>ML685813.1:8782218-8793946 GCA_007922175.1 Pelusios castaneus
TGTGTGTGTGTGTGTGTGTGTGTGTGTGTGTGTGTGTGTGTGTGTGTAAAGGTTATAAAATCTTTCCATGCAGATGAATTCAGACTCTGTCTTAAATAGTTAAGTGTGCACTACAGTCCAGTGACATAAAACCACAAGTGCCACAAGTAAAGGAAACAAACACTCTTGTCTGGCCAATTAAACAGCATTAAAGGTGTGTATAAACACAGTCCATTTCACCAAGGAAATGGTTTCTTTTCTGTCTTTCTTTTATAATAGAGTCCTTATACCTAATTTAGAGAAAAAGAAGAGTTAATTGATTTTTATGTTTAGCATATAACTATATAAGGGAGAATAGCAGCCTTTAAATCATACTTAACATAAGGCACAATTGTGCCTTCCACTTAAATAGACAAGTCAGATTCTATATTTCTACAAAAAGATTAATCTGTCATAATAAATAAAATATTAAAGCAAAATAGACAAATGTTCATACAAAACTAATAGCCATTTTTATAAAATTCTGCAGTGCAGTCAAATGTATACATGTTTCTTTTTGCTGGACTGGACTCCAAGGAATCTTTATGCAAGATTTCTATTTTGTTTATATTTTAAGAATGAATTTATAGTCTAACTTGGAGCTAAAATATTGTCTTTAATCAAAAACTAGTGAACAGCTCTCAAAGGAAAAAAGAACCATAAAAAGTATTAAACACATGTTTTTGTGTTAAGATTCTAAGACATTACATAGTAGAAATGAGAAATGTATTTCAGACTCAAATTTTCAGAAGCACAAATGTGGCTATATACAACATGGCTCAATGAACTAAAAAAATTCTTTTTTATTTTTATTTTTTTAAACTCTCCTGAGCATGTAGGTTTTTCATGTAGTTCAACAGATGAGTACTGTGCATGGGCATTTAAAATACATGGTAGTGCATGACAAGTACTGGCAAGGGAGCATTTTCTGTTGTATACGTAGAAGACAAAAATGTCATATTGATCACAAAGATTCTCTTTTTATATATTTGAAACTGGCCTCTGTCCAATTTGTTTCCTATTTGCATATTTGACCTTACTATCTTACAATATAAGGAAAAGGAACTATTCTTCATTTGCAGAGTGTTATGTGTAGTCTGAAGATGATTAAAGTGGAGAAGTCTGAAGATGACTAAATCTTACCCATGAGCTAAACTATTCACATAAAATGTAATCTTTGTCCATGAATGAACAAACTATCTAAGGTAAAGTAAGAATCAATCTGAATTTCTGTCAGTACTTAATACAATTTTCAAGTCAGTTTAATTCAAGGTTCAAAACGCAGTCTAAGGACACATTCATCTTCCTAACTCTCACTGAAAATGGGGAGAGAATGACTGGTGTACTTCTGTGGAGACCAGTGGTGAAGATACTAGCCTGGGACATGGACATAATTCCCTGCTCCTCCAAAAATTCCTGTGAGAGCATGGGCATATTACTTAGTCTCTCTGCCTCAGTACCCCATCTGTAAAACAATGATAAAAGAATGTCCCTATCTCACAAAGGTGCAGTGAAAATAAATTTATTTTAAAAGATTGGGAGCTGCTCAGGTACTATGGTGATGTGGCCATATACATTTGTAAAATAGGTACCTCCCCACCCCTTTAGCCCCCTGTTGTTTGTAGGAAACCCATAATTCCACTATCCAACACCTTGCCACCTCCCCCTCTCCAACTCTGTTAGCTGCTGCTACTTTCCTTTTTAATGAGACTGTTATTCAAGGGATTCTGCTGATGATTTCCAAAGCTATTTAGTAGATTACCTGTCTTATTCTTTTAGTTTTGTATGTAATTCATTATGATAAATGTAACATATGAGAGGAAACATAGTTGGTGCAGAAAGGAATGGTGGTTTTTTCCTTCTACTGAAGATCTGTGTATAATTTCAGACAGATGAAGATATATATAAAGTTCAGTTTCTTTTTGTTCTTGAGCATCAACTGAAGCTCTTGTAAAGATCTAGCAAAATATTTTGCATGATAGTTAACAATGTGGCAAAATATGAAACACACTCAAACACTTACTAATAATGCTACGTTAAAGGTACATTCTTTAAAGAATGCCACCTGTACGTTTCAAAAAGTAGCAAAGTTTTATTCACTTACAGAATATGGAGGTATAGAGAAATGCAATACACTTTAGGAAAAAAAGATGAGTCACCTGAAGAAAGTAGAACAGTAGACTGTTACTGGACACAACCAAGAAAGCCAGTGTTTTATTTTGAATAGGAGTTTTGCCATGAACATCTTTAAAAGAAGGATCAAGCCGTTGTTCTACATTCAGAATGTGTTTATTAACTGCTTTGTAGAATTGGGGTCACAGTACTCAAATCTTTGAGGAATCAGTCTTCGGTGAAAGGGTCTCATTTTCTCCCCCACCCCAAAAATCCCAATGAAGATTGTAATTAACTAACAATAATGTGAACCTTCACAATCCATCTCAGGAATTAGCCAGAATCCGAAATCTCATTTATTTCAGTGGGATTTGTCACCAAGAAAGAAACAGCTCAACAAGAAGAAATGTGGCCAAATCTGGCCCTAACATTTTTATTGAAGCTTTGTGTAAAAAATAGGGATGAACAGTCATGTATAGAAATTTAGATACTGATATTCTCCCCCCACCCCTTTTCCTGCTAGAAGTGTCTTAAACTGTGACCCAAAGCAGAATTAAAAAGACAACCCACCCCCTACCCAACAGATAAGGATCTGTAAACTGAAATTTGAGCATGTGATTTGTATGACTGTTTTGGGCATGAGTGGTCTCTGCAAGAAGAGCCTTCTATTCATCTCAGTCCCTACCACTTTCTACCCCTTCTCCCTTTCATTTTTCAGCTCATAACCCTTCATTCCACCTTACTATCATAAGGTTTCAAGGCATTTTATGATGAAATATGATAGTATGAGAATTCTTGCTATTTTTCTTGCAAATACAGAGTATAGCTTAACTTTAATTTCATTTCAGAATTCCTATTCTTGTACCTTAACATAGGAATTAGATAGTCAATCTCTCATTTTTTAACTAAAACACATTACCCCTTCTAAATACTGTTAAATATTTTGTTGACTATCAGTGTCCTATAGCATTTTCATGACCAACACTATATTGTGTATGGTTTTGTACAATGACAAGAGTCCAGCAAGTCTAGTTTAAAATTCACAAGCAGAGCGGTATGAGGTAGCCTAGCTTGCAAACTATATGTGCCCTCTTCATTGCTGTAAGCACTATAGACTTATGCAGAGAGCTGCAGCTCCTGAAGTCATGCACTGAGATCAGAATCTCAGTTGCCTTCTTTAAAATAAAAGGCCTACCAAATGCGGAGGAAAGATAAAAAGCATAACATTAGTGTAACTCGTGGCTGTCTCAATCTGCAGACAGACTGAACCAACAGCTCCAAGAGGGGTAAACTGGCCCATTCATCTGAACTGTGAACCCTGCTGCCACCACAAAATGAACCAGGGGGTCTGTTGTAGGAGCACAACCAGGGGGACCCAAAGTGGGTATTCCCTCGACTGCCTTAATTCAATCCACCATCATGTTGATAAGCACCAAATTTCTACTGATATTTTTTTCCAAAGTCCTTGAATTTGTCTCTTCTTGTCACAAATTTCACATAAACAACTTTTTCTTTTAAATAAAATACGGATTCAAATGAGAAACTTCAAGATCCTTGCTGGCAATACAACCTTCTATTCCTATTTCACAACCATTTGAAATAATAATTCTAAAATCTCGAAAAGAATGGGTAGAATGTGTTTAATAATCAATGTCTTCTCTCTGCACACTAAGATTTCACATAATATTATGCTTCCACTAGACCTGGGCAAAACCAGGAATGGCTGTGCTCACATTAAGCTCTGGAAGCCATTGGAACAATCTGCAAAACTCACCTGGCTTGTCAAGCCTAAGCCTGTCCTGGAACAGAACACACAGTTTTATAGACTTCTGCACAAAAGCTGTGGCTCTGATGTAAAATTATGTATTCAGAGTGACAAGACATGAAATAAAATGTAGCTTTGGCATCCTAAAAGTTGTTTGTTTAGCAATTCAAATACTCAGGGCAATGAACAAGGGGAAGATATCAAAAGCCTGGTATTGCCAGGAGTTGAACATCTCCTGGGAGGCACTAGGAACCTCCAAATTAAATTGATTTTAATGGGAACTTATAATTCCCAGCATCGTACAGGATGTATGGACTGGTTCAACAGCTCTGTATAACTGGGGTTAACAGGCATAGAAATGATGTAGCTGAAAATTGCATTTCTCTTTAGAAGAGAGACTTTTGGGGTATGTCTACACTAGAAAAAGTTAAGTTGACTTTATTAAGTCAACTTAATAAGGTTGACTTAAAGTCAACTTAAAATTGACCTTATTAAGTCAACTTCACAAAGTGGACTAAGTTGATTTAAAGTTAAGTCGACTTAGTCCACTTTCTTAAGTTGACCTAACTGCCCTAAAGTTGACTTAATAGAGTTGACTTAAGGGTTACTCCACATCCACACCATCCTTAAGGAGACTTAAGGAGTCGACTTAAGGCTTAAGTCAACCTAATGGGTGGTTGTTATTAGGTCGACTTAAGTTTTCATTAAGTTGACCTAAAGAATTTCTTAAGTCGACTTAATGATAGTCAGGTGCAGACATGGAGTCCTTAAGTCACCCTAAATTGCTAGTGTAGGCATAGCCTTTGTGTCATCACCAAGTCATATTTTAAGTTTGGCAGCAGAAATAAAGACAGTGTGCCTCATGAGCACTTTCCAACTTATGGTAAATACAGCACAAATAACATAATATTATCTGGCTTGCTGAAAAAAAAAATATTAGCACGTGAAGGAGCAAATGAATCTGTAATGCTTTAACGGGAAATAATTTAGTAAAACAATAAATATTTGGAACATTTAACAATCACAAGGGCAACTTCTTGAAGAATCTCAGGCTGCGTCTACACTGGTAAATTAAGTCGACTTAAGCTTGGCTTAAGTTGACTTAATGTGCCCTGCGCCCACACTACAGTTTGCTTAAGTCGACTTAAGGAAAATTAAGTCGACTTTATTAAACCACCTTTCTATTCGACCTAAGGCTTAATTCGACTTTCTAAAGGTGAATTAAGCCAGTGTAGCGCTGGGGTAGCCCTAAGTCGACTTAGGGCTACCCCAGGACTACACCACTGCCCTCCCTGCCGGGGGGGGGCACAGGGGGAGCCTGGCATGCCCCCCAAAGGGCAGGGCATGTGGGCACAGTGTGACACTGTCTGGATTTAGAGAGACAACAGATTCTTGTGGCACTTTTAAAAACCAACAGATTTATTAATCGCATGAGCTTTCGTGGGAGAAAATCCCGGGTGTGAACAACCATTGTCTCCTTAATGTTTAGGAATTTTCCAGGTAGAATGGTCTCAGGGAGTATCCTGATGAGCCATTGAGGACATAAAGAATACAACCATTGTATCCTTAATGGCTCATCAGGATACTCCCTGAGACCATTCCACCTGGAAAATTCCTAAACATTAAGGAGACAATGGTTGTTCACACCCTCCCGTCTAATGACACAAGTTAAAGTATGGATATAACATCAAATTCTTAACTTCTAATCCAAATAGAATTCCTAGACATAAACTATATAATCATTCCCAGCAAATGACTACCTTTCTATTGATACCAAACATGACATAGTTCCTATGGATTATAGCGTTTATGAGATATCCATTGAAAATAATATCATAAATGCTTCCCTAAATCCAGACAGTGTCACACACAGGACTCTGCCCTTCCAGGGTCCCTGTCCCCCTTTGCCCCATTGTACACAGGGGGTGCTCCCCCTCCCGCCACCGTGGACCTGCCCAAGGTCCCCCTAGCCCCACAAAGTCGACCTAGAGCATCCAGTGTGGATGCTCTAGGTCGACTTTGTAAGTTCCCCTTTAAGTCGACTTTAATTTTAAGTGTAGACACACTAAGTTGACTTAACTGAGTCGACTTAAAGTCGATTTAGTTAAGTCGACTTAGTTAAAGTTGACTTAAAAGTGCAAGTGTAGACATAGCCTCAGTTACTGCACAGAGTGAGTAACCTTCTCTTCCTCGAGGCATAGCCCTGTTGGTGCTCCACTTTAGGAGATTAAAGAGCAGTGCCCTTCACTGGAAGGAAGGGGCTTGAAAATTGTTGTTGTGGTACATGATAAAACTGCAAGTCATGGTAGAGTGTGCTGTCCATGGCATAACGCTCTAAGAACATGTGGACGGAACAGCAGACTGCTAGTTTGTAAATGTCCATAATAGGCACTTTGAGGAAGAACAACGAGAGTCCTGTGGCACCTTATAGACTATCAGATTTCTTTGGGCATAACCTTTAATGGGCTATAACCCACTTCGTCAGATGCATGAGGTGGAAACCACAGTTGAGAGGTATATCTACACATGCCAAGATGGAGGAGGGCAAGTGTTAGCAAAGTCGGTTCAGAGAGTAGATGGGGCCTATTCATACCAGTTGATCAAAGGGAGAGAATGTGTGAACAGAACAATCACCTTTTGTAATGTGCTAACCATTCCAAGTCCCTATTCAGGCCCAGTTTGATTGTGTTAAGCTTGCAAGCACATCAGCCACATCATCAGGGGCTCATTCTCCTGCACATCCACTAATGCGGTATATGCTATCATGTGCCAGCAATGTCCCTCTGCCATGTACATCAGCCAAACCAGACTGTCCTTGCGCAAAAGGATAAATGGACACAAATCTGACATAAAAAATGGCAACATCCATAAACAAGTCAATCTCCATGGACACTCAGTAGCAGACTTGAAAGTTGCCATACTTCAACAAAGAAACTACAAAAACAGACTTCAGTGTGAAACTACAGAGCTGGAGCTGATTTGCAAGCTTGACACAATCAAACTGGGTCTGAATAGGGACTTTAAATGGCATGTGTATATATACCTCTCTACTGTGGTTTCCACTTCATGTATCTGACGAAGTGGGTTATAGCCCACGAAAGCTTATGCCCGAAGAAATCTGTTAGTCTATAAGGTGCCACAGTACTCTCGTTTTTGCTGTACACAGACTAACACGGCTACCCCTCCGAAACTTTGAGGAAGGCTATCAGTGCAGAGAGTGCTCTAGTGGAATGTGTGTGGGTCCCCAGTGGGGGTTGTAGCTGTTGATAGCGATAAGAAAACTTAATGCAGCCAGAGATCCATTTGAACAGCCTTTCTACAGATACAGTTTCTCCCTTAGATTGTTTTGTGATGGGAGAAATAAGATTGGTAACTTTCTGAAAAACTTTGTCCTTTTAAAGTGATTTAGTGGGATTGGTCCTGCTTTTAGCAGGGGGTTGGACTAGATGACCTCATGAGGTCCCTTCCAACCCTAAGAGTCTATGATTCTAAGCTAGTGCCCTATGGATGCTTAGGGTTTGAAGCATTGCTTCTTGCTTGTTCCCATGAGGTTTTAGGAAGAATGATGGGAGATAAATGGGTTAAGTTCAAATGGAATGATAAAACTATTTTAGGTAGGAATTTGAGATGTGCTCTTGCTGTAACATTGTCTTTGAAAAATACTGTGTATGTGTGGCGAGCCATGAGGGTCTCCAGTTCCCCCACTCATTGACTGGAGTCTGGGTGTGATAATGATGAAGAAAGCCATCTTCACTGAAAGGTGGACAAGAGAACATGTTTCTAATGGCTCAAAAGGGGCCCCTGTAAGGCATCGACTCACCAGATTAAGGTGCCATGATGGAGATGGGGCTCATATTTCATAGTAGAGGTTACAAAGACCCTTGAGAAAATGTGTAGTGATAGGTTGGATGAGTTTCTCATTTTGCAGTAGAATGTAAAGATGTACTGTCATTGAGCTCACCAATGCAGATAACATTTTACTTTGGTTGGCAATGTAAGATGTTTGTTTATACTGTGCCTGTGTAGAATATATACTGTCTGGATCCAGCCTTGCTGGCGTCACATGTGCAGTCTGGCATGTCTGACGACAAATTTCATTTCTAACATATTGCCTAACAGCAGGTCCTGGCTGATATGTGTGGGATGGTTTCCGTTGTAGTTATTAGGTTGATTAGAGAGGTAATCTGTGCCTGGGCAGATAGGTTGTAGCTTCCAGAGAGTAGAGGTAGTCTTTCTTTAGGCTCTGCACAGGTGTGAAAGTTGATTTTGTTCATTTATTTGCAAGCTGCATGAAAAGAACTATTGTCTTCTGAGTAGCTTCTAGTGCTTCATGTTGAAGTTTGAGTAAGCAATCATCCAGATAGGGAAATATTATGACCCCTTGCCTGCAGAAGTGAACCATCATCACTATGAGGGCTTTTGAAAATAATTGTGGAGCTGCAGATAGTGTAAAAGGGAGTATTTTGTACTAGAAATGATCTGTTCCCAGATAAGAAAAGAAACTGGGAAAGAGAGTAGTTAATTAACAGTAACTAATTAACTGGGTCATAAACTAGTCCTCTAAACTAGACTAAATATTAAGCTCAGAGGTACTGCTACAAGCTCCGTGTCAAGCCAAGGACAGTAGAGAAGGAACTGAGGGAGGGTTGGTTTCACAGTGCTGTAACTGTCTGAGGTGGCATCAGATGAGGACAGTGCATGTGCAACCCAACCAGGCACTGCTACTAAAAATCTGCAATTACAAGCACAGGTTCGCAGATTTACCTAAAGTGGAGCATCCACAGAGACACTCCACTGAACTAATTATTAAAATTATATCACTTGAGGACCAATGCTGCATGGCAAACCACAGATTTGTCTTGAGGAAAGTTTTTCAGGATTGGGTCCATGTTGTTTCATGTCGTCTACTTTGTCTGCTAATCAAGTAGATGTTGTATGTACTGCAGCAGCATTAACAGCAGCCGGTGATGCAGCAGTAGCAAAGAGAACTGCAATATGTTTTTAATACAAAATACCGTGAGTTGCAGTATACAAGGGATTATTTTTGAGTTTCTATAATTTATGCACCATTGGTTTTCATCACATTTCCTCACCATGGCTATGTCTACACTTGCTAAAATTAGTTCGAATTAGTTAGTTTGACTGAACTAATTCAAACTAATTTTAGTTAGTTCGAATTAGCTTAATTCGAACTAGCATGGTCACACTGGAATGTTAGTTCGAACTAAGCAAGCACTTGCTTAGTTCGAATTAGCGATCCCCATTCATTTCAATGGCCGGTTAATCTGAACTAAGAAATTAATTCGAATTAACATGGCCATATTGGTTAATTCGAACTAGTTAGTTCGAATTAACCCCTTAGTTCGAATACCCTATTCGAACTTATTAGTTCGAGTTAAGGAAGCACTTAATTCAAACTAACTAAAGCCTAGTGTAGCCATGGCTTTAGTTAGTTCGAATTAAGCCTCCTTAATTCGAGCTAACTTTCCAGTGTAGACATAGCCCATGTGTCTATGCTATATCTAATGTAGGTATGCCCTCCATGACATATTAGCCCCTTTTTTATGCCTTCTTTTGGGAGTAATGTAACACTATTTTATAAAACATTTTATATGAGAAATAACTGCTTCTAGACCTAAACGAAACTAGAAACTGATTATTGTGAAATGATATATGCCATGGTTTAACAATAATTCTGAGAAGGTTTAGATGGCAGCGTATCTCTAACGACATATGTTGGAGCTCTAGATTGGAGAAACTTCATTAACTTAGAGCTCAGTTTCAGGATTTATACTCCTTCCACGCTTAACAGCTTTGGAACTGAGAATTAAAGTGGTAAAAAGTCAATAATTTTTTCTGCCAGCCCTCTAACAGCAACTGAACCTTTGACTCCTGCTCCTTTATGAAAAAAAAAACAAAACCTGAAGTATTTTACAGTAAAGCTCAAAAGACTGCATTACATTATTGTAAGCTGGGAAGGATGTGGGCCATTACTGTCCATACTAATGCCACTGATTTGGGGAGTTTGCTAATCTGTAAAGCAGGGGAAAAGATTTGAATGAGGGAATCAACATCTTACTATTGAGGAGGAGGAAACATGAGTGCTTAACAACTGGGAGGATGTAACTGGTTTATTATTACAACAGAAGAAGTATTAGGGGCTAAGAGGAGAATTGGATGCAAGTTGGGCAGGGCAGGAAGCATTTTGTCAGATTCACATTTCATTGATATGCACTACAGGTAGCAGAGGAAAATCACCATTTCTTTATACCCTGTCCAGAAGCTACACCTTCTTCACCTGGGAAGTGTTGTTTTTCTCTATTATTTCAAAGATTTGTTCCTGGAGTTGGATGTCTTTCTTTTACTATTTTATATTTCTAAAAATGTGCAAATCTTTGAAGAACTGGCCATTAAAATAACTTAGGGAAAATGATGAATTGATCAAGTACTCTCTATTTTCAGAAATGCAGAAATTTCTTAGTTATGAATTCATTTTTCAGCATATCAAAGATACTACCTTAACTGAGGACTAGTCTAAAACCTTTAAACCAAATAAGTGTGGACACTGGAATACAATTAGATATGTTGTTAAATGCATGTTTTTGGAAGCTTACTCGCATGGGGTATGTCTACACTGGCAAGTTAGGTCGACTTAAGGAGTCTTAATTCGACCTAAACAAAGCCACATTCACACTGGGTTTTTATTAAGTAAACTTAAGCATTTCCTTAAGTCGACTTAAGGAAGGCTTAAATTGATTTAAGCCTTAAATCGACTCCTTAAGTAGATTTAAAGCCAGTGTGGATGGGAATTAGCGCCTAAATTGACCTTATTAAGTCGACTTAAAGCATTAAATTGACTTAATAAGGTCACAAGGGGCTACGTCTACACTAGAAAGGTTAAGTTGACTTTATTAAGTCTACTTAATATGGTTGACTTTAAGTTAACTTAAAGTCGACCTTATTAAGTCAACTTAATAAAGTCGACTTAACCTTTCTAGTGTAGACATAGCCATGAGCAGTCCAACTGACGTAAGTGGGACTACTTCAGTAAGTGCTCATCAACATGAGTTCCACTGTTTTCTGTTTTATTTCCACACCATTATGGTAAATTATTTTAGTTTTTTGGGAGTGAATTCCAAGGTACTGGAGTTTCTGAATTGTGAAAAGGCTGACTGGGAAGGTAGAGCAAGGAATTTTCTGTATAAGTAATGCTTTGACACTGAGAGTGTTTCTATGCAAATGGAAATGAGGCAGTTTAAGGGATATATATTTTGATTCAATGGCAGGTGTTTAATAGGCTCACTTAGAGTTGGATGGAAAATCTGCTTGGTTTCTGATAAATAACACATACAACTACTGTTGGAAGCACAACTGTTTTCATATTTTTTACAAAGGAGAGATGTACCACAACACAAAAGATAAAAGTTGTTTAAAATATTATTTTCTTTAGAAGTAATGGGGTAAACTTTCAAAGGTGTCAGGATTAATACATATTTAATACCCTTAATAAATAACACAATTTGCTTCTGCAACTCTTGAAATTATATTATATTATATTATATTATATTATATTATATTATATTATATTATATTAATGCAATACATTGCACTATATGTATGAAATGTATTTTAAAAATTTAAAAGACGACAGTATCCGTTATGTCTGGAAATGCATATAGTAGCAATAATTCTAAATATATATTTCCACTAGGATTGTAAGGATTGTATCTTATTCTTTAACCTTGTATTTTATTATGGTTGCAACAAAGCAGACTGCAGAAAATCTATCTATCTATCTATCTATCTATCTATCTATCTATCTATCTATCTATC
>ML685813.1:8793956-8807314 GCA_007922175.1 Pelusios castaneus
ATCTATCTATCTATCTATCTATCTATCTATCTATCTATCTATCTATCATATCCTTACACATCTAAAAGACAAATCCCAAAACACTAAGACATCCTTTTAAAAACTCTTGTTAGCTAAATGTTAAGGTGCTGTTATGAGCACCCCATAAACTGGCCGCCACCTCCCTTGTGATATACAGACATAGAAACTGTTTCTCCTCAGGTCACGTAGAGAAACTGTTTATCAGATACTCTTCCCAGGTCACATACCAGATACTGTCCCCAGGTCACATACCAGATACTGCCCCCCAGGTCAGGTAAAGAACTCATGGCTGCTAGGCTTGTGACTATCAACATGCTTTATTCGGACCCTGATTCGCTCTCAGCCAGCTCCCAAAGGGGTGGGTCATCCCCCTCGCCCATGTGCTGAAGGGCAAGTCAATCATGGCTGCTCTGGCCCCCCCCCCAGGGGTGTAGAAGGCTCTGACCCAGAACCTAGAGAGCTGGTGAAAATTCCTTTGCACAAATAAGGACAGGAGGAACCGGGCAGACCCTCGCCCCAAAATTCCTGCTGCAGTGAAATCTGGCCAATCACAGCCCTCGGCAGGAAGCCGTGGCCTGGGCAATAAAAGCTTCCATGCCTCATGGAGCAGGGAGAGTCTCCTCGAATTAACTGCTAGGCCTGATCACCCTGCAGTAGGAGTTCCCCCGAGAGTGTCGGCCCGAGTTGATTTCAACCTCCGCCTCGAGACGTTATGCTGTTGTTAATCACCTGCCTGATAGTCATGGTACGTATGTGAACCCGAATTACCCCCCCACGTTTACTCCTCATGATTGAATGTGAATAATTCTTCTACCTCAGTTTTAACCCTAGGTATTACAATTGGTGTAGGTTTGGGGATTATTGTTATGTTTATTGTTTATGTATTGAACTCTGTCTTGTTATACTTTATCTCTGAATTATCAAAAGAGTCCAAGAGGAGGGTTTATTCTAAAGGTTTATTTCTGTGTAACTCATGATATGCTAAACTGTGAGTAATCACGTGGGGCTATCTTGTTATCTGTGAAGCTGACTTCTGAGTTTAGTCCAGCAAGCAGCCCCACTGTTAACCCTTTGCGTCCCAAAGAGGGGACTAATAAAGTTTATTATTTTTGGCCACCACTTTAAGTTTCCAGGAGCCTTCCTTCTCCCATCCTTTACCCACTATGGACACTAAAGTAGAAAAATGAGCTATGACCACATACTTTGTGGGTGTAAACCGAAAGAAGTTCAGTGCAATTGTGCTGATTTTCCTCATCTAAAGAATTGTCTCCTATTGTTTTTTGATCCTGTAAGCCTGGTAAAAGTTCACTGCTCTATTGTGGCATATCACGTGTCATGAGACTGAGGGTTAAAAAATGCTATGAAACTATCTCTTGGGTATTCATTCAGTCATTCAGCACCACCAAAATATGTCTTCCCTATAATCAGTACTCTACAAAACGTAGCATATTTGTCAGCACTGCCAAAGGGTAAATATACAATCTTATTTTACACACCACCCTAAACCTTAACACATTCAAAAGTTCTGTCACAATTATCATCCCAAAGTCCGACACCTTGAATGAATTTAATCCTAAATCATAGAATCTTAGGGTTGGAAGGGACCTCATGAGGTCATCTAATCCAATTCCCTGCTAAAAGCAGGACCACTCCCACTAAATCATCCCAGCCAGGGTTTTGTCTAACCGGACCTTAAATATCTCCAAAGACAGAGATTCCACCACCTCCCTAGGCAACCCATTCCAGTGCTTCACCACCCTCCTAGTGAGAAAATTTTTCCTTATATCCAACCTCAACCTCCCCAGCTGTAACTTAAAGCCATTGCTCCTTGTTCTGTCCTCTCTTACCATCGAGAACAGCCTAGCTCCCACCTCTTTGGAGCACCCCTTCAAGCAGTTGAAGGTTACTATCAAATCCCCCCTCAGTCGTCTCTTCTGTAGACTAAATAAGCCTACTTCCTTCAATCTCTACTTGTAAGTCACGTGCCCCAGCCCCCTAATCATTTTCATTGCCATTTGCTGGACTCTTTCTAATTTGTCAACATCCATTCTGTAGTGGGGAGCCCAAAACTGGACACAGTAGTCCAGATGCAGCTTCACCAGTGCCGAATAGAGAGGAGTAATCACATCCCTCGATCTGCTGGCAACATTCCTATTGATGCAGCCCAATATGCCATTGGCCTTTTTGGCAGCAGCAGGACACTGTTGACTCATATCCATCTTCCCGTCCACCATAACCCCCAGGTCCTTTTCTACAGTGCTGCTACTTAGCCGATCGGTCCCCAGCCTGTAGCATTGCATGGGATTTTTCCGTCCTAAGTCCAGAACTTTGCACTTCTTCTTGTTGAACCTCATGAGATTTCTTTTGGCCCAATGCTCCAATTTGTCTAGGTCTCCCTGAATCCTGTCCCTGCCCTCCAGTGTATCTACCATTCCCCCCAGCTTGGTGTCACCCGTGAACTTACAGAGCATGCAATCTCTCTATCCTATCATCCAGATCATTAATGAAGATGTGGAACAGAACCGGCTCCAGGATCAACCCCTAAGGCACTCCACTCGTTACTGGTCGCCAACTAGACAGTGAAACATTGATTCCTACCCATTGAGCCTGATGATCTAGCCAGTTTTCTATCTAACGGCCCATACATCCAACCCATACTTCCTTAACTTGCCAACAAGAATGCTGTGGGAAACCGTATCAAAAGCTTTTCTAAAGTCGAGTTGTATCATGTTGACAGCTATTCCCGCATCCATGAATCCAGTCATCTCATCATAGAAGGCAATCAGGCTGGTCAGGCACGATTTGCCCTTGGTGAATCCATGTTGACTATTTCTGATCACTCTATTATCCTTAGGCCAAATCCTTCTCTAAAGTATATCTGTGAAACTCATGGATTTAACCAGATTTCTAAAATGAAGGAAGAATTAAGAACTTCTAGTTTGCAAATCTGGACTAAAAATCTTTTGAAAACAGGCTTTCCTGCAGTATCTCATCACTTTTGTTTCTGATCCTGATTCTCACCAGGAAACACCAGATGGAAAAATGAAAGAGATGGACCTAATTCTCCCTTTATTACACTGGCATAAAACAGAAATAATTAAATTAAAGTTAATGGAGTTGCAGAGGTGTGAAATCAGTGTTAGTGAAAGAAGATTCAGGCCCGTTATTTTTAAAAGTTAAGAGCATTTTGTCAGATTTCAGCAAATGTTTAAAGTTCAATGAAAAGATTTTGGAGAGGTCTTATTTTGTGAGAACTCGTGTTTTACTTACACAATGTCATATTTTAGAGGGCTAAAAATACAATTGTAAAGGCTCCAGTGGAATTAAGTGAATGGAAAAGTCAGGTTGTATTTCATGTTTGTGAAAATACAAGATAATTTGGACACAATATACTCACCAGCTTGACCAAGAGTATATTCCTGATACCTTGTTCCTATTCTGTTAGTAGCTGTGCAGTTGTATCGACCAAAATCATTGTCAGATGTGGGAGCAATCTTTAAAATAAGCATAAACAAATTTTAAATATTATTTTCGAATGATTATTTAGAAAAATACCAGTGACCTTCTCAAAATTTAAATTCATTCTATTTAAACAGTATTACATGTCCCCTTATTTTACCTTACCAAATATGTTTTATTGAATGGTGACATTATCTCTTTTTCAAAGCTTGTATGAGAAAAAAAATCAATGAAACAACAAACGGACAAGGTGAAACAATTCAAATCCACAGGTTTAACACTGAATAGAAAACCATTTCTAAGCTGAACTTTAATTTGTCAGGACAATCCTTAGACATATTGGTGTTTTGCTTTAAATGACCATTATTGAACTTGTAAATTGTTGTTTGGATAAATGATGTGTATTTATTATTCCACTACCCTACTTGTCTTGCAAAGGATTGTCATTTCATTGTGCCTTTGAGTTAGGTACATCTGAAATCAGGATGAGTCCAGGTTTTTTTGTATCCATGAATTTCAATCTGGAGTTATGGAAGGTTATTAACCTGAATTGATGCTGTTCAACCCTGGGGAGACTTGTAGAAATTATATGACAGACATTATGGACTGTTGGTCTTTTTCTTTACTGACATTTCCACGTTCACTGTCTTCCACTGCTAATGGAAGTGGAAATATTTCCAAAATTTCTCTACTTAATGATGGGTGCTGGAAGGCACATTTCACCTGAGTCCTGTTTCAGAAGTCCTGGCATGAATTAGGGAAGTCAAAGGCAATATGACTTCTCCCTGTCCATAATATGCAGAGGAGGCCACTTTGTCCCAGGAAAGCGGAAGAAACCATGCTACTAGCCATCTGGAAATATTTATGCTAACATTAGGGGTAGATGGTGGTTGTCTTCCAGGGGATCTGGGTCCACACAAATGGACACTACCATTCAGGGTCTGCATAGTTGTATGTGTGATCACTGGAAAGTAGAGCAGCTGTAGAATATTGGTAGCAAAAAGGTGTTGAATATATTTTCTCATTTGAATAATAATGCTTTAATTTAAAACACTGGATATTTAGAGCTTGTCTATAAGGGGAGAGTTAATGCACAGCAAGCTGAGATGAAGATCTACAGCACACTAGCATGCTGCATAATAAGCTGGAGTGTAGACACAGCAACTGTGCACTAGAATTTCATAGTGCACTTTGACCTATTGCTGTTTGAAACATCATTTTACTTCTTGGTAATGGTACAAATAGCCATTTAGCATGTGGCACTTAAGATTTACACTCCAGCTTGCTGTGTGTCCACATAAACATGCCCTTAGTTATTCTTTTAATGCAAATTGTGGCATTATTATTTGTATGTATGTTGAGGTTTATGATCTCTCTCTATCTCTTACATACAATGTAATGGCCCAATCCTGACATCCTCTTTTAAGCAAAACTTCTCAGGAGTATCCATGCTCTGGAGAAGTTCCTGGATAGTATCCATGAGGAAACATGCGGGGATGAGTAAACTATCCAGGTGCAAAAGACTGCTGCCACTCCCTCGGAGAAGGATGAGATGGCTCAGGCACAGGGTGGACACTGGAAGCTGGTTACTTCTAGCAGCAGACAGTACTCCACCCCTGCTCCCATCCCACCCTCCATTGTGGTAAAGAACTGCTACGCGGCGCTACAGACGAGCGATGAGGTGGAAGAGGAGAAGCCATGCACCCCCGAGGTTGGGAGTATCACAACCGTCACACCCAGGAGGAAAAGTCGGGTTGTAGAGGTTAGGGACTCTCTTCTGAGGGGGACAGAGGCACCCATCTGTTGCCCTGACAAGGCCTCACGGGAGGTATGCTGCCTGCCGGGGGCCCGTATGCGAGACATTATGCAGGGATTGTTGAGAATCATCCGTCCCTCTTACTACTACCCCATGCTACTCATCCATGTGGGAACCAATGATACTGCAAGAGGTGACCCTCAGCAGATCAAAAGTGACTACAGGGCTCTGGGAGCATGGGTGAAGGAGTTCAGTGCCTAGGTGGTGTTCTCCTCAGTCCTTCCGGTCAAGGGTAGAGGCCTGAGCAGAGACAGATGCATCCTGGAGGTGAATGACTGGCTGAGAAGATGGTGTTACCAGGAGGGCTTTGCCTTCCTCGATCATGGGGTGCTGTTTCAGGAAGAAGGACTGTTTGGCAGAGATGAACTCCACCTATTGAGGAAGGGGAAGAGCATATTTGGAAGCAGAGTGGCTAACCTAGTGAGGAAGGCTTTAAACTAGGTTTGAAAGGGGAAGGTGACCAAAGCCCACAGGTAAGTGAAACTGAGGAAGACCTGGGTGAAGGGATGGAACGTGGGGGGTTCTGGGGCTGTAACAGCAGGAATAAAAGAGAGGGTAGTTGGAACTTCGCGGGGGCGCCCCCCCCCAGAAATCAAATAATTGTTTTTTATGTCCTAATGAAGTCATAATATCTCAGGCAAGTGGGGAAGGAGGACACTGGGAGAAATTGCAAGGAGGAAGATGTGACAGGAGAGAGAATTGACAGAGCAAAGTAGGGCAATTGGCCCGGTATTTTAAGTGTCTGTACACAAATACGAGGAGCCTGGGAAATAAGTAGGAAGAATTGGTAGTACTGGCACAGATAAGGAACTATGATATAATTGGAACAACAGAAATGTGGTGGGATAACTTGCATGACTGGAGCACTGTCATGGATGGATATAAATTGTCCAGGAAGGACAGGCAGGGAAGAAGAGGGAAAGGAGTAGCGCTATATGTAAAAGAGCTGTATGACTGCTCGGAGCTCCACTATGAAAGTGGAAACAAGATGGTTGAAAGTCTGTGGGTTAAGCTTAGAGGAGAATGCAAGAAGGGGGATGTCTTGGTGGGTGTCTGCTACAGACTGCCAGACCAGAAGGAGGAGGTGGATGAGGTGTTCTATGGACAACTAACAGAAGTTTCCAGATCGCAGGCCCTGGTTCTTATGGGTGACTTCAATTATCATGACATCTGTTGGGAAGGCAATACAGCAGTGCACAGGCAATCCAGGAAGTTTTTGGAAAATATTGAGGACAACTTCCTAGTACAAATGTTGGAGGAACCAACTAGGGGCCTTGCACCTCTAGACCTGCTGCTCATAGAGAAGAATTGATTGGGGAAGTAAAAGTGAATGACAACCTGGGCAGCAGTGACCATGAGATGGTAGAGTTCAGGATCCTGATCAATGGAAGAAAGGAAAGAAGCAGAACACACACCCTGGACTTCAGAAAGGCAGATTTTGGCTCCCTTAGGGAGCTGATGGGCAGGATCCCTTGGGAGGCAGATCTGAAGGGGAAAGGTGTCCAAGCCAGCTGGCTGTGTTTTAAAGAAACCCTGTTAAAGGCACAGGAAGATAACATTCTGAGGTGCAGAAAGAACAGCAAATGTGGACGGCGCCCAGCGTGGCTTAGCAGAGAACTCTTCGATGAGCTGAAACATAAAAAGGAAGCTTACAAGAAGTGTCAGCTTGGACAGATGACAAGGGAGACTTATAAAGATATTGCTCGGGACTGCAGGGATAAAATCAGAAAGGCCAAAGGACATTGGAGTTGCAGCTAGCAAGAGATGTGAAGGATAACAGAAAGGGGTTCTATATGCATGTCAGCAACAAGAAAAGGATCAGAGGTGGTGTAGGTCCCTTACTGAATGGGGCAGGCATCCTCATGGTGGAAGATGCGGAAAAGGCTGAAGTACTCAATGCTTTTTCTACTTCAGTCTTCACAGGGAGGGCCAGCTCCCAGGCTACTACATGGGGTAATGAAGACAAGAGCGGCCCTCAGTGATGGAAAGTCAGGTTAGGGGCTACTTAAAGAAATTGGATGTGCACAAGTCCATGGGGCCGGATGAACTGCATCCGAGGGTGCTGAGGGAGTTGGCTGAAGTGATTGCAGAGCTGCTGGTCATTATCTTTGAGAACTCATGGCGAACGGCGGAGGTCCCGGAGGATTGGAAAAAGGAAAATATAGTACCTATCTTCAAGAAAGGAAAAAAGGAGGATCCGGGGAACTACAGATCAGTCAGCCTCACCTCAATCCCTGGAAAAATCATGGAGCAGGTCCTCAAAGAATCCATCCTGAAACACTTGGAGGAAAATAGAGTGATCAGGAACAGCCAACATAGATTCACCGAGGGCAAATCATGCCTGACCAACCTGATTGCCTTCTATGATGAGATGACTGGATTTGTGGATGCAGGAAGAGCCATTGACGTGGTATACCTCGACTTTAGAAAGGCTTTTGATACGGTTTCCCACAGCATTCTCATCAGCAAGTTAAGGAAGTATGGGTTGGATGAGTGGACCGTAAGATGGATAGATAAC
Organism: Pelusios castaneus; assembly: GCA_007922175.1. Lineage (NCBI taxonomy): Eukaryota > Metazoa > Chordata > Testudines > Pelomedusidae > Pelusios > Pelusios castaneus. Next base: position 8,801,771 of record ML685813.1, read on the forward strand.
TGGCTAGATCACCGGGCTCAGCGGGTAGGAATCAATGGCTCGATGTCTAGTTGGCAACCGGTAATGAGTGGAGTGCCCCAGGGGTCGGTCCTGGGGCCGGTTCTGTTCAACATCTTCATTAATGATCTTGATGATGGAATAGACTGCGTGCTTAGTAAGTTCGCGGATGACACCAAGTTCGGGGGAATGGTACATACTCTGGAGGGCTGAGACAGGATCCAGGGAGACTTGGACAAATTGGAACACTGGGCCGAAAGAAACCTCATGAGGTTCAGCAAAGACAAGTGCAAAGTCCTGCACTTAGGACGGAAAAATCCCATGCACAGCTACAGGCTGGGGACTGATCAGCTAAGTAGAAGCGCTGTAGAAAAGGACCTGGGGGTTATGGTGGACGGGAAGCAGGATGAGCCAACAGTGTGCCCTTGTTGCCAAAAACGCCAATGGCATATTAGGCTGCATCAGTAGGAGTATTGCCAGCAGATCGAGGGATGTGATAATTCCCCTCTATTTGACATTGGTCAGGCCGCATCTGGAATACAGTGCCCAGTTTTCAGCTCTCCACTACAGATAGGATGTGGATAAATTAGAAAGAGTCCAGCGCAGGGCAACAAAAATGATTAGGGGGGGTTGGGGCAAATGACTTATGAGGACAGACTGAAGGAAGTAGGCCTATTTAGTCTACAGAAGAGAAGACAGAGGGGAGATTTGATAGCAGCCTTCAACTACTGAAGGAGTGCTCCAAAGAGGAGGGAGCTAGGCTGTTCTCGATGGTAACAGAGGACAGAACAAGGAGCAATGGTTTCAAATTACAGCTGGGGAGGTCAAGGTTGGATATTAGGAAAAACTTTCTCACTAGGAGGGTGGTGAAGCATTGGAATGGGCTACCTAGGGAGGTGGTAGAATTTCCATCTTTGGAGATTTTTAAGGCTCGGTTAGACAAAACCCTGGCTGGGGTGATTTAGTGGGAGTGGTCCTGCTTTTTACCAGGGGGTTGGACTAGATGACCTCGTGAGGTCCCTTCCATCCCTATTATTCTATGATTCTATGAAATATTAATAGGAATTTTTTCTGAATCAAGGACTCAGATACAGAATTCAGGCAAATTCACAGTCACCCTCATTGAAACCACTGCAAGTTTTCTTAATTATTAACTTATTTCTGAAGAAAACCATTGGGGTTTCAACCCTTTATTCCGCTAAAAATATAAAATTTACTTTTAGCACCAGAAGTTTTATAGAAAGCAGATAAGCACCAGAAGTTTTTTAGAATGCATATACAGATTTGCTAAACCAAAGATACATTTTCAGAACTTTTTTTTATTTTCTTTCAAGGACTTTTCAATCATTCTTTGTCATTATTGATAGACTGGAAATGGAAGAAAGACCCAGTAAAGAGTATAGGCAGGTACATAAATGAGAAGGAAAGTCAAAAGAGATCTCCTTTCATGCAGTAATTCTGAAGCTGTGCATCACTCATTTGTTTAAACTTTAAAGAGATATCGTAAGACACCACAATGGTGCATTTTTCAGTCACCCACTTGCAGTGACACTTGAGTTCTTACTATCCAGGGCTGCGTCTACACTGGTAAATTAAGTCAACTTTAGCTTGGCTTAAGACGACTTAACTTGCCCTGCGTCTACACTACAGTTTGCTTAAGTCGACTTAAGGAAAATAAAGTCGACTTAATGAAAATTAAGTTGACTTGATTAAACCACCTTTCTACTCGACCTAAGGCTTAATTCTCTTTTTAAAGCCGAATTAAGCAAGTGTAGCCCTGGGGTAGCCCTAAGTCAACTTAGGGCTACCCCAGGACTACACCAATGCCCTCCCTGCTGGGGGAGGGTACAGGGGGAGCCTGGCATGCCCCCCAAAGGGCAGGGCATGTGGGCAGGGTGTGACACTGTCTGGATTTAGGGAAGCATTTATGATATTATTTTTATGGATATCTCATAAATGCTATAATCCATAGGAACTATGTCATGTTTGGTATCAATAGAAAGGTAGTAATTTGCTGGGAATGATTATATAGTTTATGTCTAGGAATTCTATTTCAATTAGAAGTTAGTAATTTGATGTTATATCCATACTTTAACTTGTGTCATTCTGAAGGAATGCCTTAGACGGGAGGGTGTGAACAACCATTGTCTCCTTAATGTTAAGGAATCTGCCAGGTGATATGGTCCCAGGGAGTAAACTGATGAGCCATTAAGGACACAATGGTTGTATTCTTTATGTCCTTAATGGCTCATCGCGATACTCCCTGGGACCATTCTACCTGGAAAATTCCTAAACATTAAGGAGACAATGGTTGTTCACACACTCCCGTCTAAGGCATTCCTCCAGAATGTCACAAGTTAAAGTATGGATATAACATCAAATTCCTAACTTCTAATCAAAATAGAATTACTAGACATAAACTATATAATCATTCCCAGGAAATTACTACCTTTCTATTGATACCAAACATGACATAGTTCCTATGGATTATAGCATTTATGAGATATCCATTGAAAATAATATCATAAATGTTTCCCTAAATCCAGACAGCATCACACACAGGGCTCTGCCCTGCCAGAGTCCCTGTCTCCCTTTGCCCCATTGCACACAGGGGGTGCCCCCACCACCACCGTGGTCCTGCCCAAGGTCCTCCTAGCCCCACAAAGTCGACCTAGAGCATCCAGTGTGGACGCTCTTGGTAAGTTCCCCTTTAAGTCGACTTTAATTTTAAGTGTAGACACACTAAATTGACCTAACTAAGTTGACTTTAAGTCGACTTAGTTAAGTTGACTTAGTTAAAGTCGACATAAAAGTGCAAGTGTAGACATAGCCCAAGAGCCTCAAACAGTCAATGGATTCATGCTTTAAAATCCCACACTTAATCTATGAACAACCTTTTCATGTGGCATAATTAAAAATCGAATTTAAAAGAAGACAGTATAAAGATGGTGGCACTGAATGGCTCACTAGCCTGTAGTTTTTGTTTGTGTCAAAATCACAGTGACTCTGAACACATTTTTTTTCTTACAGTCTCTAAAAATCTTGTTTTCATGATAGTAAGTAGTTTCTTTCCTCCTTCATATGAAATAAAGGTCAGTGTATTCACTGACCTCAAGGGAAACAGGATAAGGTCCTCTGACAACTCAGAAGCAGACATCAATAGTCAGCACTATATTGTATATTACAGACTATACTGATTTGCTGCTATTACAAATGAAATTTTCCCTCATTCTCTTCAGCACTAAATTACCAAGGAATTTGGAACAAAGCAACTCATTAAAATTAGATTTAATGTAAAGATATATTAGCTATCAGATACAGAGTTTTTTGTTTTACTCACACAAATGGAAGATCTAAAACGTTACTAAGCCTTGGGTAATTTTATGTATGTAATACTAAGAAATTATCGATCCCCAGTAGTGATGATATTCCTTTTCACTTTTAGAGTACCTTTTTATACAAGGACATAAGACCACTTTACACACCTTAATTAATTTAGCTTCACAACACCTTTCTGATTATTTCCAGTGGTAGTCTTACTCAACCCCTGAACCAAATGTATGTTTAACCTTTGTGACCATTTTCTATGATCCTTACAATTTCATAGAATAACTTGATCGGGCACTTATTTGAAAAAATGTACAGGATAGCAATAATAAGCCAGAATTGGAAATGGTCTTGGGGAAAGAACTCCCTAAAAATGCAGAGAAGAGGACCAGGATTTCTTGTGTCTGATACAATGAAAAGACAGCCCCTTCTTCTCCATCTCCTCAACTCTCACACAGATGGTGTGGTCCCAGAGTCCCAGCAATTGGCTGAGGACCAACTGTTTAGTGATAAGAGGCTGACATCAGCCGTATACCAAGTGAAAACAATTAAGGAAGGAATCATGACTTGTACTATACAAGTTATTGCTAGATAGTTCCCAAATAAGTTAAGTTAATAAAGTTGTTGTGGCCTAATTAAACCACATCTCTGGCATCTTGTCTTTCTTTTTGTGTCTGCCAGACAACATAGCTTTTCCCTGATGTATTGGGACTGGTTCAAAGAGATAAGAAAGGACCTAAGTCTCTATACAACATCCTTGTTATGGAGACTACCAACAAAAAAGCCAATTAGTTTTGTACTGCATGTACTCGTCTGGTTTGAGCTGGACTCAAATGACCAAAATCTTTTCATGCAGTCAATAATATCAATCTACTGAATTAATTTTACTATTTTTAAATGGTCTTTTTTTATTTACTACTTTGCAAACAACTCAGATTATATAATGTTCACTGCAAACGATGAACAGAAAGCAAGACAATCGGCTGTAGCCAACGTCTACTTTCTAGCTGATCACAGGGAATGTGGAGATTGTGAATGTGGAGCTCATATGATTTTTTTTTTCTGAAACTTCCTCCTTAAATCATAGATCTGATCCTTAAATGTTTTATACAACCCTAGTAATAATTCCTGACCAGTGAAGAAATTAAATAACTCCCCAGTGATATATGTAATTTGCTAATTTACATTTAAAGCCTTACCTCTAATATCAGCTTTCTTCCTGCACTGTAAGTCTTTAAATGGGTAGTATTTTTTTCAGGTAAAACTAATTTTCCTCTTCTCCAGTGAACTGAAGCTATAGGATTAGATAGCACTTCACAGCTTATATTGATAGGATTGCCTTCCCAAGAATAATACAAGGTTTGATTTGATACAAATGTTGGAGCATCTGCAAAAAAGAATATTATACAAATATGTTATCTGGTTCTGTTTCTCTAAAATATGCAACACATTTTATTCAAATATATACTATCAAAGTTATAATGGAAATGTGAATTACCAAACAAGTCACTTCATAATATGGACTACTATAATGTTAGTTCTCATCTATAATTTTCTCAAGTAGTCAGCATGGATAGTCCTCTGATACCATCCCTGCAATGTGCAGTGGCAGTAAAAAAAAAGCTAACAGAATTTTAGGAATCATTTGGAAATAGATAATAAGACAGAAAATATCATCATGTCATTATCTAAATTGATTGTGCACCCACACCTTCAATATTGTGTGTAGTTCTGGTTGTCCCACTCTCTCTCTCTCTCTCTTTATAGACACACACACATTAGAATTGGAAAAGTTAAAGAGCAGGGCAACAAAAATGATCAGAGGTACGGAACAGCTTCCCATATGAGGACAGATAACATAGTCCTGGTCTATACCGTGGCATGTTTTTAGCAGCAATCAAAGGAAGAGATGCAAAGTACTTAAAATACTTTGCATGTCTCTCTCTGATTGCCTACTGCCTACTTACTACAGTGTTTTCAGTAGCCTGAGTCAGAGGGAAACCCCTTCCCATCAACTCAGCGCTGCTTATTCTGCAGGGGTGGTTTTACTGGATTGGCTTCTTGATCAGCTGAGCTAGTCTTCATAGACCCACTCACTTGATCAGGGAAATTGATCTCGTGGTGGCAAATTTGCTGCCATCAGTAAAGACAAACCCATAGACTGGGGCAGTTCATTTTAGAAAAGAAACAACTAAGGTGGGATATCATAGAGGGTTTTGT
>ML685813.1:8807324-8867272 GCA_007922175.1 Pelusios castaneus
TGTGTGTGTGTGTGTGTGTGTGTGTGTGTGTGTGTGTGTGTGTGTGTAGGAATTAAATAAAATATTCAGTGTGAATCAAAGTCACAATTAATTTATTTTATTTTATTTTATTTTTCATTTTGGAAGAAAAAATATGTCCAATGAAAACACATATTGGAAACTGATCACATAGTAAATAATCTCTAGACAATGGATGTCTGAAATTTGGCTTTGTTTATATATATATATATATATATATATATATATATATATATATATATATGTAAATGGTTGTTAGCTGCCTCTGTGGCTAATTGAATGAGAGAAAAAAGATGGTGCTGTGTTTACAACATTGAACTGAGACTCATGAGAACTGGGTTCAGTACCTGGTTCTGTCAAAGACTTCCTGTGTGATCTTCAGACTTTCAGGAATAAAATCAGAAAGACCAAAGGACAACTGGAGTTGCAGCTAGCAAAAGATGTAAAGGATAACAGAAAGGGGTTCTACAAGTATGTCAGTAACAAGAAGATGATCAGCGATGAGGTGGGTCCTTTAATGAATGAGGCAGGTATCCTCATGGTGGATGATGTGGAAACGGCTGAAGTACTCAATGCTTTTTTTACTTCAGTCTTCACAGGGAGGGCCAGCTCCCAGGCTACTATGCTGGGTAACACAGAATGGAGAAAAGAAGAGCAGCCCTCAGTGATGGAAGGCCAGGTTAGGGACTACTTAAAGAAGTTGGATATGCACAAGTTTATGGGGCCGGATGAACTGCATCCGAGGGTGCTGAGGGAGTTGGCCAAAGAGATTGCAGAGCCACTGGCCATTATCTTTGAAAACCCTGTGGCAAATGGGGAAGGTCCCAGAGGACTGGAAAAAAGAAAATATAATACCTATCTTTAAGAAAGGGAAAAAGGAGGATCCGGGGAACTACAGACCCGTCTGCCTCACCTCAATCCCTGGAAAAATCATGGAACAAGTCCTCAAAGAATCCACCCTGAAACACTTGGAGGAAAATTGAGTGATCAGGAACAGCCAACATGGATTCACCGAGGGCAAATCGTGCCTGACCAACCTGATTGCCTTCTATGATGAGATGACTGGATTTGTGGATGTGGGAAGGGCCATTGACGTGGTAAACCTCGACTTTAGAAAGGCTTTTGATATGGTTTCCCACAGCATTCTCATCAGCAAGTTAAGGAAGTATGGGTTGGATGAGTGGACCATAAGGTGGATAGAAAACTGGCTAGATCACCGGGCTCAGCGGGTAGGAATCAATGACTCGATGTCTAGTTGGCAGCCAGTAATGAGCGGAGTGCCCCAGGGGTTGGTCCTGGGGCCGTTTCTGTTCAACATCTTCATTAATGATCTCGATGATGGGATAGATTGCGTACTTAATAAGTTGACACCAAGCTGGGGGGAATGGTAGACACACTGGAGGGCAGGGACAGGATCGAGGGAGACTTAGACAAATTGGAAAACTGGGCCAAAAGAAGCCTCATGAGGTTCAGCAAAGACAAGTGCAACGTCCTGCACCTAGGATGGAAAAATCCCATGCATAGCTACAGGCTGGGGACCGATCAGCTAAGTAGCGGCACTGTAGAAAAGGACCTGGGGGTTATGGTGGACAGGAAGCTGGATATGAGCCAATAGTGTGGCCTTGTTGCCAAAAAGGCCAATGGCATATTGGGCTGTATCAGTAGGATTGTTGCCAGCAGATCGAGGGATGTGATAATTCCCCTCTATTCGACATTGGTCAGGCCGCATCTGGAATACTGTGTCCAGTTTTGGGCTCCCCACTACAGAAAGGATGTCGACAAACTAGAAAGAATCCAGCGGAGGACAACAAAAATTATTAGGGGGCTGGGGCACATTACTTACGAGGAGAGACTGAAGGAAGTAGGCTTATTTAATCTGCAGAAGAGAAGACTGAGGGGGGATTTGATAGCCACCTTCAACTACTTGAAGTGGTGCTCCAAAGAGGAGGGAGCTAGGCTGTTCTCGGTGGTAACAGAGGACAGAACAAAGAGCAATGGTTTCAAATTACAGCTGAGGAGGTCAAGGTTGGATATTAGAAAAAACTTTCTCACTAGGAGTGTGGTGGAATCTCCATCTTTGGCGATATTTTAGTTTCAGTTAGACAAAACCCTGGCTGGGATGATTTAGTGGAAGTGGTCCTGCTTTTGGCAGGGGGTTGGACTAGATGACCTCATGAGGTCCCTTCCAGCCCTATGATTCTAAATCACTTAGTGTCTCAATTTCTGGCCTGTAAAATTGGACAATTAATATTACTGTCCCCCAGCCTTCTTCTATTTAGATTGTAAGATCTCAGGGACAAGAACTGCCTTTTCCGATGTGTAGGTATAGAAGCTAGCCCAGTAGGACTCCAGTCTTGATTGAGGTCTCTAAAAAGTACAGTAATCCAATAAATAATATTTGAAGAATATTTGAATACAGTTATCCCATCAAATGAAGCAAGACTCGTCTGCAAGAGTAGCTTGACCACATGTGGGTTAAAATTGCCTAGAAATCAACACTAACACAGATTACACTATTAGAAAATTAGTGGATCTGGAAGAAAACTCAAAGTCTGTGAAAAAGACTAAAATAATCAGTTTACATTTGCATCAGAAAGCTAAGAGGACTGTTAAGTGTTTTGAAACCAGAACGAAGTATGAATGCTGGAACAAATGCTGAAGTCTAGCCTCAGGAATGGTATAACACTGTGTTTTTTTTTAAAGTGCAAATCTAAACATCCCTTCCATATTTGCCTTCGTGAAAGAGCATCGTATTTGGTTTATTTTTGCTGTTACAGGTTTATATAATGGCCTTGACTGAAAAGTACAGCTGACATACCTGGGAGTTCTGAACTCTGAATGTTATTTTAGAGGAGTAAGCAAGATTTTCAGAAGTATTCAGCCTTTTCTTCTTCCAAAAGGCAGCAGCTTACTCTAATTTAATTAATAGTGAAAGATATGTGCTCTCAGAGCCATATTTCAATTTTGTAGCTAAGCAGGAGCTCATTTTACTCTTCCAAAGGTTATAATACTGAGTAATCTAATCACACCTAGGTTCATGCAATACTTAAATATTTAAGTCAGAGATATTATATTTATATGTAAAATCTAAAGGACAGATTTTGGCCTGCAAACACTTCTGCGTAAGGAATGGAATAGCAGAGGAGTTGCAGAATTTGAAATCTTGCATTAACAATGCTTTGGGCTTGCCTACACTGGGGGTGCAGTTTTAATTCGATCTTAGGCCCTCAAATAACAGAAGGTGAAGGTGAGTGATTACACCAAATCACTTACTCGGGATCTTGCATTCCCACTGCTCACATTACTTCCTGAAATGCATTGCACTGTGGGTAGCATGCACAGGGGCTTCTGGGGAGGCAGTTGTCCTCTGCTAACTCCCACTCCATCTTCTCTAAACAAAAAAAAAGCCAGAAAGACTTTCCCTGCTGTTTCTCTGTCGCAGACACAACAAACAGGCAGAGAGACGAGTTAATTGAAAACTTCCAGGGACTGCAAGCAGGGGAGGAGCTACGTTGTCATAGTAAAGGGGAGTGGGGAAATTGGTAGAGCTACTCTCTGGCTACACAGACCTAAATTAGATTTCAGATAGATAGATAGGTAGATTTCAACCTCAGTGCTATGCCAATTGCAGGGGCGGTCTCAGCAGATCAAATTACAGTTCCTTTTTTTTTTCTTCTCCAAATTTACTACTCAGGCAGTGGAGACACAGGTTGCAGAAGGTCGAGGTAGGCAGTATTATGTCAAACTTTATTGTCAGTGTAGATCAGCCCTTTGTGAAAGGGAAAGTTTGCCATAGCATCTGCCTGTTTTGCAATTAGATTTGTTCCGCCTTCTTAATAGCCCTAAACCTGAGAGCAGTGGCAAGTGCTAGGGAAGATAGGTTGAGAGAGAGAATGGTAGGAATGGTAACTGAAAGAACTGGCACTCCTCCATCAGGCAATTTTTCATGCTCCTAAACATATATAAGATATTATATAACATATATAATATGGCTGCATACTAGGGCCAAGAAAGTGTGTGTGCAACATGTCTCACCACAGCCATATGTGCCACAAAATGCACAATCCCATCATGAACTTTGGATATGCAATTTCCATTGCATAGTACATAATTCTTAAAATTACTAGACATTACTGAAGGGACACTAGCATGGATGCAGAAAGTGACAAGTTGCTCCATCTGGTCAGGAGTAATTTTCCCTTTCAAGATGTGATTTTTGCTAGTGATGTAATCCAGTTTGGTATTGTTTATATTTCTAACTCACTTTTGATCAAATCATATCCTGTACTGGACCTCTTATAAGGCAAACGAGAAGGTAATGAATTTCTGCAGGTACCTACATTATGAAGAACAGAAGCCCCCCAGTGGACACATCAATCAACTTTTTAAAAGAAAAGGTAACTACAGGTGTCTGTGATCCATGTTATTTATTTCATTATGGAAAGGAACTGACATATTCAGGACACATCCACTCATGTTTACACTGCTATGGAAACAGAATAGCTGGTACAAATCACAAACAGGAATAAATGTCCCTCAAACAAAGTTGCTTTTGAAATCAACAGCTCAAAAACACTTAGCACTTCTAAATAAAAAAGGTCTCCCAGTTTTCCCAACCTCTCAGAAACCCTGGAAAAACAGATTAGCTTTACAGCATGACCAACAGATCTGATGCTTGACCAATAGCATGGTCAACAAATCTGAACTTTGGCAAAGCAATGTGGGAATCAAATTCCAAAATCCATGGCCCTTCAAGGTAAATACCTGGTTTTAAGCCCCTTCATGAGCCCTTTCATTCTCATAAACACGGAGGAATTGGTTGAGAATCTGAACTCATGGAGGAACTGATGAAATGAGTGGAGAAGGGCAAACATAATACCTGTCTTTAAAAATGGGCATATAGAAGACCCGAGCTATTATAGACCAGATAGCATAATTTCAATACCAGAAAAGATACTGGAACAAATGATTAAACAAACAGTTTGCTAGCACCTAGAGGATACCAGTATTATAACCTATAGGCAGTGTGGTTTTGTCAAGATCATGCAAAATCACCCTAATTTTCTTTTTTGACATGATGACTGGTCTAGTGGATAGAGCAGAAGCAATAGATGTAACTTGATTATACTAGAACTTTTGACACAGCCTCACATGACATTCTCATAAGCAAACTAGGCAAAGTAGGGGAATGTGGTATAGGTCAGTGGCACAACCGGTTAAAAGACTGTACTCTGACAATGAATTATTGATAATGCTTCTCTATCTGGGTGTATCTAGTGGGGTCTCACAGGGATCAGTCTTGAGTCTGGTACTATTCAGCATTTTCATTAAAGACTTGGATAATGGCATGGTGAGTATGCATATTGTGTTTGCAAATGACACCAAGCTGGGAGGGGTTGCTAGCACTTTGGAGAATGTGTTTAGAATTCAAATGACCATAACAATTTGAAGACTTGGTCTGAATTCAATAAATGAAATTCAGTAAAGGTAAGTGCACAATACTACACTTAGTGTCGTATATTTTATGTCTTACCTAGGCTGCCATAGCAATAGAGCCTAGCTTGTTACCAAAGCAACAGCGTTAGAATATTATAGGATAGAACAGCCAGCTCTGGATGGTCTTTGTTGTAGTTAAATAAACCCTGTGTGTCCATGTTTACATCTCTCTGTGTCTCTGTCTGCTTGCTTCTCTCCCTGATTGCAAGTAACTCCCTAAAGATCCAAACATCATACTTAGGAAGAAAAAAAAAATCAAATATACAAATACAAAATGTGAATATAACCCCTATACATTGCTTTTTACAGCAAAATAAAGATAAAATTATAAATGCATACATATGAACTTTAATTAAAGTCCATATCAAGGACCAAACTTAATTGTTGGTCCATAACAATGGGGAAAACAAAACAAAAAAAGGCCTAGTGAATGCATGTGTTGCATGGGTTGCAGCCCACAAAAGCTTATGCCCAAAGAAATGCATTAGTCTTTAAGGTGCCACAAGACTCTCCTTGTTTTTGCTGTACACAGACTAACATGGCTATTTCTCTGGAACTTGTATGGATTGTATTGCTGTTAGTTGCTTATTGCTTGTATTATGTCCAGAAGGTTCAGTAGTTAGTATCTATCTCACAAAAATGCCCTTTGTGTTTCAGAAAAATAGTAATAATTAAAACAAAAGCCTTATTTTAAATTACTTAGGTTGGGGCATAAGAACTCTAAACTAGTGAAAAATTAAATCTGGTAAAAGCTACAGTATTCTAGAAAACTAAGGAATAAGTTAAATGCCCCAGAATCCTGGTGGCAAGTGAGAATACCTAACAATTAAATAATAGAGCATATCTAAGAAGAAATTAACAGAATGGCCTTCTTATATGTAAATATCTCCTTAAACAAGCATGGAAAAGATCAGGAAAGCTCAACCAATTGCTATTTTTCTTTGCTGCATATTTTACCTAAATCCATTATACAGAATTTACAAATGACTTGAAAATTACTAGAATTTATTGTCTTATCATATATAAAGAATAGTTCACAAAGAGATACATACATTAGAAAGTTAAAATCTTTGGAATAAAGTTTATGGCTATGCACTTCTTATAGAGGAACAGCATGAATACATTACAAACCAGAGATTAGGTATATGTGCAACATAGGTTTCATTTGTGCCTACCAGAAAACAGATCCAGAACTGACCTTAAATAAATTACACCTTTTCTGCAAGGTATGCTTCCCTGGATAGACAGTGAAGTGGTTCCAAAGCAAAACAAGCGCTGTCAGTAAACAAGTAAATTGGACTTAATGTACTTTAAAATAGATAAACAAACAAGTAGTCCTGGGGCACTTTTAGAGATTCACAAATTTATTTATCGCATGAGCTTTTTATTTATCACGTGAGATTTTCTCCCACGAAAGCTCATGTGATAAATACATTTGTTAGTCTTTAAAAGTGCCACAGGACTCCTTGTTTGACTGACCTAGACTAACATGGCTACCCCTTTGGAACTTTAAATGATGATCCTGAACCTAAATTCCATATCTAAATACATATGAACTTTAATTAAAGTCCATATCAAGGACCAAACTTAATTGCTGGTCCATAACACTATCACAAACGGAACCCAAAAACCAATTTTAATCCCCAAGAACTCTGAGGAAGGTTGGAAACAGATTTGCTTTCAACTTTTGTTGATCTCTACTAAAAAGAAAGCTATAGAAATGCTATGGTTGATATTACTTACTGAAGATGGACATAAAAGCTTATACGAACCTGAATGATAAAATAAGAGTATCTCAAGGAGGCAATTCAATATACACAACACAACATAGTTAGGAAAGGCATGCAATTAAACTAAAGCCATCTATTATACTGGAATTCTTTAACAAAACTATTTTAATTTTGGAATGACATTTTAGAAGAGCTCAGCATAGGGTGAAAAGTAAATCATATTGTTCTTGTTCTTTCAAACAGGAAAAATAGTCATAAGTCAACACTGCAATTATGAAAAGTGGATTTGCATAAACAGCATAAGGAAATTATGTAGAGCAGGAAAGCCTTGGCTCAAATCTGTCTCCATACATTTGATTATCCCCATTAGGCGTAATGCCTCAGAATCCACAAGGGGAGCACAGACTAATACATCATTTGTCACATCCAGAAGGTAATTCAATTAATGATTTCATAGATCCAACCCTAGTGTATGTTCAGAGTCATATCCAGAATTGGATATGGCAAATTACCTGATTCAGCACATGTGCCGAGGGACCTATAACAGGCAAGTGGTACACTGAATCACATTTTTGCTTGTTAATAGAAGATCAGAGGTTTTCAAACTTTCGGCTATTTTTTTCTCAAGGAAAAAATATTCAGTACAGCATAATGACACTATAGACACAGTGGACCAGATTTAGCCTAGGTTGATGCTGGCTTTATGCCCAGTCAGCTACCCTGTAGAGTGATAGAATTAGATTGTATTAGCTATCCTCCTGATGACTGGAGAATAGCTAATGTGACACCATTTTTTTAAAAAAGCTCCATAAGTAATCCTGGCAATTCAGGCCATTAAACCTAACTTCATTATGAGGAAAATTTGCTGAAAACCCAGCAAAGAATAGAATTATCTGACACATATATTAACATAATTTGTTGGGGAGTGTTAACACAATTTTTGTAAAGGCAAATCATGCCTCACCAATCTGTCAGAATTTTTGAGGGGTCAACAAACATGGACAAAGGTGATCCAGTGGATATCATGTACTTGGATTTTCAAAGGCCTTTGACATGACCCCTTAGCAAAGGCTCTTAAGCAAAGTAAGCAGACATGAGTTAAGAGGGAAGTTAACTGGATCAGTAACTGGTTAAAATGGTAGGAATAAATGGTCAGTTTTCAGAATGAAGAGAGGTAAATAGTAGCGTTCCCCCAGCAGTCTGTACTGTACAGTAATGTTCAACATATTCATAAATGATGTGGAAAAAGAGATAAACAGTGAGGCAATAAATTTGCAGATGATACAAAATTAATCAAGACACTTAAGTCCAAAGCAGATTATGAAGAGTTACAAAGGCTATGTCTACACTAGAAAAGTTAAGCCAACTTTGTTAAGTTGATTTTAATAAGGTCGACTTTAAGACACTCCATGCCCTGGGTGTCCCTAATTTCTGATTGTCAGAAGCTGGGAGTGTACAATGGGCTTGATAATTGCCCTGTTCTGTTCATTCCCTTTGAAGCACCTGACACTGGCCACTTTTGGAAGCCAGGATGCTGGGCTAGATGGATCATTAGTCTGACTCAGTATAGTTGTTCTTATGTTTACAGAGCTCCAGGTCCCCTACAGTTACCACAGATGACTAGGATGTGCTACACTGAGGATCACTTCAACTCAGGGGTGGGGTGACGGGCCATAAACCTAGTCATCAGTACTTCTAAACAGGTGCCTCCTATAACAACTCTTCTGACTTTTTCTGAAGAATGAAAATCTCATGGGAGGGGAAGGCTACATGCCATCTGAAATAACAGCCTCTATCTTCTCTGCTTTGTCCCTCCTCGTATCTACATTATAAGATGCAATATTTTGGGACCATCTACCTTTTCTATAACTTTTAAGTGGAAAAGGCCTTGGACTGACAAATTTACACTGCCATTACCAACTTCCCTTTACCATAAAATAGCATCAGAGTATCTGAGTGACAAAGGTAAGACCACATGTCTTAAACAGTCCAGTAATACAGCCAGAACCCACAGACACAGAAGCAATGTTTCCACCTCTTGTGGATTTTATCCTCAGTCTTTTAGTTTTGTTTTTTTGTTTTTGTTTTTCACCCTCAAAGCTCCAACACTTGGAATTAATGCGATTATGTGATAATCATAATTAAAAAACAAACAAACAAAAAAGTATTGAGCCTTAAGCTTGAGGAGAAAGGCTTGAAAATTTCAATCCTAAAAGCTCAATCCTCAAAAGACAAATTTAAAAGTACTCACAATTTATTCTCTTTTTAAACATTTCATGATTTTTAAGCCAATAAGTTACTCCTGGTTGGCAATATTGCAGAAACACCTGTCTTCCCCAGAGCCTGCCACAGGCAGCAACACCTACAAGAATACATTTATTCCTACAAGAATACATTTATTTTCACTTTCCATCCTCCCTCTATTAACTCAAGAAAAACACATCTGCAATCCAGCTACTTAGGAGGAGAAATCCACTGCAGTATTTCCGTAAGACCTGTAGACCTATTCAGAGGCATCCTTTGGTGATTGGGGGCCCCAGGAAAGGGCCCGCTGAGGGGCCCCCATAGCTCCTCCACAGCCGCCCCCCCCACCCCATGGTCCCAGCTCACCACAGCGGCCCGGCCCTCCCCACCCCCCACCGCCAGCCTTGGCCCTCCCCATCACCGCCAGCCTCGGCCCTCCCCGCCGCCAGCGCTGACATTTCCTACTCCGGCTGCCAACTGAGGCAGACACAGCTTTTGGAGTAGGCGAAGCAGGTGCCAGGCCCCTTACTGCTCAGGGCTCCAGGCATGCGCCTGCTTCACCTACCCCAAAAGCTGCCTCTGGACCTATAACATTTGAAACTGTAGCTGTTCATTTGGAGGCCAGAGAATTCAACAAGGAGCCCCCCAGAGCTTTGGTTTCAAATATATGTCTCCGACATGAAGCATAATTCTCTGTAACCACATTAATCTTTCCCTTTTCTGTCATTACCGTATTGTCATAAATGTGAGCTAAATAATATTCCCAGAGATAAGCTAGTTTTATGCCTTATTGAAAAAACATACATAGTTGGTGGCACTTTAAATCTTTGTGAATGGTTGTTGATGATTGCTTCAGTATGCTATTTGTTAATCCAAACCCAATAAAGCATCAATTATATAATTTGGAGTAAGAAATCTTTATTTTTGTGTTATTGTTTGTTATGGATGGATAAGCCTGTCTCAAATATCTGCCTTGCTATTAAAACAGAGTTAAGGTTGTTAGTAAGGGTGACATTAACAGTACATTTCCATCCTTTCAAACATTTGGGGTTCATTAAGATTAAACTAACTCAATTTCCTCATTTTCTAATATTTTTTTTAGAAATCTGTATTCTTGTGCACAAAAAATCTCTTTATGCACTTTCAACTAGTTGCACTTTACTATTTTTTTAACCTGGATTAAAGAGAAAACACTAACAATCACCTACGATATGTCCTTCAATTGTACATTGTAAATAATGTACATTATTTTTTCTTTCCAATCATATTATAATACAGGTGTTGTCATTCCAGGGAGTGTTTTTTGAAAAATGAGTGAGAGATTGGAGAGGCACGCCAAAGAACTTACGCACATTAAAAAGCTATACCTCTAAGTTTATGTGCTCAATGTTCCAGTTAAACATTCTGCATACCACTATTGTCCTTAGTTTATTTCCTAGGGCCACAATGTCACCACAAAATCTGGTGAGATATCATAACTGGAATCCTTATGGTGATGTCACATGTACTACTGAACTCTACTGGATTTTCAAGCTTGCCTATAGTATTAAGATACAGAAAGTTCTACTTTTTTCTTCAGGTAATTCTAGAGTTGTTTTCTTCATTTTATTTTCAGCAATAATGGCAGCTGTGCCCCACTAAGTGGGTCTATGTCATACATGGATTCTTTGGATGACCACAGTACACAATCACATTTCAGTTGTTATGCTGGATAAAAGTAGAGTATGGAGAGAATGTAGCTATCATTGAAAAATGGCACATCCTCCAGCTTTCTCTGGCAAGGCACCTCGGAAGGGTAATGAAGCATCTTACAAGGTCAAATCAGGAGCTGAAGGTCTAGAAAAATATTGGTGAGGCACTAAACTAAGACTTTTTTAGTTTATATGTTTTAGGAGGCTAAGGAAGCTTTAAAAGAGTACAGAGAGTGAGGGAGGAGTCATATGGAACTACGTGAGGACAAAAGAAATGTTTCTCTAAATGAACAAGGAGTCCTGTGGCACTAAGAAATTAAAAGTGCCACAGGATTCCTTGTTTGTTTTGCTGAACTAGACTAACACAGCTACCCCATTGAAATTTCTCTAAATGATTAGAGAATCTTTGAAGAGGCATGTGAGAGTAACTAGTTTCAAATATCACAATTTTATACTCTCTTACAAGGAATTTTACTCCAAGTAATCCAGGGTTTCCTTATAGTCCTCTTGCAGGGCATGGGCATGCTGAGTGTGAACAGTCCCATGGCAACAGAAAAAAACAACAACTCTCATTTGGGCCACCATGTGCTCCTATTCAGTGAAATGTCCTGGAGAGTTAGTGGTTAACTCTCTCTTGCAGTTGACTCAGTGTTCTTGGCTATCTGCCTTGATCAGACCACGCATTAGGGAATCTTGACAAAGACGATCAAGTGAAGATACTTGTACTACTTGTGAGTGAAATCAATCTGTATCAGGCTTCTTTTAGTCCTGTTTGCCAACTGTATGACTGTGTTTATAACACTATCCATTCATAAGTGGCCCTGTGGTTTGTTTGATTTTGTATTTTTCTTCTCTCCAAATACTCAAGATAGCTCTCTTGGTACTTTTGTATAAAATTTGAAATATATAAAATTGAAATTATTAACTTCCAGGTAGAAGTAGATTTCTCAATATGATGGGAACATACCTCTCAAAAATGTTTACTATTTGTGCTTTGCTTTAAATATGGCCATACTACCACGTGAGGTAGCTAATACAATGTTCCAGCAAATATTGTCTTAGAAAAATGTAAGAATTATGCATAAAAGAGTTAGATGTGGTCTTAAAACTCTAACAGAATTGAATAAAATATTTTAAACAGATAAATTGATATTTGTAACCCGTATTATTTTCTAAAATGCCAAGGAAGGCACATATGATGGGAAAAATAGATTTTCCCTTTTTCAAAAATTGTTTTACTGGATATTTTTATTACTTCATTAGCTGTTCTTATACCGATACAAATTTAACATTTTTTAGAAGATGATACTTTAAAGTAGGATAACGGAGCTAAATTCTATCTTCAGTTATGCTCAGGCAACCTCACTAAAGTAACTAAGTTTGCAAATGTATAATGGAAAATAGAGTTTGGGCCAATATTATTTAGCATTAGATTTTCACAGTTAGCATATTTGGGGCTGCAAAGAGAAATCTATCAGAATTAAATACAATTTATTTTCTGGTCTTGAGGTTTTCTGTAGTGTTTTAATTTGGGATTTCTAGCTAGTTTAAATTAAATCTGACATATTTCAGTATTATTCAGATGTTATTTAGGAGTTCATTGGTGTTTTGGAGATAACTATAATGTGTCAGGTTTAAGTTTAAATTAAATTATATATTATATATAATATTACTAGCTAATTTAAACTTAAACCTGACACATTGTAGTATCTTCAAAACACCAATGAACTCTTAAATGATAACATCTGAATATATATATATATATGTAAAACAGTTTCATTTCACCTGAAATCTGCACAAATTTATTCATTATACAGAATATTTCAATGACTTGTAATGACTTTTAGTGTGTACATTAGTTTGATATTGACTTTGGGTAATAAGTATAATTTAATAATATATAATTTTAAATTTGATGGAGGAATCATAAATGGCTCAATGTGTATTCTGGAACATTTTAAAATCTGAGTGTTATCTAAAAGGCTGCTAGAATATAAAACTCTTGCTATTTAGTAGACTATAAATCCAAATGAGTTGATCTAAGATTTAGTCTTAATAAATTCTTAGTGAACCCAATCACATGTATTAATTTCTGACTCAGTGCATTATAATAAAGATTGTACTGTAATGTTTTAAAAATATCACTCAGGTCAGCTTCATTGATTTTGATAACATAAGAACCACACAAACACATACATAGTTATAGTGGGGGGAAAAATGACCTGCAATGTTTATACTATATTTTTAAAGTATTAGATTATAATTATAGCACTTCAAATTTAAATTTTGGTATTTAAAAAGTATCATAAAGAGTTGTTTTTAGCCCATTAGATACAATATGAATCCACAAAATAGAACAACTTTGAAATTAATAAAAGTAAATAGGCTTTTTGTTTAGAGAATAATAAATGTAAAAACAGACTACTTTCGGGGCAATGGTTTTGAAGGAAACACACTCAGGGATAAAACTAGGAAATTTCATCTATCGGAAAATAAAATAGCACTCTAAGCAAGCTTAGCTAAAATTAATGGTGAAATTAAAACTATGTTCTTCTTGTAAAAAAAAATCACCATGTTATTAAAAATATGGTTTAAAATTGTATTATGCTTGTGAGAAAAAGCCAATAAAAACCACAGCTAAAGCTCACATTTTTACCTTGTGCTTATTTAATGTTTTCATTGCAATGTTTTCTATATAGCTCATCACCACGTCACACAGTGCATAATAAATATTTAAAGGATGGGGTTAGCACACTTCCATGAATTAAGGCAGTGGTTCCCAAATCCTGGATTGCAGCCAGTGGACCATGACATGCTCTCAGGTGTCTGCTAGTGCAACTGCATTCTCCCATCAAGTCTCAGTAAATGTTCAATGACACATGACTCATGTAGTTTTACTAAAAACATTGGGATGGCTTAGGAGGTTACTTGGTCCTTCCAGGAGTTCAGGGGACTGGACTCAAAGACCTCTCATGGTCCCTTCCAGTTTCTATGAGTCTATGATTTTTTTTGAGTACATATTGCTAGGGATTTCTATCATTATAACTGTATACATAAAAATCAAAAGGAAACATGCACCTTGTTTATGTATAGTGTTATAGTTTATATGTATGGACTAATTAAAATAAAGAGCTTTTCTCAAGAGCTATGTCTACACTAGAAAAGTTAAGTCGACTTTTGTTAAGTTGACTTAAAGTCGACCTTATTAAAGTCGATTTGACAAGTGGCAACACTTTAAGTCGACTTAGTCCACTTTGTTAAGTCAACCTAATTGCTCTTAGGTCGACTTAACAAAGTGGACTTGTGTCCACATTGGGCTTAGGTAGACCTAAGTAAGGGGTAGGTCAACCTAAGGAGGCTTAAGTTGACCTAATGATGGGTAGTTATTAAGTCGACCTAAGCTTTCATTAAGTCGACTTAAGGATTTTCTTAAACTGACTTAATGAAAGCCTAGTGTGGACGCAGCTTAATTTAAATCAATTTAAGCCTCCTTAAGTTGACTTAAATTGCCAGTGTAGACATAGCCAAGAAGTGTTAATAATGGGTCATAATGCCTGTTGCAGCTGCACAGGTGGGCCTCAAGGAAAAAAAGTTTGGGAACCCCTGAGCCAGGAACAAGTTAGCCCCATTTTACAGATAGGGAACCAGAAGAATAGAAATGTTAAGCCTTAATCACAAGATTATCTTTTCTTTGCACTCAGATATGAAAGGAGTATTGGAGCAGTGTTTTTATGGATTCTATGGAATGTGCACAACCCTTTCCTGATGCACCTACAACTTCTCATTCCCTTCAGGTATCTTGGTCTGGACCCCTTGTTTTGTTCCTATAGTTGTGTATAATTTAAGGTTAAAGTTAAATTTGCAAATCTTAACAATTGATTTCCTTGGTTTTGTTGTCATGTTAAAACTTCAGCATTACTTTAGTGAAGTTAAAATTATATTTTAGCTTAAATCACAATTATATCCATAATTTATCAAGGAACTTCATAACCAAAGTCAATTTTATTGCAATAGTACGTGATTCAATGGGGTATTTGAAGATATTTTAAAATGCTTTAAGACTTGTGTTCTCTTGGTTGTAGCTGATATAATTTAAATACCTCTTATGACTCATCTTCGGGTTTATCCTTCTATTCTCTACTCCTGGATGGTTTACAGCATTAAATCTAAACTGTTAGAGCTGACATTTTTTTTTCTTTTTAATTTAGAAGTCTGTTTAATCAACTTCACCCTTACTACTAACCTAATAAATGTAATCTCTGAATACCTTTAAAGATCTATCCCAGTGGAAGTGAGGCTCCTAAGTTCCAAAGGCACATCTGAAAATTGATTTAGACTGCTTTGTCACTGAGGTTCTTTTTAAAATGCTATGCCTTGTCTGTGTGAGCATATTGACTATTTTGTCTTTGTTCAGCTTATTAACAGACCTTTACTTCTAAATTGCCATGGCAGTGAAGTGACCCAGCAATATAACACTTTGCAAGACTATCATATGATGTATACAGTTAGAATTACCAGAAAAAAGAGGAAAATAAGTGAGCCTAGCACATAGCAAAATCCTATAATTCTAGGGAAAAATATGTAAATATATAGAAGTTTGTGAGGAACCTTATTGATGATTGATGCTATGCATAACCATTATTAGCACATAAGTGTATAGAGCCAGCCTAATTTTGACTTGGAGACTAATTATGAACAGGAAATTCCTCCAGCATCTTTTATTAAAAGAAATTGAATTTGAACAAGACAGTTCTACTCTCATTAGTAATAGATAATAATGCAAACATAACTTAAATGGAACACAAATTGGAATCAAACATTAGGTCATTTGTTCTTATTACATTAAACCCTGCATGTCTGGGTTGATCTGCATTGTTTTTAAATCAATTCTCTAGGCTGGACATCCTCTGTAGTTCAACTTGCCTTTAAGTAATGCAATGCCTTTGAAAAGCTTTGAAATGAAATGGCATTGAGCCAATGAATTTGCATAAACTGCAACACAATACAGTTCAGTAACATAAAAGACAGTGAAAAGGTCCAAGAACGTAATCTGCTCAGCATCTTAAATTTAGTGCTCTTACATTAATGAGGTTGACTTCAGCTTGCAGACAAAAAATGACTTTATTGCCAGTAAGAAATGAAGAAAGTATTAAGGATTGTATTATCATAGGTACTGTATAGGATTTTTTACAGATAAATTTTGAAGTGTGTTGCAATACCATTTCTTTTTTTTTCCCCAGCAAGATGAGAGTGACAAACAGTTTAAAGATTAAATTTAATGTAATTTGTATACATTGTGTATACAATGTGTACAGAGAAGATCTTTTTGTTCCAAATCAGCATAATGTTTTAATGATTTTTTTCTTTCTCCTCAAAGTAATATTTTACTATGAAGCCCATCTGACTGGAAATCACATGTTCCAATCTCATCACCACATGAAAAATATTCCACATTGCACTCAGGCTCAGCACCTTGGCATTAAAGTTTTTGATGCTAGGTAAACCAAAACAAAATGAAAAACAAAAACCTCAGTGGTGCAGAGAAAGCCCTGATATATGATCAGCTGGCATGTTCAAACAATCTGTAATCTGCCCTATAAGTGTTGTCAATGTAGCATTTTAACTACAATGAGAACAGCGGAAGCTTCAGAAGGACAAACAGACTACTATTTAAAGGGTCACATGAGGTTGATCAAATTCTATGCTGGCTTGTTTACTCCCCAAAGCATCCCACTGATGACAACACAGTAAGTGAACTTATACATTTACTTTGTATATCTAATACATCTCAGAGCTTTTATTTGACAAATAAGGTTAATTCTTCTGCTGCACTGTTAGTAAAATCATTTCAAGAAATCAGTGTGTGCCATTAATGGAGAAGAGAAAGCTCTCATCTTTTGATCAGGAATCTGTTATTATTTTTAGGATTTCTTTATGTTTCTAGTCTTCATTCTCCCAGAACGGAAAACACCTCTTAAATAAAGAGATTAAAATATTACTTGGAGACACAATGTTTGAGTACTGTACTAGGATTTTAAAAAGTGCCTATGGAATTTGCATGCCTAACTCCCTTATGACTCTTTTGAAAATCCAGCCTAAAGATTCTCTTGTTTATGTTTTCTATATTTTATATCAAGTTTTCCATGAAACATTGTGCTTTAGTGGAAATGTATTAGTAACCACAGTAAAGACTCTGTTGACGTTTAGAGACTGTATCAGGAATAAAGTGTTACAGCCAATTAACTCAATAAATCTTTCTTTTGAATTTTTTTTTTTCTATAATCAGTTTATTTTACCTCTCTAAGTTTACCTCAGTCAAAACTTCCTTGACACGCTTCACTATGAAGGTAACTCTTGCAGGAAGGACTGGTTATGGAACAGCTCTGGTCTCCATTTTGATTTGTCTCTAGCCAGTAAGCACTTCAAATAAATGCAGGAGCCAGGTTAATCATGCCAGGATGGTATCTGCTCCTCAAGGGCAATTGCTCTTATCATCAAAAGCAACCCGAATAGAAAGCATGGATAAAATGTAGCATCTCCTTCCCATCATGCTGACAGTTTAAGCCTCTGATGGGGGTCACTGAGAATAAAAGACTGAGATAGTGACACTATAAAGCTACATCTTTCCATTATGTCTGAATGCAATATACTATAAGGATGTGATAGTGATATGTTCTCTGTGACAATATAAACTACTCAAATCAGTGAAAATAACATGAGAAAAAAAATGTTAAGAGTATTCATTGATAGAAGGGCATTAGGCTTGGTTATAGACTAATATTAGGAAACATACTAGTATTAGCCAAGAAGTAGAATACAGAGTACATTTATGTCTCTGGCTTTAAAGAAAAATAATCTCAATGGCACATGTTGAAATTATGCTAATCTGGTATATAAACCAAGGAATTAAAAACTCTGAGATAATACCAGTATGTGATTGGCAGATTAGTACATTGACTTGAAGATTCTGAAAATCTCTCTGTAGCTTTCAGCAAATCACTTAATTTCTCTATATCTGAATTTCTTCAGCTGTAAAAAGGGGAATGCTATGTTTTTAGTAAAGTGTGCAAATTAACAAAGATAGTATATATAGTTCCAAGAATTGAATGGGGATTAGTAAACTGATTTTTAAAATGCTTAAATGGTGTAAAGAACAATATTTGCTATTTCTATTGAATTGCTGAAAAAGTTGATCAATTTAAACCCGGGGTTTCAAATTCGTGGCCTGTGACTGTGCCCCATGGGACCACACTCTCTCCCTAACTGAAAGAGAAAGAGTGTGTGGTCTCGCATACCCAGTGCTCCACGATGCTGCAAGAGTGCCATGTCTTGCGGGATCGTGGACTGCTGGGTATGCAAGACTGCACTCCGCGAAACCACACTCCCTACCTAAGGCTATGTCTACACTTGGTAATTTAAGTCAACTTTAGCTAAACTTAGCTAAACTTAGTTAAGTTGACTTAGCATGTCCACACAAATTTAAAGTCAACTTAGGGGGGAACTTACAAAGTCGACCTAAAGCATCCACACTGGACACGTAGGTCGACTTCTAGGGGCTAGGGAGACCTTGGGTAGGTCCACGGTGGCGGGGGGGCACCCCTTGCCCAGTGCCAGGGGGCTCAGCCTTTGCCCCATTGTACCTGGGTACAATGGGACAAAGGGGGACAGGGACAGGGACCCTGGCAGGTCATAAGGACAGGGTAGGCAGTGGGGGACTTTAGGAAGTCGACTTAAGCCTAAAGTCGAATTAAAAGTAGGTTTAATAAAGTTGACTTAATTTTCATTAAGTTGACTTTATTTTCCTTAAGTTGACTTAAGCAGCTTGCTTAAATGTAGTGTAGATGCAGAGTAAATTAAGTTGACTTAAGCAAGCTTAAGTCGACTTAATTTACAAGTGTAGACGCACCCTAACAGAGAAAGAGAAAGAGGTCTTGTGGAATGCAGTCTTGTATACACAGTGCTCCACGATGCCTTGACAGTGCCCTAGTATTTCAATTTATGGTATATAGGGCTCACTTGAAGTACATTTAAGAGAAATCTGGCCCACCATAGCAGTTTGACATCCCTGATTTAAGCAATTTGGAAAAGCAGAAAAAAATCTACCAAAAATCTGTTCTATACAGACTTCATAAACAATGAAAGTTCTATGGCACCTTAAAAACTAAAAAAATTCTTCAAACATAAGCTTTCATGGGCTGCAACCCATTTACCAGATGCATTGTTGTTTTTACTATACACAGACTAACACGGCTACCCCTCTGGAACAGACTTCATAGTATCTCACAAAGAATCACTCCTTTTAACCATTTTGCTGTGGAAACACAACATAGTTTACTGATGGAACAGTAGGTTTTGTCAGAGGAGATCTCCAGCCCCAAAATCAAAAAGACATACTTATTGGAAACAAGAGGCATCTACTGGAAATGATTCATCAGCTACAGAGAAGGAATTTATTTGTAGATGATAGAATTATATTTTTCTCCTGATACTTTTGACAGGTTTGTTGTAGGTAAACAATGACAAGACTATCCTGTGAAGTACTTTAAAGAGATCATTTTGTTAAAAAAATATTTTAATATGGGAACTAAATGTGTTGGAGGATTGATCTCGGAATTTCATCCTTAGGACACCGATTTAAATCTGACTAAGGATGGTAGAAGTCATTACCATTTGGCAAGAGTTCTGTGGTTAGGGCAAATGAAATTGTGGTCTCAGTTCATTTGCTCATGGACAAGTGTTCCCATGATAAAAATATTCACTACAACTGGCAGTCTAATCAGAATGGGCATCAAGACAGAACTACTCTCTCCACACTAAAGGTGTTCCCTTCATGTCATGAATAAGTTTCATTGTTTAGGGAATGTGGAGAAATCTGCACTCCTGCTCCAGAAATACATGTTGAAATTCAGTCATCAGTCTTACAGAACAATTCCGAAGTAGTATAGCCCCTTTCAAGCTTTCAAAAAGTAAAATAAACATGTAAACAGCCAATAAAACAGCCAATGTGACATAGTATTTTTTCATTACGTCTAATAATATAATGCTATGTCAGCTCAAAACAACATGTCATGCATTATACATTTGAAATGTTGTCATCTTAAATTGTGCTAACATATTAAGTGTCCAACAAAACAAACAAACAAAATCCCCACCAATAGCCTGCTGGTGGGTTCAAAGGTTTTTACTTTAGAACTGGAACAAGTTTTCTGACATTTCAAATTAATTTGAATCAGTTAAACACATTCAGATTTAACAGTAAATGCCAATAAATTTTTAATGCCTTCTGATTAGTTCTGTGTAAGTGTTAGAAGTCAATCTACCATACTATTGCCTCTCACTAAGAAGGATGACTGTACTACAATTCAATTTAAGGCATCTGCTATCACTCCAAAACTTTTACTCTGACAGAGAACTTTGACTACATTATTCTCTTGTATTCATCTAGAGACCATGTTACTGTGCCTTCGAGTATTGACTTTGTGCTGTTAATGTGTTCTTAAGTTTCTGTAGCTCATAAGTTTCTCATAATGTGGCACAGAACCACTTCTATAATTGTCTAACCATACTCTGAACGCAGAGTAAAAGAAGAAGTAATTATGTTTTAAATGTAGCCACCTTATAATCTCAATTGAACAATATACTGCATGGTACTTTAAGTATATATTACAGGAAAAGGCATCTTAACTGTGGGATTTTAAAAGAACACATTGAAGTATTCATTTTTGTGCTCCTTATATCAGCAAGGCAGGAAAAAAAAAACATTTTAAATTAATGTGTATACAAAGGAATAAACTTTCTGTCCACTAAGAGGCAACACTGAGATGTTAAAGAAATGCATCTTTGAAAAAAGTACACTCTCAAAACACAATATTCACAAAGCTCAGAGGTCTCCAAATGAATATTGTTAATGAATAACTACATTAAAGCTATTTTTCATAATTCATTGTGTTAACAACTTCTGCTGTACTTGTTTAGTTCTATTTGTCTTGGCAAATCTCTCCATCTCCTGTATCCAGCAAACATTACTTGCTCCAATTCTTCAGTTTATTTGGTCTTGTAGACTCATTTCTTACTCCCAAGCAATGTTCCCTCTAAGCTGATGATGCAGTTGAGCAAGTTATGGTGGTCGCTGAGTGGCAATTTGTGAGGCATGCTGCCACATGGGCAACAGTTTTTTGGAGCCAGATGTATTAGCATGCCTAAGTACCTCAATTCAAAAGAAATGCATAGATGTGTTTTCATTCGAACTTTAATAAAAATGTAAAAATGTTTTAATAAAAATGTTAAACTGAAATACTGTTATTTTATTAATTTACTAAACAAATGTGAGATGATGAGACACTTGCTGCCGTGCCTATCTAGCCTCTCCCATCTACACTGCACAGTTTTTGTCGCCTGTCTTTGTCACATTTCCAGAATTCATATACAGAGTCACGGTCAACCTCGAATCCAGCAGTTAGATATGATATGATGCACAATAGAATGTCCAGGAAACATCTGTTACGAGACTGTTCATTAGACTGAAGCCTCGCTCATCAGCTGCACTAATTGCCATCTACCCCTGGGGTTCCCAACCCCTGGCCCATGGGCCACTACTTTTTAATGTGGCCCGCACTGTCAGAGAGCTGCAGCAACCCGCTTCCCAGTAAAAGGGCAGAGGGAGCTGGCAGTGCTTGGGGCCCATTTTGGGTGACAGCTGGTGAGCTGGTTCAGGGAGGGGCCTGGCTGTGGGGGTTGGGGGTGGCTGGCAGCACGGCTGGATAGGGCCCAGGCACAGGGCCAGATCTGACCCAGGGCTGGTGGAGGGTGTTGGGGGTGTGGGGGCCAAGCCCACTAGTGGCGGTGAGATGGCCAGAGCTGGCCTGGGTCTCATGGCAGGATGGTGGGATGGGGCCGAGATGGGAGCTGCACCACTCACCTGGGCCCCACGGGGGAGTGCAACATGTCAGGCGGCCAGAGGTCACTCAGCACCCGGGGCCGGGACAGTATGCAGGTCTTTGGGGTTCCTGTATGGGTGTGAGATGGCCGCTGCGCGGCCTTGCACTGGTGCAGTTTAAAGGGAACATTGCTCTCAAGTGCACTGTTCTTCCTGTCTAAAAAGTGGCACGTGAGCTGTCTGTCAATGCTACATTAGGAGTCACCCAACTGGGATTCTGCAACAGAATCATTACCCAACTTTTCTTCCTCCCTGCAACAAACCCAATCCAACATCTACTCAAATCAATGGAAAGATTCCTACAGATTTCAATGGATTTTGGACAAGGCCCAGCATACCAATCAGTTTCAGATACCAATGAACAAATATCACTATTGTTGTTTGTGAAGCTTATATCAAACTAATTTTTGATTGGAGATGGGAGAGGCAGGAAGGGGGTGGACTGGGGAGAAACTGCAATTACTCAAATATGTTTTTCATTTTCTTAACAACTCTACCCCAAATGTTGGAAACTCCTCTGTTTTTCACTGAATTTCCTTAAGTCTAGAACTCTGTTGTTCTAATCACCCTCATAGGATCAGATACTTTCTCAAAGGTAAATCTTTTTCTTTACCCCACCCCCTTTTCCCTGCCCCAGAAAGCCTTGGAACTCACAAATTTTGAATAAATCAGCACTCTCCAAAAGATTGTAACATATGTTTGAACTCCCAGAGGGTTATAACAAAGGCAGGAAGCTCAGCAGGGGGACAGATGGAGAGAGAGGGAATATTCCAGCGATTTTTTAACTTTATAAGCTTCAGTTCAAGATTGAGATGTGAGAAGGTGATACTTTATTCCCCCCCAAATTTGCACTTACAGATTGTCTCCATTAGCTTTAAAGTCTTCAGAAAGTCACCAAGATTGCTAATAAGATATGGCATTGAGGGATACCACAAAAACATCATTATGGGTGAAACTTTGACACTAATGAAGTCAATGGCAAAAATCTCATTGGCTTCCCTGGGATCAGGATTTTATCCTGTGTGTCCAGAATTGCTAACTTTGTTAGCATACTACTTAAATTATTCAAGTTTAAACATGAATTACCATTAAAATGTGATCTTCCATTAAGAATGTACTTTTTTTTTCTTTTAAAACAAATTTAAAGAGAAAACAAAATGTTAGAACTTACATTCAATATCAAGGTACATGCTCTTTTGGTGCCCACCAATTCTACTTGCAGCTTCACAGTCATATCTCCCTGAATCTGACAACTTCACATCTTTAATATGCAGTGACGATTTTCCATGCTGCCCTTTGACTTCTATACGGCCATCTGGGCTCTGTTTACATTGATTCAAAAAAGAGAAAGGGTTTTATATTTAGATATAGATGTAGGTTTGTTTTATATAGAAAACATAATAACTATGACTGACTGCACAGTATTTGCTGTGAAAGCATTTAATCACTTATGGTGAAATAAATATTAATGACGAGGCAATTTCAAATTCAGTCAATTATAGGAATTTTTTTTAAAGTCTAAAGGAAAGAGAAGCTCTAATTCTACACTCCATGGTCAAGGTAATAAGTACATGCTTAAAGGAACATTGTCAAATAGTTAAACCCCCAATTACCATTTTAAGATTGATATAATCTGTCTGTTCAATTGTAAAGAGCCTGATTCTGATCACACTCACACTGTTGTAAATAGGAATAAACCTCATCAAATCAATGGAATTACATTGGTTAAAATAACTGTACATCAGATAACAGTCTCAGTTCTCTTTTGTGTCAGTGAGAAATTGAAAAATACAAAATCAAAAAAGCAGCTATTGATAGCTTTTATTATCTTTATTTTTCCACTAGAAGCATAAATTAGCTGAAAAGCCCTGACTCTGAAACACTGAGCACATCCAGCACTGCTGGATTGTATTGATGATACTTCTGGTAACAGAGAAGTAAACTGTGATAAAACAAATCAATCAACCAATGTCACATGCTGGCTTCTGCTTTACCAGAAGAAAAGATATTTGTCAGTTTGGAGGTGGGGAAGGGTAATAGGATGGAAGAAAAATATAATTACAAGCCCAAAAGTATTAAAAATAAAATAGATATTGAAAAAAAAGTTATTAAGTACTTGAGAGTGACACTTTAACTTCTGTGAAGTAACATAGTCCAGAGGAATG
The DNA here is from genome assembly GCA_007922175.1 of Pelusios castaneus. Classification (NCBI taxonomy): domain Eukaryota; kingdom Metazoa; phylum Chordata; order Testudines; family Pelomedusidae; genus Pelusios; species Pelusios castaneus. The sequence continues at coordinate 8,831,605 of ML685813.1, forward strand.
AGCAAAAGGTTAGGAATTAGGAACTCTTCGATTCTAGTCCTAGCTCTGCAGTTTAATGCTTTACGGACTACAGCAACTCACTGTACCCCTTTGCCTCAGTTCTTTCACCTATAAGATGACAATGTGATACCTACCACTCAGCTGTGTTGTCAGGAGTTAATGCTTGTACAGTGTTTAAACAATACAAGCATTTTGATGTCAAATCCTGTAAACACTCGCTGTCAGGCTCTATTGCTTAATACTGTAGATGTTTCCATTATGGCTGCTAGAATTTGAAGTTTTTACCTCGTGTCAACATTATTTTCTGAATTAATGAAGGAAAATGACACGCAAATCAGAATAATTCACATCAACACAATACAATATCAGCAAAGTGTATGCCAGAACTATAATATAAAGAAACCTGTGGCCTTGACCCCACCCTAGACTCTAGTAGCAAAGGCCTAATTTCTTGTGCAGAATCCCATCAAAGTCAATGGAGTGTGTGCAGGGGTTTGCACTAGTAGATATCAGTGCAGGAGTGTGTCTAAAATCTCTAAAACTAGTAAAAATAAAACAAGATCATTATCTCCTGTGTTCATCTTAAATGCTGCAAATTATATTAAACTAATGCATATAATTATCTTCAAGTCATAAAGAAAATTGATACACATGTAAGAATTGAGAAAATCACTAGTAAACAAGCTACTAAACTAAAAGATCTTGATACATCATGTTTTGTGTAGCGTTTTTGTTGTTCATTTGTTGCTGAACCGGTTCTACTTTAAAAAGTGAAATAAACAACATATGGATAATTCTCCATGAAGTTTCTTCCTTTTTAATGAACAAGTTAAAACAAATCAGTGTTTCGGCAATTTTATAATACATTCAATAACTGCTCTTTCTAATTTTACCTGGAAAACTGCAATTAGATCATACTAGGTAACATTTAAAATTGCTACCAGAGGCTTCCTTGTTATCAAAGACTTCCTTATGACTTGTGAATGTAACTTTAAGTTAAAATGAGTCACAGATACAACAGAGAATGGTTAACAACACTATACATTCATTAACAACTAAAATACAGCATTCAAGTAGTTCAACAGAAGAAGAAAAATGATCTGATTGATGTACAGGATGCAAGATCTGATGTTAGGGTTTAATAACAGTGGGCAACATTCTAGTTCAGGACCGTGCAATGCAGCTCTGATTGAAATATAAATCTTTTAGGGTTAAACCTGCACCTCCTTATTTTTGATTAACATAACATTAATACACTTGTTCCTTGGACATAGCAGTAGACAATAATGAAAGATGGCATAAGGGAAATATTTCTTTTGCACTATCTGTTGCTTTAGTATCAGTCTGCAAAAAGAAAGCAAACTTAAAAAAAAATCCATTTAAACTATGATGAAAGACCTTTTTATAATACAGTACAATATGTCTTCCTGAGAAACTGTAACATCTATAAAACATACCTGCTGAAATTATTTTACGGTCTGCCTTTAATTAACAGATTGAGGAAATGGTTTCCAACTGTGGCCACTACCAAATCTTCCATTAAAAAGGTGCAAAAATAAACCCCACCAAAACACAACAACTTAAGTAAACAACTACAAAATCAACTGTCCAGAGCAGAAGTTCCTCCATCAGTTGGTTTATATCCTGAAGGATGGAGGTTTGGACACCTTCCAATCCTTGGGGATTTTATTTTATTTATAATAGTATCTAATGGGACGGTAGATGTTTCCATTATTCATATAAGTATCTAATCCTTTTGTTTGTTCATGATCACAAAGAAAAGTGAAGATTTTTTTTAGTAAGTAGCAGTATAATAGCTTTACTAAGTAATAGTGCCACACCTCTGAATCTGCCAGAGCTTAAATTTGGGATTCAGTTCATAACAAGACCCAGAGTGAGGGGAAAGAAAAAAAAAATGTTCATAGAGGAAACTGAAGATTGTGTCTGGTTTATTCCTTTAGTTTAAATAACTCCTACAATAACCTCAGTTTTCTGATTCTTTATTTTGGAAGTAAATAGATTTACCCGTGTCCAACGTAAGTATTTTTGAGGCTAAAATTAATGATGTCCCTTAAAATGAGGGCTTCCTGAGAACCATGAACATCCAATATAAAAAATTCTTCTGTCACAAAGTATTAAAATAATCCCAATGAATCCAAAGCATATGTTCTTGAAATCAACTGGGATTTTGCATAAATACTTCAGATTTGCCTATGTATTTATGGCATCATGGTCTTAGAAAAATAAAATATATTGCACATATACACAATGATCAACATTATAAAAAAACCTTAATTTAGCATAAAGTCAATTTTATTGCAATATTTTTCTGTAGTTACAATGTAATTCTATGGCAGGATGTTAAGACTACAATCCTATAGCATAGTGATTTTCACCACGAAGGTATGTAATAAATAAAGTAAGTGGTTTTTTGTTGGTTTTTATTTTTTTTTTAAATAAATGTTGACCACTGTATCTCATTGGTCTAAGTTTCAAATGACTTTTATCTATTTATTTTGTTAGAAGAGTAAATGGTTACATATATCTCCAAACGACCAGAAACAGTCAAAATACCGGCATTATTAAATTCTAAATAAATTCAATATGACAAATTCTTCTCTCTGTTACACCCGTGCAATCCCACCATAATCAATGGGGTTAAACAGGTATAGCTAAGAGTAGAAGATACATAAATACAGATAAATAATGAAAACATTACTACATTTTGCAATGCTGAAGCCGGAAACAGGACCATCAAAACTAATTGTCTAAAAAAGTGAATATTCTACTCCGATACTCTAGAACTCTGATATTCAGGCTCTTTACCATAATAAGAAGCATAAGACTATTTGGATAATAGTGAAATGCTTTTCTTTTTTATCCCAGGTGGCTTTACCCTTTCTTTACTGTGTTTACTTTTCCTTTATAAGTCATCAGTATGGCTTTATTAGATATCAAAAGAATATATATGGAGGAATTTAAAAAATGATCTGGGAATATATTTAAGAATAAACTGATAATATGCCAATATATAAAAATATTTCCATTGATAAATCTGAATTGACAATTTGATAATTAGAATGAACTAATATATAGATATATAGATATTTTAGTATCTTGCTCATTGCTATTTCAATTCCATTGGGTTTCTCAGGAAATTAATTGCCAACTTTTTAGGCCTAGAATTGTGGTTGAAGATGCTTTTATGTCACAGCTACCTAATATCAATTAATTTACTCATTTACTCTCAGTTTATTGACATTTTAATGTACATATAAAATACGTCTGCTACTAAAAAATAGTCATAATTTGTCCAGAGACACCACATTAATACCACAGATCTCTCCTATACTTGCAATAGGAAACATTTATTTGTTATCATTGGCTATGTCTACACTTGTTAATTTAGGTCGACTTAGCTAAGTCGACTTAGCATTTCCACACTCAAATTTTAAGTCGACTTAGAGGGGACCCTGCAAAATCAACCTAGAGCGCCCACACTGGACACCTAGGTCGACTTGTAGGGGCTAGGTGGACCTGGAACAGATCCACGGTGGCAGGGGGGGCACCCCTTGCCAAGTGCCAGGGGGCTCAGCCTTTGCCCCATTGTACCTTGGTACAATGGGGCAAAGGGGGACAGGGACCCTGGCAGGGCATAGGGGCAGGGTGGGCAGGGCTCTGCCCTGCCCTTTGGAGGGGTACGCCAGGCTGTGGCTGTGGCTGTGCCAGCCACCCTGGCAGGGAGGGCAGTGGGGAAGCCCTGGAGCCCCCTAACTCGACTTAAAGTCGACTTAGGGCTACTCCACATCTACACTGTCTTAAATCAACTTTCTAAAGTCGACTTAAGCAGCAAGTCAACTTAAAACTAGGTTTTATAAAGTCGACTTAATTTTTCCTTAAGTCGATTTAAGCAGCTGCTTAAGTCGACTTAAGGAAAGTGTAGTGTGGATGCAGAGTAAGCAAACTTAAGTAGACTTAATTTGTAATTGTAGACACACCCATTATGTGATAACTTGCTGTCAAATGCTGACTTTAATGTGACCATTCTACTTTGTATTTCTTGATAAGAGGGTGAAAGTCATCCCTATTTGAAGTTTTACTGTGGCTAACAGCAACCAGTTCTACAGTTTAGTGCTATTATAGTAAACCTTTACCAGCTGGCTCTTAAAAGTTATGTTAGGGCACATATAATCAAAGTCAGAGGGATTCTAATCCACAATTTATTAATATGCCTAGTTAGCCAACAGATGAAGTTAAACTTGGTTTGGCACTATCTCAGGAGGTAATGCCAGATGGAAATTGTTCATAATGATCAGCAATAGATTATGGCATAGCAGTAACATTTCCTTTTGGTGAAAATGGTAGATTCTTGTCCTTGGGTAGATTTTATTATAGGAAGGGGGGCAAGGCTATGCCTCCCCAAAATCTTTCCCATAGCTCCCCAAAAATCTTTCTTTGCCTCCCTTTCTGCTGGGAAAGCATTAGGTATGGCCTGTGAAAGTATTTTTCCTTGCTCTCTCTGCCTGCAGATTTACTACAGACGCAATAGCAAGAGGCAGGAGCAAGCTATCAGTGACACCAATAAACACATAACAATAGCAGCCCATTGGTCTCAATTAGGTAATAATTATCCTTAAAGACAGCCCATCTCAGCTTTGAAAATTTCTGTTACCAGTTAGGTTCACATTGGTTGTTACATATACTGTGAGGGGTTTTGTTGTGGTTTTAAACCAAATTTAGGGTTAGACTCTTTTAGGACCTCCCTTTTCCCCTTCTGGGGAGTTGCTGGTCCTTTAATATAATGCTTCCTCCCCTTAGCAAGCAGTTGTGTCTGTGACGTACATCCAACTACTTCTAGTAAGTAATTTTATTTCCAGCTCCTATTGCTTTTTAATATTTTTGAGGGGGCCAGAGTCTCAATATTTATGAATTTTATTGAAGTTTGGTGTTTACTTTTTTAAAAATTCTGACAGCTACACACTAGATTGGAGCCATGTTTAATTTTATCCCTCCTTTATTTATTAATTATAATGGCCATACACTTTTTTACTACGCCTTTTATTTTTTTACATGTGACATTGACAAAACTGGATGCGATCCACACTGGGTAAAAAGCAGGGATTTCCCTACACCCCCCTACAACCCCCACTGAATTTTCCCAACACCCCCTCTCCCCTAGTTGTCAGCTGTTAGTAACATAGTGTTATACCAATTTAGTTATTGGTTGGAACTTGCAAATGACTGAACTGAGTTCACTAAGGAGTAAGGGGGTTCAGATGCCATGTCAGATTGATTCTGATTTGAGAGAGAGGAGGAAGTGGGGGGTAGGGAGGGACGGGTGCCTTAGTTACAAGCACTATCTGATTAGTAATCAGCTCTATCTTTTAACAAGTATGGGGCTGGTCAAATAGTGCTTGTGGCTCTTACTTAGACTCCAAACAGAATCTTTTGTTATTTTAAGTGACCATTATAGCTGAATTCCAAAGGGGTAGCCCTGTTAGTCTATTGTAGAAAGACAACAGAGTCCTGTGGCACTTTTAAAGACTAACAGATTTATTTATCGCATGAGCTTTCGTGGGAGAAGATCCCACTTCGTCAGACGCTTTGAAGATAGGAAAGTTACAGAGTGGGAGGAAATTAAATGCAGGGGAGTGTATGACATAGCATCAGGTCAGGCTGTAACAGCAAATCAAAATAGATGTTAGGATTCAAAACACTGGGGAACAGCACATAGAGGAGGGGGAGGTCAAATCACTAGTTGTAATGCGAGAAAAATCCATAGTCCCTGTTTAACCCCAAGCCAACTGAGTCAAATTTGCATACAAGTTCGAGTTCTGCAGTCTCTCTTTGAAGCTGTGATTTGTTATTCATCTGTTTCAACACAGCTATTAACAAGTCGTCAAGGGAGTGAGCAGGGAGATTGAAGTGTTCCCCTACAGGTTTTGCAGTGTTGCAATTTCTGATGTCAGATTTGTGTCCATTGATTCTTTGGCGCAGAGACTGTCCTGTCTGTCCAATATATAAGACAGAGGGGCATTTCCGGCACATGATATAAATCACATTGGTGGATGAGCAGGTGAACGAGCCCTTGATGGAGTAGGTGACTTGATTAGGCCCTGTGATGGTGTCATCAGTGTAGATATGAGGGCAAAGTTGGCAGCGTGGTCTGCTGCAGGGCTGTGTTCCTGCTTTAGTGTTTCTGTTCTGTGATCTGTAGTTGCTGGTAAGCATCCTTTTAAGGTTAGGGGGCTGTCTGAAAGCAAGGAGAGGTCTGTCTCCTAAGGCTTGAGAGAGTGAGGGGTCATTCTGTAAAATAGGCTGTAGATCTTTGATGATGTGTTGAAGAGCTCTGGCTTGGGGGTTGTAGGTGGTGACCAGTGGCGTTCTGTTGTGCCACAGGACTCTGTTGTCATTATAGCTGAAATCACTGATAAGTGCTAGTGTTTAGACCTGCTATGGGACAGTCACAGTATTTCTGTGGAGAGACTGCCAGCCTGCATCATCATAAGTCTCCAACTGAGACCTAAAATCACAAAGGTTAGGTCCCAGTACAGAGGTGGCAGCAAAAGGTGCCTTCTTCTCCCCTTTTCCCTGGAAGGTGAACTCATGCAAAAGCACCTCTGAACTGTGGGTCTCCAGAACTGACCAAGGAGGACAACATGGTGAATGGGTTATGGTGGCAGGAGAAGGGAGAGGCACATTAAAGGAATGTTTGTTTGTGGAACTGTGTTCTAGTGACTTTGCTCCAGAATGCTAGATTTGTGACTGGGAAACTTATATAAATGTTTCCGAGTAGGCAAAGATTTTTAAAATGCTTTATTTGCCAAGGTCATTATCACTATCTTGAGAGGCTGTTATCTTGGATAGTTCTGTACTAAACATTTTTTAGGTTTTAATTATTTTTTACATAAGAGCATGAGAATGGCCATACTGGATCAGACCAGTGTTCATCTAGCCCAGTAACCTGTCTTCTGAAAGTGGCCAGTGCCTGATGCTTCAGGGAATGACCAGGATAGGCAGTCATGGAGCTATCCATCATCCCTTGTCATCTGATCCCACCTTCTGGCAAAAAGAGACTAGGAACATTTCAGAGCATAGTATTGCATTGCAACCATCCTGCCTGTTCTAGTTAATACCATTGATGGACCTATTCTCCATAAACTTATCTAATTCTTTTTTGAACACTTGGCCTTGGTCTTGGCCTTCACAACATCCTCTGGTAAAGAGTTAAACAGGTTGACTGTGTGTTATGGTAAGAAATGTTTCCTTTTGATTGTTTTAAACCTACTGCCTATTAATTTCATTGGGGGACACCTAATTCTTGTGTTATGTGAAGTATTAAATAGCATTTCCTTATTCTCTTTCTCCATACCAGTCAAGATTTTATAAACCTCCATCCTATCTCCCCTTAGTCATTTCTTTACCAAGCTGAAAAGTCCCAGTTTTATTAAGCTCTCCTCAGATGGAAACTATTCCATACTCCTAATTATTTTAGATGCCTTTCTGTGAACCTTTTCCAATTCCAATATATATTTTTTGAGATGTGGCAACCAGATTTGCATGCAGGATTCAAGATGTGGAAATACCATGGATTTATATAGTGCCAATATGATATTTTCTGTCTTATTATTTATCCCCTTCCTTTCTTATTGGTTCCTAACATGCAATTAGTTTTTGTGCCTGCCACTGCACACTGAACAGAATTTTTCCGAATACTATCTACAATGGACTCCAACATCTGTTTCTCGAGCAGTAACAGCTAAGTTAAACCCTATCTTTTTATATCTATAGTTGGGATTCTGTTTTCAAATGCACATTACTTTATATTTATCAACATTGAATTTCATCTGCCATTTTGTTGCCCAGGCACCTAGTTTTGTAAGATTCCTTTGTAAAACAAAAAACCCTGAAGGATATAGATAAAGTGCTTCAAAGAAGGCTTGAGTAGTTAACTTTGTGTGATAAACTAATAAAATGGTCATGAAACACTTTTCAGTTTTTACTATGGTGCTATACAGCCTCTCTTTGCCCCCCCATCCACACCTCATTGGCCCTCACACATCCCCTGTAAATTCAAACACCCCCCCTCCCCAATTTCAATTCCTAGGGGAAAAACTGGTTAAAAGAGCCTGTCAGATTTGTATTTACTACACACTGAAAGTGACCTTACTGAAGCATTAACCCGGATCGGATCCGTGAGGCTTGTGCTGCAAAATGTGGTGGCCACCCTCGTTGGTTATTACTTTACTGATGTTAGGGAAGATGACTGCTGTTCATTTTATTTTTATTACTGTTAGTAGTGTAGAGATATGCTTGTAGAAGGTGGTTCTGATTTTAGAGACACTCCCCAGCATGGGACAGTGTTGTAGGAATTGGGAGACATGCCCTACAGGTGATCTAACACGGCTGCTCCCAGCTGCACACATCACTCCTGTCTTTGTTATTAAAGTTCTATTCCTTTCTTATTCAATAGTGTGGTCCCTGCCTTTGAACCCTCAAGATTGTTACAAGTAGTAATGCATTTTCACTTGTCTGCCTTACTAATTTTGCTTATTAGACAACTATGTCACTGTATATATGCACCTAAATCTTTATATAGATAGGAAGCCCAGCCACTTATAATTTAACAGCTGCTTTTCAGGCTTCTTTTTGCACGAGAGAAGGTTTAAAAAAAAAAGCCTCTGGCTAAGGGCCGGGACTATGGGTGTGGTCAAGATGAAGTCACACCCAGCAGGCCAATGAGCTTTTGTCATATGGTACAAGCTCCACCCCCCGCCCCCCCAAGCTGCCTCCCCTAAGGGACTTTACAAAATCTGCCCATCTTCTTGTCTCAGGTGAGCCAAAAATTAAATAATAATTATAATTGCTTTTTGTTTAGCCTCTTTCATAAAAGTAACATCAAATTTAATTATTATCCAAAGCTTTGCTCCCCAAGAAAACCTTGTTGATGGGAAAAATCACACACACATGCACATGCACAAATTACATTCACCTCAGTTTCCCTGGATCCTCAGAGGAACATAGAGGGCAAGTGAGCTCAGAAAAAGGCAACTCAGACAATCCAATTATCAATCTATATTTTAACTGTGCTATCATTCTAAACAGTTTCCAGGGCTTAAACAATGCAGACTCCCAGTTAATTATGTAGTGGCACTATCCTTCTCGGTTTGTCTGACCTCAGCACCGCATACACAGCCACAACAGCATGCCTGGGCTAGTTAATACACATGGTGATGCACAAGTGGGGTCACCAGCCCAAATGTTGGGAGGGTGTGATAGAACAAACAGGAGAGTTGATGCTGATTCAAGAAGCATTAAGTTTAGTACATAACCCCTTCTGATGCAATGGTTCTAAAATGCTTGGGTGGGAATGTACAATCTAGAGTAGCTCCTCTCAGTCTCTTCTTCTTTACTTTTTTTGTACCCAGCTCATTTTTCTGGAAGGGAGTGAAGCTAGTATACAAATTGGAGCGTGTTCTGTGTAGCTGTCTTCTCCATCTATGTGGTTCTACTATAACTTAGTCTATTTTGGTCATAAACACATAGGGGATCATCATGCTATAGATGTTTATCAACTAGTATATCCAGAGAGTAAAAAATGTCAGAAACACAATAATTTTGAACAATTTTAAATTTTGAACAATGTATACTTCAAAAATACACCAGCTTAACTAAAGTAATTTAAAAATAGGTGTAGTAAAAACAGGGACAAAACAGACAAATTCTTGACATTATCTATAATGAAGTTTCACCCACTTATGGGAGGTCTTAATATGGCCCTATGATCTCATCCAATAATGCTGACTATATTTCCAAAATCTTGATCTATGACACTTCCAAAATGTAGCCAAGTGTGACTAGAAACTAATGATCTGATAAATGAGAGTTCAACTAAGCAATCCATCCCAAGAAATCTGACAAACATATAAAACCTACTTAGTGAACCGGAAAGTTTAACCCCTCAAAGCATGACAGCTTTCGCATTTTGAATAGTGATAGCAATCTGGATCCATCAGCCTTATTTACAAAGACCTAGAGATTAAATATTCAAGGTACAATAAACTGTCAAGAGCAAAATGAGATTGTTCTTTATAGGTGTTGAAGTGAGCTCAAAGTTAATAACTATATAGAGTCATGATAAAAAATAATAACAAAATTTCCAAACAAAAATCAAGTTGAGAGGTTTTCTACCAGACACAATACTTCTGCTCCAAAATTCTGTTCACCTCAGGTGAACTCTATAAAACGTTTTAAAATGACATCAGTCTGGTTATCTGATTATCGGTGGGGCTCTGTAAGGGCAAATATTGTTGGACACTTTTTGTTTATTTACTATTTGCATTGCTTTATATATCATCTATTACCTGGATTTTCCTGCTTTGCTTCCTGGATTTCCTTGTGATTTCTGGTGTCCCACGTATGTAATTATTGTCAGGCTGCTGTGTGGAAAACATCTTCCAAGGCTCCCAAGAGAACAGTAGGGAAGATGAGAACCTCACATCTAAAGGTTCCAGAAGGAGACATGAAGTTTTCAGGGCTCTCAAGGTAATTACTGAGAGAACAGTATCCAGGAAGAGAAAATACCAGCTGTTTGGTTAAGCCAACCTTCAGGACAATTCATGTGCTCTTATACAGAGAATGGCTCCAGGGGTGTGATTCCAGTGATGTTACAGATTAGAAGGTCTAATTTATCAGGGATATCCGGTATGTTTTATCTCAGAGTGCATAATGAGATGATGGTTGGGATCCTCTTTTGGTTTTGTCTTGCTTTTCAATTGTAGCAGGCTGCAACTGATGTGACTTGGGGGTGTGGTTAATGCTTGACTTTGATTGATCAAATGCTTCTCTGACTCCAGCTGTGGGATTACTGGACCAAATGAGATGATATTGTACACTTACCAGAATGTGCATTTTGAGTTGGCTGCAAGTAGTGTGCCAGGTGAGAACAGTTGTAATTGTGGTTTGTCTTTGATAGTATTGTTTGTCTGGTGAGAGCAGCTGTCTAATTATCTTTTCTCCTATAGAGCTCATTGATCATGTATTTGACTGTGAACAGATTTATTTTATATTTTTTTAAGGACAAATACAAGATTTCTAATAAAATCTCTATATTGAAAATTTAGATAGGTTGAAAATACTTTGTTTACATATTAGAGTTTAAAACTTGTTTTATGATTAAAGTACCATGACTCCCCATAATTACTCCATTACCGTTCAATGCCCATCATTATATAGAGTCATCAGGCATTTCTCACTGACAATTTGCACCTTCAGTAATGTATTTTAGTGTTGCTTTGGATACAAAGTATGCAATGTCTTAGCTACCAAAATGATGGAAAATGGTCTGGTATTTAAACTGTTGTTTTTTTCCCATTAAATACAGTCCAATTATTGTCCAGAAAACACATAGAAACCTCTGTAGTATTTTCAATATTTCAGATCTGAATTCTTCCAAAGGACTGGAATTAGAGATGTCAACAGTAGCAGAGCCAAAATAAGAAGACACTTAAGGCTTAGTTCTTCTTTCTTCCATTTTCTGCAGTCAGATGGTTACTAACCATAAAAGCAAGGACCTGTTACTATATGGTCTACAGATATTTTGAATACATGATATTGAATTTTCAATAAGAGACTCAATAGTTGAAGCTGATGAACAGAATTGTCTGTGGGAGTTCATGAAACACAACCATTGTCAGAAAACCTCCTGTTTTCAGTTGTTGTTAAATTGTCATCCATGAGAGAGCAAAAATTTCAAATCAAATATTTGTGAAGTCATCCTGTCTGAAGCATCTCAACCAACAGATACAGAACTTCCCAGTAAACTGATCCTTGAAGTAACAAGGTAGAAGAATAGAGTTGCCAACTGATTTGAAGTTACTGGATTAGTGTAAAATTCTAGAAGTCCAACAAATATAGGTGACCAACAATTCCTAGTCTGAGAATCTACCTTTGACGATGAGAAAAGGCTGTCATTCACAACAGCCATCAACTTGCAGAAGCTGATGGAAGCTCCCTTCTGGGTGGAACATTCACAACACTCCCCATACTCTTCAGGTAAATGTATTCTATCCATGCACCTGTTGAAAACAGCAGAAAATTCCAGAGTATTGCTACGTGTTTATGCCTTAATGTCCAGTGAATCAGAATAATACTACAGCAGAGTCTTGGACTGGAATGATTTTTATGGAAGACCTTGGGAGTCATCTAGAACAGCAGCTGATTTATTACAGATTTCAAGCAGGTAGCAATCATTGCATCATGCTGCACATTCCTGAAGGGGATTGAAAGCTGCTTTTTCCACATGGGAGAAATTATTCAGACTAACCAATTAACTGAAGGTCTATAGTGAAATACACAGGAAGCCAGGGGAAAAAAAAAACTAGTCTTGAAGTAAAGGCATTTTGTTGCTTTGACTTTCTTTCCATCTGCAAATAGTGACTACCTTCAACGAATTCAAAGGAGAAATGCAAGCAGGTACTATGCAGATTTTTAACAGTCTATATATTCAGGAAAATTATATTCTTGAGAGCTTCGGATGGCATTTAAGAAATGACAACACTATATAAATCGACTCTTTAATTGCTTCATGTTAGTGCTTATCTGCAACATTTTAACTGGTGAGTAGTCGGGTGACATAGCACACTTCACATATCAAAGCCAAAACACTAAGGCATAAACAGAAGATTGGGCTGCTGTTCTTGGAAGAGCACACTTTGGTTTGCTTGTAATAATGAAGGAATGTGAAGGGATAATGATGAAGAAAGAACACTGCCTCTGGTCATTCAAAATCATCTCCTATAAAGGTGCAAATCACAAGGGAGAAATGAGGACTAATAATGATGAGTATATTAGCAGCATGCGATAGCATCTTAAAGAGAAGCTGGGCAAAAAAAGGGAAAAAAATGGATTAAGTAAAATATTTCAATCATCTGTATTTTGTCATTAGAAGTTCTGTTCCTGAAATAAATGATTTCATTCAAATAGATGTCAGCTCTACAGAGTAGATGAGCACAATTCATAGGAATATGATCATGAAACAAAAGTCTTATGCAATACAGACCTTATTCAGTACAGCCATTAAAAATAATAGTTTTTACCACAGAACCACATCTTATCTTAAATGTAGTTACTAAGAATATCTCTGGCTGCAAAAGGATTGGATACAGGTGACTATATTACAACTTTGTGTTCCCATTATCTTTGGGAGTGCTGAGAGCCAGTTCAGACTCCAGCATAAATTGTAGTAAACACAGGGTCCATTATGGTAGTGGGAGACTGACAAAACACACAGAGTCCCAAAGTATGTCCAGATATGCGGTTTGATCCTGTTTAGATTATAATACCTTTATTCACCAAATCCAAATCCAGACCTTACGCATGTGAATAGGAATCACCAGTATTAACTAACCAATGAAAGCAATTAGGGTAAGGATCACTCTAATCAGAAACTTTGACCAGATGCTTATTTTTTTCAAGTCAATAGCAAAACTGAGAAGCTGAAACTGCACATGCTGTATAACTGTCTATAGGAAATTATTCATTTAAACAAAGCATAATATGATCATACAATTCTGTATGTTGACTCATAGAAGCAGTGATAACATGGTCCTAGATAAGTTTTCTGCTTGCTACAATGATATTACAGAAATACTATAAAGTTATTTTATCATTTTACTTATGCATGGGATCCTTTTCAAAACCATACATAGAGAGAATATTTAACTATGGCCACAAGTATTCCATCTCCCAGTCCTCCTCTGTTTAATAGGTGGATTTTTTTTCTTTTTAACTCATTAAAAATATTTTGGATATGACACGTTCTGATGATCACCACACAGGATTTCTGAATTTATAGTTCTGTTCTGAAGTTCTGTTGTAGTACACTCTAAGACTCAGCAGTAAATGTCAGCAGTCTTCCACACTAAGCAAGGATATGAATGGGTCAACATATTGTAAATCAGGGATCTGTGGAAAGACCCAGCGGCACAAAGGTCAAGATGACATATGAGCTTATTTATTTGATTTTTATTTGTTTTTAACATGTTATGCTTTGGAAAATTGTGAAGTGGACTGAGAAGTGGAGAGCCATGTGAAGAAATCACCTTCTCACAGGGAAGATAATTTTGAGTTCACTTAAACTTTAACACCTTCATCCTCATTCACAGTTGTGTAGTACGTTTAGAACTGTATACTTTAGAAGCTCCCACCGCTACTTCACTAACTCTGGCAACTCTCCTAGGCACAATTCTATGAAGCACTAAGCATTCCCATGAGGCATTCAGTTCCCTCAATTCCCATTCCCTCTTTCTGCCTGTGGGTACCAATAATGTTTTTCTTCTCTGAACTTTCAGCTGGTTGAAGGATTCAATAGAAAGTAGGATCTATTGCTCCAGAGTGCTGCAGCCTCAGCAAACTCTTCCCCTACTCTTATTTCCTCTTACCACATCAATAGTTGGTTGGCTAGGAAAGAAGTGAACTGTAGGGAAGCCTGTTGCAGATAGGGACCTCTCTGAATAAAATAAAACTACAGTGGAGGTTTCAGAGATGTCTCCTCCCCTGTCTTGTCCCATTCACCTACCCTAGCCTGCTCTGAGTGTCTGAAATGGTGATGGCTTCAACAGCTGAATAAGCATGAGGGAAAACTCAATTCTGCCCCTCCATCTATCAGCAGTTACAGCTTCTTTTCCCCCTTCATATCCAAATGGGTAGAAAGATACAGGAAAAACGCCGTAGTACAGTACAGTCTACACTTACTAAAGTTAGTTCAAATTAGTTAATTGGAACTAACGAATTCGAACTAATTTTAGTTAGTTCGAATTAACTTAATTCGAACTAGCATGGCCCCACTAGAATGCTAGTTCGAACTAAACAAGTGCCATGCATGGCACTTGCTTAGTTCAAATTAGTCAATTGGATTAAGGTCAATGTGCTGGTTAGTTCGAACTAAGCGTTTAGTTCAAAAAGAAAAACCGAATTTATTAGTTCGAATTAAGGAAGCCCTTAAAAGTGCATCTTTTTGCAGTGCATCTTTTTGAGGTCTCATGGAGTTTTTCTTGTCACAGAGAGAGAGAAAGAGAGAGAGAGTGTGTGTTATTAGATATTAACGGGCTCTGCTTGCTTGTGGTCTGTACTGGGGGCTGTGTGCTGAGCCAAGAGGCCTGCTAGGCTTGGTGGGTAGTTTACTAATAAGGCTCTAGCCTGTTACCTTTTGATCCCTAATTCCTTTAGTAACTCTTGACCAGGAGGCAGGGCTAGCTCAGGGAGAACAGGTGTTTAAAATGCCAACCCTTAAACAACCAGATGAGCTAGGACAGAGGAGAGATTTGCAAGGGAGACTAGAAAAAACCTGCATCTAGCAAACACACTTTAAAATTAGGACAATAGTCCCTGCCAAAAAACCTCAACTGAACAATCCAAAAACACCCACAAGAATGAAAATACTGCAGACAGAAGTCCTGCAGCAAAGTGGGGACTAGCCAGTTTATTGCACTGATTGAAGCATGTACCATTACCTGCCTTGCAATTAACAGGCCTCAGAAGCCAAATATAGGCCCTTTAAACCAGAGTGGTTGAACTGGAGGGCTAAGGAAAACAGAGAGGTATGTGTAGGATATTTCAGGGATATGAAAGACTGGTCCCACCCCTAATCTGTCATCCTCTGTGCTGTTGAGGAGGACAGACAGCTTGTGGAAGGACAACATCAAGCTGGATCAGAGGGAAACATTCTCATATTTGGGACCCTCCTACCAGATGATGTCATATTGAGGGATAACAACTATTAGGAATAGACAAGTAATAGTAATGGAGGATTCAATTTTTAGAAATATATGGTGCTTTTTTTATGACAGCATGCACTGGTACGGAGTACCGGGACCTTTTTTCCAAACTGATGCTGCCCCCTCCTGCCACTGCTGGCAGCGGCCCCAGGTCCCTGGCCAAGGCTGGATCTGGCAGCCCCAGGTTCCCACCTGGGCTGTGAACAGGGACGGATCAGGCTGAGTACTGGCAGCTTTTTTTTACAAACAAACAAACAAACAAACAAAAAAGCACTGGAAATATAGATAATTGGGTTTATGATGACCAGGAGAACTGCATGTTGAAATCTCCACAGGGCTGAATGTGCAGACCTCAGGATACATCTAGATAGACTTTATATGCAGTATTGGAGAGGAACCAGTAGTTATCGTAAATGTAGATACCAGTGACATACGGAAAAGTAGGAGTAAGTTCCTGGAGGACAAATATAGGTTACTTGGTAAGAGATTAAAGTCCAGGATTCTCTGAAATGTTTCTATGTTCAGACCAGTTAGACAAGCAGAGCTTCAGATCTCAATGAGCAGAGGTAATATGGTTTTGGGAGGAGGGATTTATGTTTATGTTTAATAGAAATTGGGAAAGAAGGAACTATAATGGGAACTATAAAGGTTGCAGATGAGTTTATACACTAAGAGATGTAGGAAAGCTGACAGGTCCACACAGTCGGAGCAAAGACATTAACCTGTGTGTGTCCTATTTGTGCATCAATTACAGTGTTATCAAATTTTGTAATTTTACTGTGAGCAATGAGATTTTGCCACTGCTGTGGGAGGTTTCACCAGAGGGAACAAACAAGATCACGCCCCTAATCTGCCACGTGGTAATAGATATCCCAACCCTGCAAAGTTTACAATCTAGTGAAAAGCAAAGTGCTAAGTTTGTGATGTGAAAACTGGAACTGAGTCTACCAAACTCATCCATACAAGGGCTATGAGTAATTTACTTCAGCCGTAGTGTGGCGGGGTGTCCACCCTATATTTGAGTAATTTACTTCAGCTGTAGTGTGGCAGGGTGTCCACCCTATATTAGGTTTGAAGGAGTTAAGGTGGTTGGGTGGGCCAATTAACTCTCCAGATGCATCTGGAAGAGGAGCCAGGGAGCAGGAACTGATTAAATGAGGCTCAGCTGGGCAGCAATAAGAAGAGTTGAGCACAGAAGGGTGCGGCAGGAGACATTGTTTGCTGACATTCCCTGGAAGAAGTGACATATGTTTGGGGCTAGAGATATGTAACATAGTTACTCTCAGGGAGGAGGGAATGTGGCTGGCGAACCCAGAGAATGGGGAAAAGCAGAACAGTGGGAAAGGCAGCAAGGCCTGGGTTAGGCAGATCTTAGCTACTAATGAGAGAACACCTGAGCTGGAACCTGAAGCAGAGAGAGTAGGTCCTGGTTCCCCTATCTGCTACTGGGGAAGTGGTGCAGACCAGATGGTGGAGAGAAGACTGCATTGAACAATTCACCTGGAAAGATTTGGTATCCTGGACATGGAAAAAATGCAATGTCCTGGTGGGGGTGCCAAGTCATAAAGAGGAATCTTCAGCTCCTGGAACGAAAGAGATGATGGGTCAAGAACCCACCAGAAGAGGGCGCAGCATGTGGAAAGAGTGATAAGTACCCAAGCTCCACTAGAAATGAACGAACTCCATGATATGCAGGAATAACTTGTGTGAGAAAAGCATGCTGTTCTTTGCCATATGGATTAGCCCATGTTGGGAGACCCATCACATTCTCTCCTGGTGGGTTACACAATTACCTGTAGACAGCAATGAAATGTTGGGCATCAGGATTCCTAGTTAATATTCCTGGCTTTGGGAACAAAGTGTGTTCCAGTGATAACAAATAGCAGCCATATATAACATAACCGCGCTTGCAATCATTTCCAGAGTTTGAACCGAAGACCTCTGCAGGTAAAAATTTGAGGTGATACCAGCTGAGGTAAAATACTACACATGCTAATCTGGAGACAATAATAGTCATAAACCTCTGAAAGTCATCTAGCCATTAGTGCAGGAGACAGAGCCAAACAGTGTTAGTGCATTTGTCATGTTCCTTGTGAAAGGCATAGTGGATGAGATTTAGCTTCTTTATGTTAGAAGCCTAGGTTCTATATGCAGGTCAATCTTTAGTGTCATAGTGAATACGTCCTGTTATCTCACCTATAAAATGGGTAAATAATAATTAGTGACCTAAAGATAGCAGTATGAAGTCTTAGTTAACAGAAGGGTTGTGAAGGGCACAAAAATGTTAACAAAACATCAACAGATGTGCAGGGACTAGAGCTCACAGTTTTCTAGGTCTGTGCACCCTTTCTTTAGGTTTTGCCTAAATCATATAAAGAAAGAGAACTCCTCCAGCAGGAGACAAACTTACATTATTCATAATAGATTTGCAAGAGTTGGCAACACTGTACTTCCTTCCTGACAGACAAGAAGAAAGGACCGATCATGGAAAAACCATATCCAATGTGAGAATACTGAAGGAGATTTCCTGAAGATGCTCAATTCAGTATATTTAATATCAGTGACCCTATATGCTATAAATGATATTCAGATCAGGAGAGGCCCATGGGCAAGATTCAGCCTTGGTATATTGGATGCACTCCCACTCAGTCAAACAGAAATCAGCCCTGCTTACACCACTACTGAATTTTGTGCCATGTTGAAAGGGGGAAGTTACAACATAACAACAGAGAACTGATGTGGAATTCTGCTGATGTAAAGGAGCATGAAATCTTTACAATTGTCTCTGATCAGTCTGTTTACAGCAGTAGACCCCATGAGATTCACAATAGCTTTTTATTACTGAATTGAGATCAAAGAATCCATCCTAATATATTCAGCCTATGAACCAGAAAAATAACAAGTGAACTGAAGGAAGTATTTACATGAAGTATTCACTAAGGGAAACTGCAAATGTTCACAATTCTGAATTGATTTCAGTGGCAGATAATGTTTTAAAGTTAAATAAATACTACTACTACTAATAATAATAATGGTTATTATTATTATTATTATTATTCAGTATTTCATTTATGATTTATATTTTAGCTTTAATTTTTTTTGAACTACAACTTCCCAAACTCCAGAAATGAAGTTACTGAAACAACTCTCAAAAGAATACATTTGCTCATGTAGAAATTACATAAGTGCCCTGCTCCCCAAATTAACAGTTTTGCCCTCTACCTTGATAAACGACTCACCTGTAATATAGTTCAATTGCTTTGGGTATTTTAACAAACAAAATAGTCAAAAATAGTGAAAATTACAAAATCATTAATGGACAGCACAGATGCAGTAATTAAAAAAAAAAGCGATTTTTATGTGAGTAGAATACATTTGTTGAATAAACTGGCCTATCAGTTCACTAATTCTTATCCAAAGATTTTCCATGAGTCTTAGGGCTACATTACTGCTTAAGTTCATCTTCTAACTTATATTATTCAGGGATATGAAAAAGACAACCCCCCTGAACATCACAAGTTATGGTTATCTAATCATCTCATATAGGCACTATGTCAGTGGGAGATACTCTCCAGGCAACATAGCTTACATTTCCAGTGGAAGTGAAGTAACATAATTCATAATACCAGAATGTTCTCCCATCAGCATACAGTCTTTACCACTTGTGATGAATCCCTTCTAGTATAGACCTGCCCTTAGAGTTATTACAATTGATCATATCAAATATCTGACATGATTCACACTGAGTAAACGCTTACAGTATAATTAGTCTCACTGAAATTAACTCTTAACCTATGGAGTAAGATATTAATCAAAATAAGTGTTGGGACATCTGGACTTATGTAACTAAATATATTCCATACTGCAAATATGTTTTCAGAATAAATACACACATACTAAATTACTGTTTATTTGCTACAGTATAAAAACTTCGAAAGGGAATCATTATAGTTTCACCTTATACATTTGCATGTTTCCAAAATTAGGAAACATAGAAAAATATGTATTTAATCAACAGACCATAATTCCAAATGTGGCCACTGAAGCATAATAGTTAGGAAATACTCCTTCATATAAAATTAGTGTAAACATATTCACAGCAATGTTATAGGCCTGTTTCATTTTTTAATATCAACTCCCACCCGAAACATAACATTTTTCCTCGTTTTATATTGCTATCAAAAAGTGGAGATTCACAGAAAATTTTATGTTCAAAGAAATATTAAGATTATCATGAATAATGGAAAAGAAATTACAAATTAAGATTCTTGGACTATGTCTACACTATAAAAAGTTAGGTCAACTTTGTTAAGTCGACTTAATAAGGTCGACTTTAAGTCAACCTAAAGTCGACATTATTAGGTGGATTTAACAAAGTGGTTTCCCTTAACCAGGACTTAGTAATTCGACCTAAATTCCGTTAGGTCGACCTAAGAAAGTGGACTTATGCGTCCACACTGGCCTTAGGTCAGCCTAAGGAGGGTTAGTTCAAATACCCCTTATTAAGTCGACCTAATGAAAGCCTAGTTTGGACAGGGATTAAGTTAGGTCGACTTAAGCCTCCTTAAATCGACCTAATTTCCCAGTGTGGACATAGCCTTAGATTATAAAACCATAAGGGATCGTTGCAGACATTAGTCTGACCTCCTGTTATAACAGGCCATAGGACATTCTTGTAAATTAATTCCTCTTTGAAGCAGACCGTCTTTTAGGGAAAAAACATCCAATCTTGATTTACAATTTTTCAGTGATGGAAATCACAGTACTTGCTAAATTGTTACAATTGTTAATTACCCTCACTGTTAAAAAATAAAAATAAAAAAAATCTTATTTCCAATTTGAATTTGTCCAGGTTCATTTTCCAGCCATTATATCTTCTTGTATCTGCCAGTTTGAAGAGCCCTCTTCTCAAATTTCTGTTCCTCAAGAAGGTACTTATAGACTGTGATCAAGTCACCCCTTCCCCTTTTCTACATTAAACATTATAGTCTGTGATCAAGTCACCCCTTCCCCTTTTCTTCATTAAACTAAAGAGACTGAGCTCCTTGACACTATCATTATAAAACATCAAATTCCAAAGGGGTAGCCGTGTTAGTCTATTGTAGAAAGACAACAGAGTCCTGTGGCACTTTGACGCTTTGACGAAGTGGGATTTTCTCCCATGATAGCTCATGCAATAAATAAATCTGTTAGTCTTTAAAAGTACTATAAAACATGTTTTCCAAGCCTATAATTGTTCTTTTGACTTTTCTCTGAACCTTCTCCAATTTATCAAAATCCTTGAACTGTGAACACCAGACGTACCCAGTATTAAGGTGGATCTCTATAGACTGTAATTCCATCTTTTAACTCATCTTGTTTGACAGAATATTATTTTTTCTGTATGGGTCTTAACACAATAAATTAATATCAGATGCCTGTAATGCACAGTGAGGTGTATTAAAACTCAAGCGGCAATAAGTTAAAGAGTACTCCATACTATTAATTTCCTCACCTTTGGCATGGGTGTCACATCCTTATAAGTACTTGGACTCAGTTTGTAGAACAAGAGAATTATATAAATTGAAGATGAAATGGAAAAAAATCCTGTTAGGTTACTTGCCCCAGCAGTCTGTCAATACAAGTTCATTCCTCACAGTATATGTACTATTTCTTGGTTTAATTTAATTTAAAATATATTAACAAGTGAGGTTTCCAATACTTGCCTTTAAATAATATTCTTAAATATAATTGGCCTCCGAGTCAGGAAGTTTTTCCTTCATATTTAGACTAATTTATCTATGTTTTAAATACCACTATATGGCTGCGTCTACACTGGTAAATTAAGTCAATTTAAGCTTGGCTTAAGTCGACTTATTTGCCCTGAGTCTACACTACACGTTGCTTAAGTCGACTTAAGCAGCTTGCTTAAGTCGACTTAAGCAAAATAAAGTCGACTTAATGAAAATTAAGTCGACTTTATTAAACCACCTTTCTACTCGATCTAAGGCTTAATTCGACTTTTTAAAGTTGAATTAAGACAGTGTAGCCCTGGGGTAGCCCTAAGTCGACTTAGGGCTACCCCAGAACTACGCCAATGCCCTCCCTACCGGGGGGGGGGGCACAGAGGGAGCCTGGCATGCCCCCCAAAGGGCAGGGCTGTGGGCAGGATGTGACACTGTCTGGATTTAAGGAAGCATTTATGATATTATTTTCTATGGATATCTCATAAATGCTATAATCCCTAGGAACTATGTCATGTTTGGTATCAATAGAAAGGTAGTAATTTGCTGGGAATGATTATATAGTTTATGGCTAGGAATTTTATTTTGATTAGAAGTTAGGAATTTGATGTTATATCCATACTTCAACTTGTGTCATTCTGGAGGAATGCCTTAGATGGGAGGGTGTGAACAACCATTGTCCCCTTAATGTTAAGGAATCTGCCAGGTGATATGGTCCCAGGGAGTAAATGATGAGCCATTAAGGACACAATGGTTGTATTCTTTATATCCTTAATGGCTCATCGGGATACTCCCTGGGACCATTCTACCTGGAAAATTCCTAAACATTAAGGAGACAATGGTTTCACACCCTCCCATCTAAGGCATTCCTCCAGAATGACACAAGTTACAGTATGGATATAACATCAAATTCCTAACTTCTAATCGAAATAGAATTCCTAGACATAAACTATATAATCATTCCCAGCAAATTACTACCTTTCTATTGATACCAAACATGACATAGTTCCTATGGATTATAGCATTTACGAGATATCCATTGAAAATAATATCATAAATGCTTCCCTAAATCCAGACAGGATCACACACAGGGCTCTGCCCTGCCAGGGTCCCTTTCCCCCTTTGCCCATTGCACACAGGGGGTGTCCCCCCACCACAGTGGACCTGTCCAAGGTCCCCCTAGCCCCACAAAGTCGACCTAGAGCATCCAGTGTGGACACTCTAGGTCGACTTGGTAAGTTCCCCTTTAAGTCGACTTTAATTTTAAGTGTAGACACACTAAGTCGACTTAAAAGTGCAAGTGTAGACATAGCCTATGACTCATACAATGTTTTTTATCATGGTTACGTGCACACCTGTGCTAGTTTTATGGCATATAGTCAAGAACGTATGTATGGGGGAGGGAATTCCATGTCCAAAGATCACAGAAATAAAAACTTGTTCATCCAGTGACCCAAAGCACAAAGCTGGGACCTGTAAAACATTGATGGTATCAGAAGACAGATTTCACTTATAAAATGAGGTTCAACAAGGTTTTTCAAACAAAGAGAGATTCCTGCCTATTATATTACTTGTTGTCAGCTTTACAAGTAGTCAGTGTACCAAGCAAAGATAAAGCTTAATGAGGTACCATACTGTTTTTCCAGTCCTGCAATCAATCCACTATATCATAGCTCCCACGCTGAAAGCAGATTCTGTAAAGGGAACTCCTACAGAAAGTAAAACCCTGAAAGACTACATTTCAGAATGTGTGATACCTTACAGCACACTATCTCCTGTCTCTTATCCTAGCATTGTACGACTGCAACTGCTGAATGTATTTTCAGAAAAAATATCAATCCTTAGTTAAAGAAACAACAGCTATTGGAAAACTGTATCAAAATCACTGGAACATAAAATAGTTATGTTTAAACAGAAGTTCACACACCAATACTTTGTGCTATTATGTTTTTGTTGTAGCAGCAGTTAACTGCCATTCATCTCCAAGCTTTATTGACATTATAGGAGATGCTGGTGCATAAAAAAAAATCTAAAAAATTAAAACTTGCTAATTTCAATCTCTGTTACCATAACAAAGGGGAAAACATCAGTGTAGGGTAAATGGGAAAAACCTATATTTGTAGGGAAATAAATTAAAGAGACAAAGTGGGTGAAGTAATATTTTGTATTGGATCAACTTCAGTTGGTTTTGAGCTAACACAAAGCTCTATTTCAAGTCAAGAAAATACACTCAAGAGGGAATGCTTATATTGCAATTAAAAACCCCTGGCTTCTCCAAGTCAGGTGACTTTTGCTTGTACTAAGGGGCTGTTTAATTGCAGTGTAGACATTCAAGATCGGACTTTAACCCCAGTTCTAGGACCCTGTGAGGTCAGAGGGCTCACGTTGTGATAGCATGTGTAGGAGTCTTGGATCTTGAAAGGTATGTTGTAGGAGATGGTGATCATCAGAGCAGTGGAGATAAGTCTACAGGTTTTCAATTTGTTGTTCTGGCATGGACTGGTATGACTTTGAATTCATTATTCAACTTCATTATTGTGGAAGAATACTTTTAATTCTGCACATATTAGTATGCAAGCTTCTGTAGTGTGGTAGAAGTTCAGTTCCTTTGAGAGTACATATAATTCAGCTCTGCTTAAGGGAAGTCTCAAAAATAGATGATTGGGGTGTCATATAATATCCAGTTGGTGGGTCCTGGTGCCATGGCTTCTCAATGATTTCCACACCTTCAACAACCACTAGTCATCTATTAGACTCTCTCTAGAACATTTCCACACTAGCATGAACCTCCTGGAACGTCAATCAGCTTCTGGAATGGAACCCTTCAGACAACTATAGACAAGAAACCCATAGATCATCATACCTACCTTCTCAGATCCAGTAGTCACCCTAAACACACTAAGAAATATTTTATTTGCAGCCAGGAACTCAGATACCACATTTTTCTGCTGCTAAATTGATTTTCCAAATTGACTGATCAGGTCTGTGAAGACCCATTCAGCTGATAAGGAAGCAGATCTTGTAAGACCACCTCTGCAGAAGGAATAGCGCTGAGTCAGAGGGAAGGCACCGCGGTAAGTAAGCAGTAGGCAAGCGGAGGGAGATATGCAAGGTATTTTAAGTACGGCACTGCAGTATAGACCAGGGCATAGAGCTTAGGTCAATGTAGTTGTCAGTATAGCGTCAGTGTGTACACTGCATTGCTTACGTCTACTGTTGCAGCCTTTCAGAAGCCCTTCCGCAATGTGCCACACTGACAGTTAAATTGGTGCAAGCGCTCCTGGTGAAAACTCATACTGCTGACACATGGCGCAAAGTGTGAACATGAAGAAGTGATTTAATTATTGCAGTCATGTGATGCAATGTGTTGAGGGGGGGAGGTTGCTGGGTCACATGATGCCCTCATGCTGTCCCCTATTATCAAGAGACATAAGATGTGTCTTGCAGTGAATTGAGGATGATGTAATTTTGTAGTGTAGACATATCCAAAGGATAAGCTTGTATAAGCTTGAAAGCTACTGGCACAATAAAATATATTAGCTCACCCACCTTCTTTCAAATATCCAGGGACCAACATGAACACAACACTTAACAAAACACAGAGGAAAAAAATGTCATTTACAAGCTTCTAGAACTTTATTGAAAATATTAAATGAAATGGTACAATTCATAAAAAGAACTTGACGGCATCCATTTCATGTGTACTTAGTACATTAGCTGAAGGATTAAATGGCTGACATTACTAAACTTAAAATACAACTAGACAGGACATATCCATTCATTTTCATAATGTATTAACAATATATATATATATATATATATATATATATATATATATATATATATAAACTTTGTATTCATGGAAGTGGAGATATCATGTCAAACAATAAATTAAATTAGGATTGGATCCAAATAAATAACTTTTTTTGAAAAGAAAGAGATCCACAAACCTCAGAAAAGAATCCAGTGGTTCGAGCATTCCCTGGTGATAAGGGAGACTCAGGTTTAAGTCCCTATTCTGCCTGATTTAGTAATTATCTTCTCTGTCTTTGAGGATACATCTACACTGGAAATATAAGGTGACTTATATTAGGTTGACTTGCTGTGGTGATTCATGTACATACTACCCTCATTGGGTTGGTGGTACATATCCTCCCTGCCAGGAGCTCACTGATCCCACGGGCTCTTGGGCTCCTAGGGAGCTGTTTCTCCTTCATTTCCCATTCCTCATGTGGAATAGAGGAAGCTGCTGGGAACTTTTTCTCCTCCCTGTTCCTTCCTGAGAGAAGAAATCATTGGGGCTTTTCACCCATGGGAAGCAGGGTCCAGCTGCCTGGTTTCTTGGCCCTCACTCCCTCCTACCAAGAGGTGTTAATTTCACAACTCTCCAAAGCATGACAATGCTGCCCCACTCCCAGCAGGGAGTGAGTAGGGCAGAGGGGCACCTTCCAGGCTTCTCACACAGGCTCCAGCTGGGGAGCAGAGTCAAAAGCCATTCATGCTTTTAGCTCCTAGCTGGGAGCAGGATCTGAAGCTGCATGGGTTTCTTTCCATGGCTCCCAGTAAGGAGTGGGGTCCTAAACCACCTGGGCTTCTTGCCCTGGCTCCCAGCCTGGAGTAGGATCCAGCCATCCAGTTCTACAGGAGAACTTTCTTGTCATTTTCATGGCTCTGCCATGAAATTGAGAAGTCAGTCAATAGTTGATGTAAGGGAAACAGGGCCTACACACATTGCGTTGCCCTAACTACTCTGACATAAGCCTTATGCCTCTTGTGGAAGTGCAGTTATTATGTTGGTGTAGTAGGGCACTCACATTGGCAGGAGGAAGGTTGTAGTGTAGACACTGAAAAATTAGATTAACATAAGCTGTCTAAGGTCAATCTAATTCTGTAGTGTAGACCAGCCCTTCCTCTTTATGTAAATATTCATTGGGACAAAGAGACGTATATAAACACTACAGCCTGGTCAGGGCACTCACTTAGGCTGTGAGACCGAGGATCAAATCTTTGCTCCAAAGCAGGCAGCACAGGCATTTACACTTGAATTTCTCAAGGTTCAGGAGAGTGCCCTAACTATTAGGGTGCTGGTCAGTTGATCCTCTCTCTCTCTCTCTCTCTCTCTCTCTCTCTCTCTCAACCATCCCTACTCAGTCTTAAAAAATCTGCATGCCTTATTTAGCATCTACATTTATCTAACTTCAACTTCCATCCATTGGGTCTTGTTTTACCTTTGTCTGCAAGATTGAAAAGCTTGTACCTTGAAGAGTCTGTGATGGGGCATCTGACTCACACTGGTTCCTAAGGGGTTAATAGAACCCTGGAAAGGCTTCACATAAAGCAGCCAAAAGAAAGGAGCTGCAAAGAGCAGCCACCTGGGGCCAGGCAGGTCCATATAAGAAGAGCTGCAGGGCAGGGCAGAGGTAGTCATTTCCTGGAGCTCAAGGAGGGAAAACTGGTTGCTTTGCAGGCTGAGGGCGGCTGGATCTTTAGACAAGAAGCTAAAGACAACTCTTGGATGGTGACAGAGACTTGCAGGCTGAGGTCTTGAGACAAGGATAAAGAGGGTGCTGGGAAGTGGCCCTAGGAAAGGTATGAAGGAGTTGAAAGGGATGCAACAAGTGGTTACCATCTATAGGGTTTTTGTCCTAGGATCTAGAGTGCGGGTGGGTCTGGATCTCCCTGTTCTGCCCTTTGACATGGTGGAAGGGGCCAGACAATTGGCTGCAATGGCCACTGAGGCAAGTAGCTACACAGAAAACTATAAGTCCCTTGGAACAGATTGTGGGAACAGAATGTGGCTTGGCCAAAGGCTGTGTCACTCAAGAGAGTGCTGCAGTCCTGGGTGTGACATGGATCCCAAAGAAGAAGTGATTGTGGCAAGATATCACTAGCAGTGAACACATTGGCAAGCAACACAATCCCCATGATGGCCAGCAGGAGGCACCAGAGTGGTGAGTTCACCCTGTCACACCTTCTATTACCAAATATCTGTTCCCCACGTTATGGTTGGTCCATAAAAAGGTATAATTTCCATTTTGCAAACAACTGGTCCCAACTCCAGTATCAAATCCAGAGAATCCTACAGTGTTCCAAACCTACACTCAACATAAACCCAAAACAAGTACCGGTATATATAATTATGCCATCTTTCAGCCAAATTGCAAGTATAAAAGTAGGATCTGCAGGTTTTAGAGTACTGTATGCAGCTTGTGTTCATCTTTGTTCATTCTGTGGAACTGTTAAAAAAGATAGTGTCTATGTTTTACCATGCAATATATCTGTAATATGAGCTGTAAACATTTTAAACCTTCAAGGCCTTTAATATGAAAGTGAGATTATTTCTGGCTAACCCTTGGTTTATGTCATCTTTTTTGTATGCATTAGGGCTACCCCAGGGCTACACCAATGCCCTCCCCACCGGGGGAGGGCACAGGGGAGCCTGGCATGCCCCCCACAGGGCAGGGAAGAGTCCTGCCCACCCTGACCCTATGCCCTGTCAGGGTCCCTGTCTCCCTTTGCCCCATTGTACCTATGTACAATGGGGCAAAGGCTGAGCCCCCAGGCATTGGGCAAGGGGTGCCCCCCCACCCCCGTGGTCCTCCCGTAGGTCCCCCTAAGCCCCTAGAAGACAATCTAGGTGTCCAGTGTGGACGCTCTAGGTCGACTTTCTAAGTTCCCCTTTAAGTCGACTTTACTTTTAAGTGTAGACACACTAAGTCGACTTAACTAAGTCGACTTTAAGTCAACTTAATTAAAGTCGACTTAGTTAAAGTCGACTTAAATTAACAAATGTAGACATAGCCCCAATGGAGAAGCACTCATGGAATAGGATCCCAGCAAACACCCCCAGTCCCAGATGCACTGGGAATTACCATCTTGCAGGGTTCAGTGCTACTCACAGTACCTTGCAAGCTCATTTACCCTTTTCCATCAGTTTATCAAAGAAATTGATATGCACCTGATTTGTTGCTTCAGTTGACGTCTTTACACACATTAAATCCACATGCACCATTTTAGACAAAACAAATAAGTTTATCGACTGCATTAAGATTTTTAGTGATTCAAGTCAGATTATTAATAAACCAAGAGATTAATAAGAAGTCAAGGAGTTAGTCACAATCAAATAAAAGATCATTCTTACTCCTAAACTAAGATTATTGTTTCAGTCTGTATTCATTTAACCACACATGATGGCAGCAATGTCTTGCAGCCAGAACCCCACACTCCTCTATGTGCAGGTTCTCAGTCTTTGCTGTTGCTTAGAAGATGGATTTTATGGGAGAGCCCCTAGACAAGGGTGCCTCTTTCTTTTAACAAGTTTCTCCTACACCACCTGGGGTCAGGTGATAGTCCATTTCTGGTGATGGGCATGATTCCTTCCACTTGAGCCAAAGTGCTCACATATGAATAGGCCAGTCCATTGTTCCAGTATGCACGCCTCCTCTGGGTGTGGAAAAACAGCTTTATGTTTGCCTGCATCTATTTAAGCCATATGAGGTGCATATTTGGGGACATGACATGTTAGAGTTTCGCATCTGTACATATGTATGATATTGCAGGAAAAATGCTACAATCACAGTAACATTCGGCATGTCCTGAGCATTTCAAAAATGCCTTGCAAGACATATCTTGCATCAGGCAATACACACGTAAACAAGATCTGAATGACTAGGGATTTCCCTTGCTCAGCCAGCTGTTTGCTTGTTTGCTGGGCTTTGTATTTGCATGAGTACAATTAAGTACTTAGAATTACTTCATTCATTACATGGCTCGAGCCATTTGGTGTTGTAACATTGTTAGAAATCCTTAGATATAGAGAACCTCTGCTGCTGCTGTCTTTCCTAGCAGAAGGGTTACACTGTAAGGGTAAACATGGATGATACACAGATCAAACCACGAGGATGTATGTGTGATGCAGCATGTCACAGACAGATTCTGTGAATACATAGAAACAGGATTGTTTTGTTGGTGAGGGTTTGTTTTTGTTTTTCTTAAAGATCTTAGCTAAATTAATGAAACCAACTGAACAGAAGCTCCTACTGTGATGCTTTGGCAAAGGGGGCTAATATGATCCCTAAATGCATTAAAAGCAAGAATATTAAGATATTATATCTGTATAGAGCATTGGGGAGACCACTACTGAACTAGTGTGTCCTGGTGGCCACACTTTTGAAAGTATGTTGAAACTGTAGTAGAAAGAAAGATCCTGGAACAAGAGGCCTAGCAGAATAGGCCACATAAAAGCCATAAGGCCTAGTGGAATAGGCCAAGAGAGAAGGCCGAAGCTGAAAGAATGGTCAAGTCTGTTATAAAGCCAAGTTAGCTGGAGTTAGGCCGTAAACTTTCGACCTCACAGAAACTGGCAAGAAGTAAACTGAATCTGCAGAAACACATATTTCCAAAAACAATAATAGGTGTAAGAAATTAAAAATATGCCTCAGCGGAAGGAGTTGCCAGGGCATCCTAACAGGAGAGATAAGTGACACTTTGACGGAGAGAAATGTCTTGTTAGTATGATGAAAAGAGATGTTTTGCCCGACACAGTGTGCAAAGGTACAAGGAACATTGGATAGTGTCAAGAGGGTAACAAATGCCTAGATCAAAGGGGTAGGATGGACTATCATATATATATCAGTTTATAAAAGAGGGAGTCAGAAAGATGAACTTTGTGTGGCTGAAGGAGGTGATGGAGAGTCCTGCTATCAATTGAGTTGTTCTGTTGTACTGCAAGCACAAATGCTTGTGGTGTACTTGTTGATATAGGTCACTTAGATGTTGCAATAAAATTTAGCCTGGGCACCTTCGTTTCCACAAAAATCTATGGTTGTGTAGATTTATTTGATCCTGAATGCTATTCTCAGATTACCTACACAGAGCTGAGATAACACATACATGAGGATTCATGCATCAAGTCAAACACACAACTAACACCTGATGAGACTGGTGACCCTGACCACTGATCTGGTGAGTAAACAAGCTGTCCTCTGTAGGAATATTGATCCAGCATGACAGAAAACCAAGATCTAGGAAACTCCCTTTCCCCCTTCCTTCAAATACCCACAGAATTTGATGAATTTTGGACACACTGGGCAGCAAGAAAAGGTAGTCCATCTGAATTTTAAAAATCAGTAGGGAAGAATGGACAGGTATCTGAACAGAGATGGCAGAGACTGTTGCTTTGAAAAATAATAAGAGTAAGAAATGAAGAGCACTTCAAATTATGGCCATGGCAATTAGATGCTTAAGGCAGCATGCTCTTCAAGTGTCAGAAGTAGCTGCAAATGCAATAAAAAAGTTAGAAGAGGTAACTCAAATGGCAGAACACTGGAAAAATCAAGCCCTGCTGGCAGGGCAAAAAGCAGTTCAAATACTTGATATGCTTGAGCAGATGAAACAGGAAAACAAAAATATAGAAACAGCTGTTGAAAATTTACAAAAAAAGAGAGATACCGTCCCCCACAGTAAATCTTGCAGAATAGCAACAGAATCTGAGTGGTTTTATAGCACTTAGTATGTGGG
Organism: Pelusios castaneus; assembly: GCA_007922175.1. Lineage (NCBI taxonomy): Eukaryota > Metazoa > Chordata > Testudines > Pelomedusidae > Pelusios > Pelusios castaneus. The sequence continues at coordinate 8,862,623 of ML685813.1, forward strand.
GACAGAAATAGAAAAAGGTGGTCCTAGGAAAATTAAAAAACAAAACAGGGGCCACTACACTGCAATCATCACAATATGATATAAGCCGTTTCAGTAAAACTTAAATAGAGATCTGCCTGCCAAAATAGGAGAAGTAGGGGCACAGGAGGGAGAAGTAGCAAACAATACTTTCACTGGATTGGTAAATCAGATAAAGGAAAAAAATGGAACAGTTCAGAGAAAACATTAGAATACAGAAGCTGCAACTTGATTGCAGGGAAATGGATATAAAAGAATTTCAAAGTGAAAAACTAAGAATAGGAAATTTATTAGCTAAAATTAAGGCATTAATACATGGAGTTGTCCAGCAGCAGTGAACTACTGCAGGCAAGAGCATTCCTGCAAGCCATCTGGCATGCATACAAAAGCAACAGACCCTGGGGAACAAATTCAGGTTTAACAAGAGCATGTAACAGCCCCACTATCCTTAGAAAAAAAACAGAAATGCGGGTTCCCGATTGCTTTAACCCACCCCATTGCTCATTCAGAACTTAAACCTTCCTTCTTAAATATTTTTATTTCCCAGTAAGTTTTCCTTTTTACTGTCTCTGTTTGCTAAAATATCTTGCTGCCTGTACCTTTAGATACCTTGGTATGGTTAAACTACTCTGCTCTCCCCCTCGCCCTACCTCTCCTCACTTATGCTTGATTTTTCTTTTTTTTAGCAAAAAGTTAAAAGATATAGTTACTACAAAAACCATTGTTCCTTAAAAGATGAAAATAGAACAGGAAAAAATATTTTTTAAAAAAGGAAACTGGTAAAAAACAGGTAAAAATTATACTTTAAGTAAGTCCAATATGCTAATTACTGTAACTCTTCAGGAATGGAACAGCTGAAAATACTCTATGTTTCTTGAAGATATGGTTGCCAAGCAACAGAAATGCAGACTACTTGCCATCCTAACTGCTGACTGGCACCATCTGTTAGTGATAGTAAATTTGTCCTGTATGTCCTGTACATTGTCCTATGTTTATGTTGTGTGTGTGTCACATGATTACTTTTTTCCTTGTTGCAACAAAAGTCCATTTTATATGTTTTTTAAAAAATAGTATTGGCAAAAAAGCCTCATTTACAAATATATGCACATATACAGTTTTTCCCAACAAATAACTCAACTGTAATTTATTATTATTATTATTATTAACAATAATCACTTTTTTATTAAAAGGAAAAAATGTAAGGGGAAATCTCAACAGTAACATAAAGGTAATATTAGAAAATATCAGTCTCTTGCTTTAGTGTTTATAAACTTATTTGAACCTTTATTAAATAAGGAAATATAGATTTAAGACTGATATAGCAAAAGTGGTAAAATGTACATCAATATACCCTAGGTTTGGTTATACTGTAAAAATGTTGAAGTTAACCAAACAATGTCAACAGATTTTCACCTTTGTTTCCCCAAATTCAACTAAGCATTATAAAGTTTAATACCCTCAAAGTATTTGCATAGATCTGATTTAAAATTGACTTTGATTTAATTTTATTTTAATTTTGATTGGAACTGGATTTAATTCCAGTTTAACTATTTATTTTATTCTATGCTGAAAGGAGGCAATGGCTCTTAGGCTATGCCTACACTTGGCCAAATAAGTAGACTTTGCTAAGTTGACTTTAAGTTGACTTAGTATGTCTACACTATAAAATTAAGTCAACTTCAAGGGGACCTTGCCAAATTGACTTAGAATGTCCGCACTGGATGCCTAAGTCTACTTCTAGGTGGACCTGGGACTGGTCCATGGTGGCAGGGGGGGCACCCCTTCGAAAGTGCCAGGGGGCTCAGCATTTGCCCCATTGTATCCTGGTAGAATGGAGGGTGAGCAGGACAGGGACAGTGGCAGGACACAGGAGCAGGGTGGGCATGCCAGGCTCTGGCTGTGTCAGCCACCCTGGCAGGGAGGGCATTTGGGGAGCCCTGGGGCCCTTTAAGTCAATTTAAAGTCGATTTAGGGCTAATCTGCATCCACAATGGCTAAATTGACTTAATAAAGTCGACTTAGCCAGTAAAGTCGACTTTAAACCAGGTTTAATAAAGTCGACTTTAAATTTCCTTAAGTTGATTTAAGCAGCAGCTTAAGACATTTTAAGGAAATTGTAGTGTAGACGCAGATTAAATTAAGTCGATTTAAGCAGGCTTAAATCAACTTAATTTGTAAGTGTAGATGCACCCTTACAGTGTGTGCCTTTAAAGAGTAAACAAAAGTGGAACTGGTATTACAAGCACATTAACTTGGATAAAAATTCTGTTACTATTTTTTTTTTTCAGGTTATTCAGCAGGGGAAAGGAGTACACCTTCTCACAGAAGATTGTGAGCATTTATTTTAGCAACTAAGCATTATATTTAGGATAAAATATTAGTAATGCATCTCAAACAAAAAAGGAACGTTTGTACAACTGTAAAAGTATAGCTTTGCGTTATAAAAGACGTGGTCCCTATTGAATTGTAAACATCTAACAATCTGTGTATTAAGTTTTGATTATTGAAAACAAAAGAAATGTAAAACAAACATGCAAACATTTGATTATGTTAAGCTGTTTAAGATTGCATCTCACAACCCAAAGATATCAGTACGCAATGAAGAAGCCCAATGCATCAAGAAAAGAAAAATTAAGTACTCTATAAATAACAAACTGGTCTGGTACAGACCTCAGTATACCACATGTGGACAACTATGTTGGCAATCAGGTAGAGAACCACTAGCTGGATCAGGTTAATCTGTTATTTAAGCTGAATTTAAATTATTGCATAAAGGTAACTGTATTAGTACTGTATTATTTTGCTGCATTGTTGTATTATTCTTGTGTTGCTGTACATCTTTTACAATGTGCATAGCATTGCTAAACTGTTTTACCAACACACAGGTAAAAATTAACAAAGCAATGGCAGTGAACAACATAAAGACACATAAAAAACAAATTGGTTGAAAAACAAAAAAGTTACATGATAATTACAAATTGTGTTAAAAGACCAACCATTGGCACTAGTCATATTTTGGGTTAGTGACGCTGCACCCTAATTTGAGGCACATGTTACTCAAAACAACTTCTTGTGTCTGAGAACCAATATTAAATCCTGACACAGTAATTTAATCAATTGGTAACTGTCCATTCAGTAGGATATTTGTAAGTCAGCATCTATAAGAAACAATTGCATGCATATCGACTACTGGTGTCTTACAGAGAAATAGAACCAATGAAAAGAGAACCTAGTCATTCCTGTTTCCTGCCCAGCAAAACTGACAGACTGGGGACAGCCAGCAGAAAGAGTATCCCATAACATGGATGGACAGTACAGTGTAATAATTAATCACAAGAAATTCATATATAGAGACATCATTTTTAAGTCACTACTCCAAATCTCTGTTTTATTTCTCATATACATAGCACTGAAAGACACACTTAATAATGCCTACCCCTGTATTTCAAAAATACTCAAGCCTACTACTAATAATAACCCAGATGTAACTGTACTTGCCTTAATAAAAATATGTTGCTATCTGTGACACCAAAGTGAAAGGACTAAAGTATAACACCAGATTAAAAACAGAAATATAAGTTTAGCTGTACAAATAGATACACATATACAGACATCTATACTATACACATATATCTACATACCATATCCATATTATCCATATATGTTAATTATTTAAAAGTGGCCCCAGGCTCAATCATAAAACTAGCTTCCACTAACAAAGTCCCAGACCTAATGATCCCAGGCCCACCATAAGGGACTAAAATGAATTGATAAATAAATTCTGTCCACCAGTCATATGAGGGAATGCACAGACTAAGGGACAGAAGAAGCATGAGTGTATGAATGGCAATACAAAGAGGCCACATAACAGTGTTTAGCCCACTGGGTTTCCTTCTATTTATACACTGTGTTTTTCTGGGACGAGTAAAAGACATAAAAAGGGGTGGGGGCAGGAAGAAGGATGGGGGAATGTAGCAGAAAGTAAGAGTCTGGAACAAGAGGCATACCAGAACAGGCCACACATGAGGCCTAAGGCCTAGTGGAACAGGTTAAGACAGAAGGCCTAAGCTGAAAGAATGCTCAAATCTGTTATAAACCCAAGTTAGCCGCAGTCAGGCTGTAAATACATTTATGACCTCACAGAAACTGGCAAGAAGAAAACTGAAACTTTTTTCAAGCAGAAACACATATTTCCAAACCAATAATTGGTGTAAGAATCTAAAAGTATGCCTCACTTTGACAGATAGAAATGTCTTGTTAATATGTGGAATAGAGATGTTTTGCCTGAACCCCCAGTGAAAGGGTACAAGTAATACTGCACAATACCAAGAGGTTAGCAGCTACCTGCATCAAAGGGGCAGGGCAAACAGTCCAAACAATGTGCAAAAGAGAGAGTCAGAAAGACCAGCTTCATGCAGCTGAAGGGGATGACAAAGAGTTCTGCCATCAATTGAGCCCTTCAATTGCGCTGAGAGCACAAATTCTGTCAGAGTATCTGTTGATCTAGGCCATGTACACACTAGCATCGCTATCGCGCACTTACCCTGTTGCGCGTTAAATGTTCCGTGGTTGTTGTTGCGCGATACCGCGTACACACTCGGCATGCTGTAAGGGATCAAACAACCCCCCCCC
>ML685813.1:8867672-8942366 GCA_007922175.1 Pelusios castaneus
TCTGCCCCCACTCGATCCCGATGTCAATTTCACTGCTCAGCTGGAGCAGTGAAATTGACATTTGACAGCTCCAATGTCCCAGAGTGGCCCGGTTGGGCACTCTGGGACATTTCCGGAGGCTGCCTATTGCAGGAGAAGCGTACACACAGCAGCTATCACGGAACAACTGTTCCGTGATAAGCCTTACCACGCTCGTTTTGGTGGTTTACATATTGCGCAGCAAGAGGGCTCTTGCCGCTCAATAAGAGGCTTCTGTGTGTGTACGCTCTGCTAGTTATTGCGCAATAAAGGGCTTTATCGCGCAATAACTTTGCATTGTGTACAAGGCCCTAGGTCGCTTACCATTGTGCTATATTGCAATAAAGCCTAGCCTGGGCACCTTCATTTCTACAAAGATCCATGATTGTGTCAATGTATTCGATCATGATTACCTACGCAAAGGTGAGATAACACACACATGGGGACAGATGCACACAGCTGAACAGACAACCAACATCTGACAACAGAAACATTTTATAGTGTTCGGAAAAGAGATATTAGAATAATTTGTTGTCTGCAATATATGCTTTACACTAAATTTCATTCATACTGCCTATTAAAGAGAAGGTTCAGAGGGAAATTCATCTGTTACAAATGGAGACGATACCTGATTTTAAAGAGCTCATTATTTTATTTTAAAATGTAACTTGATTTAATGGCTGAATGTTGAAGACAGCCAAATTCAAACTAAAAATAACATGAACATATTGGGGGATAATTTATCATTGGCAACAGATTACCAAGGGATGTGATAAATTTTTCATTATATGGAGTCCTTCAATGAAAATAAATGAGATTTTTCTTTTCTAAAAAATGCAAAAATGCTCTAATTCAACTGCAGGGTGTTGGGCTAAATGCAGAAATCACTGAATAAAATTCTATGACTTTTATTAATAGGTTGGTGGATTAAATGACCATAATGGTTCCCCTCTGACCTAAAAAAATCTATGAATTGGTGAACAAATGTATTGGTCAAACAGTGGAAATAACAGAGTTAATCAAATAACAAGCAAACAAATTCAAAAGTCAGGGATTTCTAACACAGCAACAATCACTCTTAAATGACTCCTTTTGTGCCTAACCGCGCGCTGAAGCACACATTTTATTGGGAGATCATAAAACAATTTAATCATGAACAATGATCGTCCTTAATTAATTCCTTCCTCAACTAATGATAGACTCATAGACTCAACCCTCAGAAGAGACCAGTACGATCATCTAGTCTGACCTCCTGCACAATGCGGGCCACAAAACCTCACTCACCCCCTCCTGCAATAAGCCTCTAACCTATGACGGAGTTATTAAAGTCCTCAAATCATGATTTAAAGACTTTAAGATACAGAGAATCCATCAGCAAGTGAGCCATTCTCAATGCTACAGAGGAAAGAGAAAAGCCTCCAGGGCCCTAGCTAATCTGCCCCAGGGGAAAATTCCTTCCTGCTCCAAATATGTCAATCAGTTAAACCATGAGCATGTGGGCAAGTTTCACCAGCCAGTCACCAAGAAAGAATTCTCTGTAGTAACTCGGAATCCACCCCATCTACCCTCCTTTTTTAGGCCACTGGCAAATTCACCACCAGTAGTCAAAGATCACACGAGGCCGTCCCATCATACGATACCTTCCATAAATTTATCAAGCTCAGTTTTGAAGGCCCTTATGTTTTTGGCACCCACATCTCCCCTTGGAAGGCTATTCCAGAACTTTACTCCTCTGATGGTTAGAAACCTGCATCTAATTTCAGACCTAAATTTCCTGATGGACAGTTTGTGACGTTCTAATGCATCTGTAATGTAGATACAGTTTTGGTTTGTTTGCTTATATAGGACATGCCCATTTTATTTCCTTTCTCATGACTGGATTCTGTCCTGGCTCCCTCCTACAATGGCTGTAAGGTACTTCTTGGGCACCACCTGAGATAAAGGGGCAGCAAAAGTTGCAATAAAGGCAGGAGAAGTAGGTTTTCTACTTTTAATGGCTTTTGCAGTTTGACAATGTATTTATAAAGACCAAATTCATTGTCAGATTTAAAATTTTAAAGAACTACTTTTGATAGTTTGAACACAAATATATATTCTTACCTACTTATACATGAGCCTTATTCAAAATTCAACAGTTCTTTTCATTCACTTCCATGGGTTTTGGATTAGGTCCGCAGGATATACATAGTGTTTTAAATAATTGATATTTTAGAATAATCTGCTGATATTTATATTTATATCATCTAGACACGTTACCTGAAATTTCATATTAGTATGTTTCAAAGTTAAATATTTTTATACTCCAACTTCTAAATTGATAGTATTGACGGAAACTACAGTTGTAAGTTTCCCCAAATACATTCAGAAACTTTCAGTAACTTGATTTGATTCAGAAATACTGAACAAGGGATTTTTATATTTATTTTCAAAGAGATGATTAATCTAAATGAGAAATTCTGAGCGACTTTTGTATTTTTAATTCAGTTTCAATTGTTCTTTCTTAGAGAGAGAATTCAGTCAGAATGGAAAAATACTGCCACCTGGCACTCAAAACTCCCCCCGTGGCAGAATAGTGGGACTAATTAAAAAACTTGCACTTACTAATATTTTCTTTAAAGTTTAGATTCTGACAGAGAGGAGGGTACCAGATCCAGAAATAACAAAAAAAAAATATGGACTGCACAATTATTATTTTTATTACTATTACTGGTAAAAAAAAACCAACCTTTATTTTCTTTCACTTTTAGCTCATTTAATAGCATGAAGGAGAACAAGCAGATCAAATTAAGAACCATGCCCAAGAGTCATATTCTAGCATATATTAGGTTGATTTTGCAGTCTAGAAGCCCTTTAATTTCACTCAAAAATCTGGTGAGAAAAAGCTAAAAACAGTGGCATCTTTCCATTCTTTTTAAAATGAGAAACAGCTGACTTGTTTAACAAATATTACCCATAGAAAAATGATACTGTCTATTGAGAGAATTTAGTCTGTAGCCAAATGTATTTCTTTTCTAGTACAAGCAAAACTGGCTAATAGTGTAATACTGCTAACTTGAAAGAAAGCTAGCAGTCACAATCTCCTGCTTGCAAGCAATATGAGACAATTGAGAGACATTAGCTAGAGTCTTTCAATGAGAGATAAATGTAATGGAATACTTGTGCCCACAGTTTGTGAATGTGGAGCTGATGTGCTTACGGCTATGGAAGTGATTATACTACTCTATGCCCCCCAAATGGGCTAAATTTAAAACTAGTGACAAGCTCATAAGTGACTCCTACTTATATATATGTACATCTAGTTTTCAAAGGAATTGGAACTTTACTTATAAAGTTATAATATCCACTGGTGCAATGTATTCCAATATTAGTTTTTAGCCATTAGAGAATGGTGACTGAGAAGACTCACCTCACTTAACAGAGCAGGTAGTTCCCTGAACAGACTAAATAAATAACCACAAAGCTCAACAATAAATTATTGGCCTCAATGAAGGAAATATTGAAGCCATTATATAGATTGCGCTATGTAGGTCAGAATTGCTGATAATAATGTTTTGTTTTGGTGTTATGAGTAACGTATCTATAAAAGCTCTTTACAAAAATAAACTTTTTCAGGAAACAATATGAATGTGAATATAAACAGATACAGAAAGAACATTCTCTTGGTTATGAAGTTTCCACCATGCCACTGTGATAAGGTTCAGGTATAAGTGAGTTGGGAAAGGTGTAAAAAATCCAAAACTGAATAGCCAAGCTTTAAAGCTGGTGACTTATTCTCTGCCCCATCAAATATTGTCCAGATGACAATGAATGATGTAATAAGGACAATCAGAGGTAAACTCAAAAGGTAAAACTGCATTGATTCTCATTTCTTTTGACCTTTTATGTACAGTGCATCAAGGTGGCTACATTGAATTTGCTCATCACAACCTTTGTAGGTTGATGCACAATCCAAAAAAGAGAGGAGTGACATGGATCAATACTAACACACGGAGAGGCTTTAAACTTCCACACAATGTACTGAATGCAGAATTCTGTATGAACTATAGGGAAATACTTAGGTCCAGATTGCACAAAAAGCTATCAAGCTATTCCTGGAATTTAACTGTGTTCACTGACTGATATAGCAAAGCTATCCTAAGGTACATTCCAATACCAGGAGAAAAAGGTGAATTTCACACTCTTTATGCTAAAATATGCCCTTTATATGCTCAATAGAAGGATGTTCTCATAGGCAAAATTTGACCCAAAATATTTCAGTTGGTCTTTCACTTCTGTTTTAATTTATACTGCTTGCAAAGATTGTGGTATAAAATTATATGCGTGAGTGCAAATATTCATTTGTATGATTATTTTGAAATGTAAATATCTCATCTAATCCAAGTGCAAAGAGTAAAGGAAGAGTCTCATGCAAAACTCACTTGAAGTCAATGAATGTAACATTATTTTCCTTTCCTTTCAGATCCTTGAGGGGGCAAAACTGTACATTTTTCTTTCATTCAGTAATTCCCTGTTCTCTGTTTGGATCTGTGTGAATTTGACTGGCAGAATCCCTGTACAGTTATTTTTCCAATAATGGCACTATGAATATGGAAATATATCTAATTTGATTGGTTACTACAATACATCTGCTTTGCCATCTCACTCCTTTCCAAATGAACCAGGGAAACTCCAAAGTATACATGAAAAAACAAAAAAATTACAGTGTTGTGAAACCACTGAAAGGGATATTGTTAAATATCTGACTCAGTCCCCTCCTGTGCCCCTGATTCTGTTCTTATTGCAATCAGAAGGAGTCATGCTGTTGACATTGTTAGGGGCAAAATTGTGTTGTTTTTGTAATCTCTCTCTGCCCTTTATCATGTTCCCACAATAACTGTCATATGTTTATGTTTATATCAGAAGAATTTTATCCTTCCCCATCTCCTTCAGTTGTGAAATAAAACTTTGTAGAAAAAACATATTGCTGTTATGGTGGGGGAAAGAGTCTTTCTGAGTTGTATGAAGAATAATTGAGAGAAGAGAGAAAATGAAGAGAGGTCCAAATGATTATGGCCAAAGTTTTCAAAAAGTTCCTTCACTCTGTCTGCCTCAATTTTTTGGTCCCGAACTTTAGACACCTCCAGCCTGGGCATCTAAAGCTCCAGCTAAGATCAATGGGAGGTGTGGGAGATCAGGGTTCAAAAAATTGGGTTCTATATGTCTCAAGGTAGGCACAAAAATAAATAAATAAATAAATCAGAACACCCCTCCCCCCTGAAAGGGGACACCTTTACAAGTTTAGCTCCAATTTTTGACAATTTGCTCTTTAGTAATTGGACAGCATATTTGATTTCATATTTTCATTTCTTTAATTTAAAATACTGGGAGTTTCTTGTCACAGGGCTGTTACCTTGTAAACATAAAGCATCCTCTAATTCTAATAGAAACCTAGTCGCCTTTTTCTATATTAAAAAAGAGGCATAGCAAGATACTACATATTTAAACTGTTTCTGTCTAATCCTGTAGAAACATATATTAACAGCTGTTTTACCTTTTCACCGTCAGAGAAAGTTATTCCATCGATGGCTCTTTTCCAAGTAATTTCTGGGACAGGTTCTCCTTCTGCCTCACATATCAGCGTTGTTTGACCATTCTCAAATGTGGTTTCATTTTTAAGATGTATTATCTGAGGCTGTACTGTTAAAAGTATAAATTGTATTACTCATTCTGCATCAAAAACATTACATACCAGTCTATTTCTAAACATATTTTTTGTTTTAAAAGTTAATTCATATTTAGTCAGATTGGATTATCAGCATCCCTATTTCAAAACCCAGTGGACAACATAGCTAAACTAACTGCAGAATGGGACATTTTTCAAAACAATGGTAGATCACGTTTTAACAGAGATTTTGCATTATTTACAAATTAAATACATACTATGAAAATTAAACAAACGCATAGCATTAATGAAATATAAAGGTAGAGAAATCATGCAGTCATGAGTCCAGAGATGAAATTTTCAATTTGAAATCTCAACCTTACTTCCTCTGCTTTGTACTTATGCCTTAAAAGATTGAAACTGAAATTACCCTTAGTTTGAGGCCTGCTCTGAATTTCAAATTTAAATCGAGCTATGTTGTTCAGGGGTATGAAAATGTCACATGTTTGAGTGTCACAGTTAAGCCAAACTAACCCCCAAGAAAGATGTGGCTAGTTCAATGGAACAATTATTTCATCTACATAGTCACTGCCACTTGGGAATACGAATTATTTATACTGACAGGAAAAAAAGCTTTTTTGTTGATGTAGGAAGTGTCTACTTTATGGTAATGCAGCTGCACCATGTGGTAGTTCCTGTGGTATAGACATGAACACCCATGTTTTCCAGCAGTTTTGGAAGAATGAAACACAAATGAATTTATAACAAAAACCTTGGCACAAGTTTTAAACATTAATTTGGATGAGAACTCCTTGATAGTATTGAATACTAATATGGAGATACGCTGTAGCAGGAAAACAGAATGGCAGAGATAGATTAACAAGACTGGTTCATAATCAGCAAGAGATCCTCTAAGAGGTAAATAGCATTCTTCTGATATATTCCTGATATACGTCTTGTCACACAGAAGAGAGATAAAATCCTAGCAAACATCAAAAAGTATTTTGTGTTCCAGAATGTAGAGGTAGAAGTTCTGTAAACTTCCAACGTTATTATTTTATATAAGGAGACAACATCTTTTGGGGAGTGGAAAGCAGAAAAATTATGGTTGAATAAAATAAAAAACTGTGGACCGTACACTGAATCCAAATATTGATAGCGATAAACACAGAGATAGGCACATTAACTCAGAAAACAGAGCATCACTGGAGTTTAAAAGTGCTGAGTTGTAACTCAGTAAATTATTGCTCAACTTTATATTGCAATAATGACGAGCTTCAACCAGGTCAGGGCTTCATTGTGTTGCATACACTAAAAACGTGGTAAATGACAATTCCTGCCCCTAAGATCTTGCATTCTAAAGAAAAAAGAATTAGCAGGTGGCTAAGACAGACAAGCAAGAATTAGAGTGGCAAGAGGACAGGGAATAAAACCAGATTGGATATTTTACATAGATTGGCTGTGTGCACACTTTTAAGTAGTGATCAGAGGTTATCTTCCTAACCATTATTGGATTGGAGTTTTCTGAATGCACTGTAGCATTTAAGGAAGGGTTTGAAGAGAAATAAATGTTGGCTTTGCAGATTATGATTAGGAGTTTTTTCCTTTATGTAAGGAGCAATACAGAGGAAAAGGCAAAGGGTCTTCTGGGAGACAAGGACTATCAGGCAATTGAAACCAGAATTATTAGAGTGAAGGCAAGGTTGGATGTTTAAAAACAGTAATATGATAGATATTGTGTAGATATTTGTAGGTTATGATAGGGAATGCAATACTGAATTTCCCCCCTTATTTCTTGGAAACAATAGAATAATAAATTTAAATGCAATATACCCAGTGACTAATATAGCTATTGCATGAGAAAATAGTCAACAAATGTGTAGATTAACATATTTTAATTTATGTGACAGAATTTTCCCCCAATTAATCAATAGGAATAAAATTGCATGACTGACATGTATATCTTAGTTCATTAAAGTTAACTTACTAACTAATATTATACCTTTAAAGTAACTGCTACATCTTTAAAGCCTACAGTTATATTTTTCTAGTCCTTTCATGAACACATTATTTAGATATACATATACAGGATCACATACTGTATGTACACTTCTGCACCATCTCAAGAAGTTTTGCTTTACCTTGAGACTGCATAGCTACTACCACATAACACAAAAAGTAAAGATCACTCTTGTGTTCTGCTCTCCACATCAGAGATCAGAAGACTGGCTGCTAATGAAGAGACAATCATCCCAGAAGGCCACATTTCAACATGGGAGGTAATGAATAAAGGGCATCTACATACCCAAGAAGAGAGCAGCTCATAGCACAGCCTCCGTCCCTCCACCCCCAACCCTTCATATAAAATTAAAAGACTAAACAAAAGAATAGTAGAACATAAACATTCACACTCTCACAAGCTTTCACATGCAGTCAAGGGTAGGCAGAATTGTGAGACAGGAGCAAAGAGTAAAGTCGTTAAAATAATTTTAAAAATGTAACCCAATTTACAACTCCTAGGACAATAAACTGAAACAACCTTTGACCAGTCTGGGCCTTTCAGAGCTTACTCAACAGGTACCGTGACCAAGGTGAATGTTAACTATCAGGTTCAAACAGAATGTGGATCAGAATAACAGGACTATATCGTCACATTGGTGAAATGAAATAACAACACCATGTTCTCCACAGTAATATCACTACATTTCCCACAGCTTCCCAAATCACAATCATCACATTAGGTGTTCTCTCAGAGAGGAGCCATTTTTTTCATGCTGAAGTATCAAATTTGGGGTTTGTGAGGCTTTTGTTTTGTTTTATTTTGTTTTCTGATGGCCTTCATTTAAAACAAAGGGCTCATTATTTAGGAGGCAAACACATTATTTTTCCATCTGTGCTTAATATAATGGCTACCATTGAATTATATAAGAATTTGCCCTTATCTGAAGCCTTGTATTGCTGGCAATGAACTCACAGCAAAACTGCAAGGCTTTTAGATATCTCCAGGATCCACTGCAAAGTGACTTGAACACTGAGTTTATATGTATTTATTTTAGAAATTTATATTTTAGTGGTTTGTTCCCATGTTCAGATCTTGATTAAAAATGGATTTAATCAAATAAATTGTAACACACAAAGAAATATTGTCAAACAATTGTAATCTAGAATACTAGCTGTACTGTATGCTAAGGAAATGATTGATATTGTAGAGGGGCTACAAGATAACAAAGCACTGATAGTGCTTTAGAAAATCTATACATTAAGCACCGCAAGTGATACAATATATATTCTTATACTGAGTAACCAAATTCTTGGAATCAATATTGATTTTTACCTCTAATTCATCTTTGGAAGTCTTTAAATATATTACAGTGCCACTGATAAGCTTTTCCTTCTTTAGTATAGAGCAGTGGCTCTCAACGACTGTGTCAGGACACAAAGGTGTGTCGTGAACAGCTGATAGGTGTGTCATGGAAATTTGGCAGCTTAGCTTTCGAGCCAGTTCCTGCTGCCCGCTGCTCTCTGCTGCCCTCAACAGCCCTCTCCTGCTGCACAACACATGCAGCAACCAGGGCTAGATGAATTAAGGGACTTAGGGGCTTCAACCCCCACAAAAATAAACCTGGCCTCATCGAGCCAGATCACCCGGGCACTAGACTGTGCTGACCTGATTCTGCCCCACCCAGGTCCTAGAATGCTGCATCCTCCAGAGCACCACAGCCTCCCAAGCACCACCACCACTGGCAGATTGTAGTGTGTCACTCAGGGGAACATCATCTCTCAGATGTGTCATGATGGAAAAAAGGGTGAGAACTACTGCTATAGAGCATAGGCACTCCAATTCTGAACAGAACTTTAATTGTAACCTTTAAGTCTATGAAAAATCGAGTAATTCAAGAAGTATAGAAAGAAAAGATACTCCAAGATGTAGGTTAGGATACTCAGAAGTGCTCAACACAGACAGTCAAGGCCAGGTATTTCTAAGAGCTCTGCTTCATTAGGCACCAAAATAAAGCACCCAGATTTTCATGAGTTCAGCACATTGGGGACTCACATCACTTGAAAATCAAGCCATTACTGTCAAAGTGGGAGCTTTTAGGCGTGGAGCACTTTTGAATATCTGGACCTAATTACTGCATATCTTGTGCACTAGAAAACCTGTGAAATCAGGGATGCTGGTGTTAGGAAATGCCAGAAATAAGGTTGCCTGTGAAAACTTTTGTTCTGCCAAGTATCACAATGGAATTCTGTGACAGAGGGAAGGATAGAATCCAATTCCCCAGAGCCAAAACTACGAGACCATCCTATCTCTTTCTTGCCATCCCCAGGCTTCTTCCCTATGCATCTGAGAGTCTCCCAGTGGGACTTTACAATTGCTGCCCTGACTGCTGGTGGAGAAGGCTGGTGCCGCTGCTAATGAGATTCTGCTTGCTGCTGGAGGGCAAGAGAACAGTATGGAGCCCTCCCCTGACTCATCCATTCCATCACTGCTCCTGCTAACCAACTGCTGGCCGCTTACTTCTCTGCACCCAGTCACTTGCACTAAGATTACTGCAGCGCAAACTGTAACTAAAGCTGGAGTGGATGTACATGATCCCTTAGACTTCCCCCTCCCTCCTCACTTTGCATTGGTTTGGTAGGCCTCCTATTCCATCCTCCCCACCTGCCCATCCCCGTTGTTGTTTGCAACACCGCCTCTCTCCTTGGAGTTTCTTGCATTCCTTCCTCCAGAGATCGTTACTTGTTTTCACTTCCCCAGCCAGAGCTTCTCCTTATTATTAATTGCCTGTCTCCTCTGACTCATCCAGGATCACCTCTCTCTGCTCCATTACTGTCCTTTCACAGATCCCCACCATGATGTTTGTTCCCTGCCTCCCCTTGCCTGGTCTCATGAAACTACACACCATCTGTGCTTCTGATTTTCTCCATGTTGTTCCATCTCCTAATCTCTGCCTCCCACCCAACTCCCAGGGCACGCGGAGGAGCTGGTTTTCCCTCCCAAACTGCTTATAGTGCCCCCACCTTCCCTTTCTTTATTTCATTAATCCCACCCCCAAGTTCTGATTGTGGTCTCTTCCTCATTCCACATAGGCTAATAGGGAGGATTAGTTAGCCTCTATTTTCCCTACACCCACCCTTCCCTTTATCATTTCTGTCTCCTCCTTTGATGATCATTCCCAACATGTGTCTCAATGGTGGACCCTGACTGGACCATGCATGAGGCTTCTGCTCCAGTAGGGGGAAAGTGGAGGAGACTTAAAGAGGGGGATCCCAGGCCACTATTTTTCATGATCCATCCTGACAGCAACCACAGCCAACACCACTGCAGTGGCAGCAGGGACAGGCAAGAACTCTATTGACAAGACTCCTATCACCATCATTCATAAGTTTGCAAAAAGAGCCAGGGTAGGACAAAGGGCAAGAACCCCACTTGGAAGTCTTCCATAGCAGCAGCTGTTACTGCTGAACCCCTGCCAGTGCCCATGGTTTTCCATCCTGTGCTCACTCTTCAAGCCCCAGAGCACACTTGGAAGTGGCCATGGCACAGCCTGCCATCCCATCACCAACTGTTGCAGCCCCTCTATGCGCCACTGCTGCTGCTGGCTCGTCTTTTAACATCAATGGCAGCTGGGGTTCCTTCTACACCCAGACCGCGAGGTATGGCATCCATTGCCTCTTGTTGGTTGACTTGCCCCACACCAAAGCTTACATGCAGATATTGGTGAAGGTGATGGGGACTTTGACCAACATGGAGAGCTCCAAGCTGTATGGGAAAGCTGTACACTGGAGACTGCCAACCAGGAAATGGAAGAAAGGCATTTATATGTTGAACCTCTTTGCACCCATTGAGATGATGGAGGAGCTGGATGTATGAGTGATTCTTACTTTCCTCCTGCTCATATTCCCCAACACTGCCTTTCTGATTCCTATCTCCTCCTTGGAGAAGCTGGTCCCCACTATCAACTTTTGCCCACGGGACTGTAAGAACCTCATCCTCCACCACATCCTTTCATTCTGCTGACGGGGGAACTTAGAGAGGGGGCCTTTCTTGACTACAGCCCTGAAGTTTGATCCCAATGGGAGGACCTCAACACTCACACAGAACCTGAGTGTTTACAGTGGTACTCTAGCTACATGAAAAACCATTAAAGCCAACAATATTATGTTTCTGTAAGTAGAAGGGTCAACCCAGACAGGTCAGGTTGGAAGAAAGGGGTTCATAAAGAGCAATGAGATTTTCAGCTTTCTCACTTTAAAATAAAAGTATGTTAAGATCAACAAATATTTAAAAAATGAATAGAATAAGTATTAAAAAAAAACTCTCTATGATTTTATCTGGTTTTAAATACTTTATTTAGGCTAAATATTCTGTTTTTTACTTCCAAGGTTTACTTCCCCTTGTGCCCTTCATTTTCTCA
Source organism: Pelusios castaneus (assembly GCA_007922175.1). Taxonomy (NCBI): domain Eukaryota; kingdom Metazoa; phylum Chordata; order Testudines; family Pelomedusidae; genus Pelusios; species Pelusios castaneus. Next base: position 8,879,751 of record ML685813.1, read on the forward strand.
CAGTCCAACAGCCAACTTTTAAAATGAAACCAGAGAAAATTAACAATTTACCAGTTCAGTGTTCTGTGTCTGAACTGTAGATCAGCAGATGCTGAAGATAAGAGAATTTCAAAGTCAAATTCAGGAGTAAAAGTTAAAGTAGCCACAGCAGGGAAAACTTTCCTCTTAACACAGTGCCAAAAGTTGGCTGCTGTATCAATAGAGACACTTCTGGGGACACAATGCCATATAAACTTGTGAATTATAATTTCAGTTGCTACTGTTCCTCAGTAACTGTTGTTTGCATTTAACAAACAAACAAATAAACAAACAAATAAATAAATATATTTATAAATCTGATATTTGGATCTTAAAAGTTAATGCTTTATAACATCACTTGGGCTTGTTGATACTTTATCTTCCTCCATGGATTGAAGGCTAGAAATAAAATGGTGACCTCAATATGGGTCTAATCCTCAAATGGCATAAATTGCCAGTGTTTCACTGACTTCATTTTATATCTAGTGAGGGTCTGTCCCAATACATCTTTTTATATAAAATATTACTAACAACTGCAATCAGACAACCACGATAAAACAAACCAACAGAAAAGCAAACAAACACAATACCACGAGAAACTTACCAAAAACTTGGAGGAATGTCTGTTTTTGATCATTTCCTGCTTTATTTCTTGCTCCACAAAAATATGGACCTGCATCAATATTTTTGATATCTCTAATTGTTAATTCTGTATTGCTTCCTCTCAAAATATACTTATCATTTTCTTCAATAAGTTTGCCATTCCTGAAGAACAAAAAGGAATTTATAATCACACAATGTCCCCCTTAATCTAAAAGAGCATGTTCAGCTTTCTCATGGGCAAATGTCAGTTACTTCAAAGTTATTTCCATTGGAAGACACGGCTATTTTGCTTACATAAAAAGCACAAAGAACAATGTGTGGAAGAGTCTGACAATACATATTGAAAGCAGTTGATTTCACTATGATATAAATTGTTTGATTGGTAATTGGATGTCTTAATAAATGTGTACAAGTTCTGGCCATAATCATGCTGGATTGCATTTTGATGCTCAGAACTCCTACCATTTTATTCCATGTCCTAAAATATAAAGTAATTAAAAACAGTATAACATTTTCATTCCAATAATTTTAACAACTGACTTAATGACACTACAGTTCATGTTAGTACAATAACTTAAAAAATAAATAAATTTAAAAAAGAGTACGCTGGCACATAAACAACTTGTCTTAGTTTTTTCTTTTCAACTGTTGTTGGATAGTCACAAGTCACTAAACAAACAAATCTCAAGACACGGGGATATGTGCAGACCAGATGGTTTAGAAATAGTGAAATCCATGAATACTCTGATGGCTGATCAACGCTTGACTAACTTCACCACCCTAGCATATACACAGTTATACTGTACACTTTTTTCTATTAGAATGTAACCCTAACTTTATTTCTGTTCACTTTGCCATGTTTACTCTAAGATTCCCTTCACTTGTTTTTCTATGGATCAGCTGAGCACCTTCTCCACTTAATAAATAAATAGAAATTGCCTGATTTTTCACAAGTGCTCTCTCTGATTTCAATGGGACAGACCAGAGATTTTAACTATCTAAATATGATTTAAATGCCCAGTTTTAGGCATCCATATTTGAAAATCAGATCCATGGTGATTTTTAGTTTCTTTCTGTTCATTTTTATTCTGACAGTCATATTTATTAAATTTTTTTAAAGATAATTAGAGAGAGAGAGAGAGATTGTATTTTGGAAAGTTAATTTTATGCTAGCAGCACTCCTTTGGTAGGATTATCTGTATCTCTTGTATTTTACTAACAGTTAAAACTCACTCCATTGTAATCCAGGGATGCTTTCATTTTATAAACATGATGATGACATTATTTCATCTCCTTTTCAATGTTGATTACTTTATTTTTAGCAAATTACAGAAGACTTAATTCTGCATTTAGATATTCTCACACAATTCCCAGTGATGTCATTAGGAGATACGAGGGAGTATCTGGTGTTAAAAATGGTCCTGAAATGTTTCTTGTAACGAACATTTCTTATAACCAGTATGATTTCCAAGTGGAGACCCGAATCTCCAGGGACTAAGACAGACTTAAATTAATGTTGATATTAAAGAACAAGAAGATATATATAACACATTAGAAGATTATTTTTTTTGTCTATTAATTCTAATTCCTGCCACTCAAGATAAAGGACTTGATCCTGCAAATAGATGTCTTGATTTCAATGAGACCATCACACGAGTATTGCTTGCAGGATTGGACCACACTTATCTTACAAATTTGGCAAGTTTAATTCTGTTTGACTTCCTTAGTCACTTAGGCTGCGTCTACACTGGCAAATTAAGTCGACTTAAGCTTGCTTAAGTCAACTTAATTTACCCTGAGTCTACACTACAGTTTCCTTAAGTCGACTTAAGCAAGCTGCTTAAGTCAACTTAAGGAAAATAAAGTTGACATAATTAAAATTAAGTCGACTTTATAAAACCACCTTCCTAGTAGACCTAAGGCTTAAGTTGACTCCCTAGAGTCTACTTAAGCCAGTGTAGACCTGGGGTAGCCCTAAATCGACTTAGGGCTACCCCAGGGCTACACCAATGCCGTCCCTGCTGGGTGGGGCACAGGGGGAGCCTGGCATGCCCCCCCACCTGGCAGGGCAGAGCCCTGTCCACCCTGCCTCTATGCCCTGCCAGGGTCCCTGACCCCTTTGCCCCATTGTACCTAGGTACAATGGGGCAAAGGCTGAGCCCCCTGGCATTGGGCAAGGGGTGTCCTCCCAGCCCCCATGGCCCTCCCGTAGGTCCCCTTAAGCCCCTAGAAGTCGACCTAGGCATCCAGTGTGGATGCTCTAGGTCAACTTTTTAAGTTCCCCTTTAAGTCGACTTTATTTTTAATTGTGGACACACTAAGTCAACTTAACTAAGTTGACTTAAAGTTGACTTAGTTAACTCTAATTAGTTAAAGTCAACTTAAATTACCAAGTGTAGACATAGCCTTATTGTGGTTTTATACTAGTGTAACTCCATCAACCTCAATGAAGGTACCCCAGATTTACATCTGTGGGAGAGAAGAATTAGTCCCTCATAGCCATAAAATTTTAACTAGCTATATTCACATATTAAATAAAGCAACAACTAATCTTTACTGACTTTTCTTCTTGTATATCTTCCAAATCAACTATAATCTATAAGGGATCTAATGGATTGCTAGGGAAATACTGATATTAGCTCAAATCTCTTAACTATGTATGAATGCAATCCAGAACGGTACTGAAATTTAAAATATTGTTTACTTATTCTCCCATGTTAACATAGATAAAGCAAATGGCATAGAAAGATGATCAGTAAATTAAAACTCTATCATATTAAATACTATACAAAGGAGGATATGGGTACAATCCTGAAGCTCTTGGTTTGATAAGCATTTGTTTATTGAGTCAAATACCACAAAGGGCTAAATGTTACTGGTACAAAGTTAGCCCTGTTGTAGCTCAATTGACTTCAGTGGTGAAGCAAATGTTTGTGCCTGGGCTGAATTTGACCCTTAATTCTAGCAGCCTCTAGGAAACTGAAAAGAAAACCCAGAGGACAAATTGATAAATTGAATTGTTAATTCAGTTAAAATCTGGCTCTCTTCAACTGTAAGGAAGAAAAGATTATACTACAATAGACCTAATTCTTTCAGCCCTTACCCAAGAAAAATTCCCACAGGAGTAAATGAAAGTTTTGCTTATATCAGGATTAGATTGTACAAAAATTATCAACTTTTTTGTGAGACATAAGCAATTTAAAGCAACATAAAATAATGAAACTGGATTAACACAATACTTCAGTGAATCAAAACTCATTCGGTTTGAAGGGATGTTATATGAAATTCCTATTATTTTCCAGCTAATATTACTCATTTAATAGCTGTTTTGGGAAAAAAAATCCATATAAAATGGATATTAAATTTTACATAAAGTGTGAACCCATTACTCACAGAAGTCAGTGGAGATAGTCCATTGAGTAATGGGATTCCTTATCTGGCCCTGTATGAAGAGATGTTCCTGATGAACCATCTTTATTGGTAGTAATATAAAATAAATAAAGTATTATTGGTATACCCCACTGGAATCTGTGAAGTGGAGGATGCCCAATGTCCAGTGTCCCAGGCTAGCAGTATTTTCCCCAGTACCCCAGAAAATCCAGTATGTTTCTGCAGAATAATTAATTGTGCAGAATATCAGTGCAAAAAATAATATTTATTCTTATTATTTCAGTTTATAGTGGAATCAAAAATACTCTGTCCAGTCCTGTTTAAAAAAAACAAAACAAAACAAAAAAAAACAAACAAAAAAACCCCACAAAACAAACCTTTCCTAGTGACTGATACACTAGAATGTATCATAAGTGTGTAGAATGATACTATGGTGTACTCTCAAATCCTTTATTCCTTTTGATGTAAGTAAATTACAATTATAAATAAATTACAATTATAGGACTCTGCACCAGGGCTTTTTTGTGTGTTGGTACTCAGGGGTACTGAGTACTGGCATCTTTTTTTTCCATAGTGATGTGGCCCTTGGTCCTGCTGCCGGTGGTGGTGGCCCCAGGTCCCTGGCCAAGTACCGGCACTTTTTTTTTTTAAAACAAGAAAAGCACTGTTCTGCACATTTCTATTTTCACCTTAAAATCTCCATGCAATTTAACAGATAAGTAAATTGAGACACAAAGAAGTTAAGACAACTTGGCTAAGGTCACAGAAATCAATCACATCGTTGGAAACAGAATGCAAAGTCATGATTCCCCGGCCCAAAAAATAGATCACATTTCTTCTTATAGACTACGTTAAAAGATAATAAAATCAGACTCCAGTGGGGATTGAAGATAAATCTAATTAGGATATTTCTGTTAACATCAGAAAATTAAAATTAAAATAATATTATTTCACCAACAACAGAAATAGCAAACAGTACGAAACACGATAAAATAATATTTTAACCCAGGCCTGAACAAGAGCTTAGGATAACTCAAATCATGTCTTTTTCAATAAAAAAATGTGGTTCCTGTCTATCCCATGTTAAAAAGATAGTAGTACTGAGAAAACAGTGTGACTTAAGTTCTAAATGTAGACCTCTCCCTGACAGCAATAGGTGGCAAGATTTTGGTGGTATAAACTTTAAAATTAACTACTTTAAAACAATAAGTAAGATAAATGTTTGCTCTGGTTTTCCTCAGCACAGTCTAGCTTGCTCTCAACTTCAAAAGAAGCAAAATGAAAATGAACTTTTTTAAATGACTTGATCAAGCCTTTATAAAATCTAATGAGGCAATTGTGAACGATGGATTTTTGGTTCACTGGCAATTCTGAAGTTAAATAAAATAGTTTTTAATTGATTTGAATACATTTTTCTTAAAAAAATGGCTAATTGAAGTGTTAAAAATGAAAATGTCTTAGAATCATAGAATCATAGAATAATAGGGTTGGAAGGGACCTCACGAGGTCATCTAGTCCAACCCCCTGCTAAAAAGCAGGACCACTCCCCCTAAATTACCCCAGCCAGGGTTTTGTCTAACCGAGCCTTAAAAATCTCCAAAGATGCAGATTCTACCACCTCCCTAGATAGCCCATTCCAATGCTTCACCACCCTCCTAGTGAGAAAGTTTTTCCTAATATCCAACCTTGACCTCCCCAGCTGTAATTTGAAACCATTGCTCCTTGTTCTGTCCTCTGTTACCCTCGAGAACAGCCTACCTACCTCCATTTTCGAGCAACCCTTCAAGTAGTTGAAGGTTGCTATCAAATCTCCCCTCAGTCTTCTCTTCTGTAGACTAAATAAGCCTAGTTCCTTCAGTCTCTCCTCATAAGTCATGTGCTCCAGCCCCCTAATCATTTTTGTTGCCCTCCGCTGGACTCTTTCTAATTTGTCCACATCCTTTCTGTAGTGGGGAGCCCAAAACTGGACACAGTATTCCAGATGCGGCCTGACCAGTGTCGAATAGAGGGGAATTATCACATCCCTCGATCTGCTGGCAATACTCCTACTGATGCAGCCTAATATGCCATTGGCCTTTTTGTCAACAAGGGCACACTGTTGGCTCATAGTCATCTTCCCATCCACCATAACTCCCAGGTCCGTTTCTACAGCGCTGCTACTTAGCCGATCGATCCCCAGCCTGTAGCAGTGCATGGGATTTTTCCGTCCTAAGTGCAAGACTTTGCACTTGTCTTTGTTGAACCTCAAGAGGTTTCTTTCAGCCCAGTGTTCCAATTTGTCCAAGTCTCCCTGGATCCTGTCCCTGCCCTCCAGAGTATCTACCATTCCCCCCAACTTGGTGTCATCCGCAAACTTACTAAGCATGCAGTCTATTCCATCATCAAGATCATTAATGAAGATGTTGAATAGAACCAGCCCCAGGACCGACCCCTGGGGCACTCCACTCGTTACCGGTTGCCAAACAGACATCGAGCCATTGATTCCTACCCGCTGAGCCTGTTGATCTAACCAGTTTTCGATCCACCTTACGGTCCACTCGTCCAACCCATACTTCCTTAACTTGCTGACGAGAATGCTGTGGGAAACCATATCAAAAGCCTTGCTAAAGTCAAGGTATATCACGTCAACGGCTCTTCCCGCATCCACAAATCCAGTCATCTCATCATAGAAGAAAATCAGGTTGGTCAGGCACGATTTGCCCTTGGTGAATCCATGTTGACTGTTCCTGATCACTCTATTTTCCTCCAAGTGTTTCAGGATGGATTCCTTGAGGACCTGCTCCATGATTTTCCCAGGGATTGAGGTGAGGCTGACCGGTCTGTAGTACCCCGGATCCTCCTTTTTCCCTTTCTTAATGATAGGTACTATATTTGCCTTTTTCCAATCCGCCGGGACCACCCCCGTTTGCCACGAGTTCTCAAAAATAATGGCCAGCGGCTCTGCAATCACTTCCCCCAACTCCTCAGCACCCTCGGATGCAGTTCATCTGGCCCCATGGACTTGTGCACATCCAATGTTATTAAGTGTTCCCTAACCTGACTTTCCATCACCGAGGGCCACTCTTCTCTCCAGTCCGCGTTACCCCGTGTAGTAGCCTGGGAGCTGGCCCGCCCTGTGAAGACTGAAGTAAAAAAAGCATTGAGTACTTCAGCCTTTTCCGCATCATCCTCCACGAGGATGCCTGCCCCATTCAGTAAGGGACCTACACCACCTCTGATCCTTTTCTTGTTGCTGATATACTTATAGAACCCCTTTCTGTTATCCTTCACATCTCTTGCTAGCTGCAACTCCAATTGTCCTTTGGCCTTTCTGATTTGATCCCTGCAGTCCTGAGCAATATCTTTATACGCCTCCCTTGTCATCTGTCCAAGCTTCCACTTCTTGTAAGCTTCCCTTTTATGTTTCGGCTCCCCGCAGAGTTCCCTGCTAAGCCATGCTGGTCACCGTCCACATTTGCTGTTCTTTCTGCACATCGGAATGTTATCTTCCTGCGCCTTTGACAGGGTTTCTTTAAAATACAGCCAGCTGTCTTGGACACCTTTCCCCTTCAGATCAGCCTCCCATGGGACCCTGCCCATCAGCTCCCTAAGGGAGCCAAAATCTGCTTTTCTGAAGTCCAGGGTGTGTGTTCTGCTTCTTTCCTTCCTTCCATTGATCAGGATCCTGAACTCTACCAACTCATGGTCGCTGCTGCCCAGGTTGCCATTTACTTCTACTTCCCCGATCAATTCTTCTCTGTTTGTGAGCAATAGGGCTAGAGGTGCAAGGCCCCTAGTTGGTTCCTCCAGCATTTGTACTAGGAAGTTGTCCTCAATATTCTCCAAAAACTTCCTGGATTGCCTGTGCACTGCTGTATTATCTTCCCAGCAGACATCAGGATAATTGAAGTCCCCCATAAGAACCAGGGCCTGCGACGATCTGGAAACTTCTGTTAGTTGTCCATAGAATGCCTCATCCACCTCCTCTTTCTGATCTGGCAGTCTGTAGCAGACCCCCACCACAACATTCCCCCTCGTTGCATTCTCCCCTAAACTTAACCCACAGACTTTCAACCATCTTGTTTCCACTTTCATAGTGGAGCTCCGAGCTGTCATACAGCTCTTTTACATATAACGCTACTCCCCCCCCCCTTCTCCCTGCCTGTCCTTCCTGAACAATTTATATCCATCCATGGCAGTGCTCCAGTCATGCAAATTATCCCACCACATTTCTGTTATTCCAATTATATCATAGTTCCTTGTCTGTGCCAGTACTACCGATTCTTCCTGTTTGTTTCCCAGGCTCCTCGCATTTGTGTACAGGCACCTAAGATACCGGGCCCATTGCCCTACTTTGCCCTAAGTAAGACCAAGGCCCCAATGTATCGGGCATTATAATAACACATGGTTAAAAAAAATCTCACTTCCCTCAAGAATTTATAATGTAAACTGACAAAACAAAGGGCGGAAGGAGATACAAAAGTGAATGAACTTCTCTAAGCTCTCATAATGCCGGTCAGTGGTAGTGCTGGGTATAGGCTGACGTATCTTGCTCACAAGCCACAGTCCCATCCACTAGACCACACAGTCTCCCGGGGCCCAAATAAGACTTTGTCCACTAGAAATATCAGAAGGTTTATAACAACCAATTTTTTCTTAAGCTTTGTCTACACTTGCCACTGCTTACAGCAGCAGTTGAAGGGAGATATGCAAGCTACATAAAATAACTTGAGTATCTCTCTTTGACTTTCTAACGCCCACTTCCCTCTGTTGCTCCCCTGTGTTGAGCTGAATAGAAATGCTACCCCTTCAATTCAGCATTATTCTTCTTATGGGGGTGGAGTTACTCAGCTGAATTCTAAATCGATTAAACAGGCAAATTTGCAGCTGTCAGTATAGACTTGGCCTTAGTGAAGGGGGATTATATCTACTAACGGAAGATTTGGTTCACAGTCACTGATACACAGGCTATTTCCCGGGGGTTTTCTGTAAAGTGTTTTGTCTGTAGACTTTATTGTAATATTTTCAATTTAAAATACACTAAAAATATGACACTCTAGACTGATAATTCTAAATGTAAAGGTCCCCCGGTATACAAGATGACTGTGTCCATCTTTTTCACCTTGAAAATGACTGCACCACACCTTTAAGTGGGCGGGGGGAACAGATTTGTCTGTCTGTCTGAGGGAAGGGAACACTGCTTTAAGGCTGGGTGGTGGAGGATAGAGAAAAGAGGTCAAACTGCTGAAAAAGGGAACAAAGGGCCAGCACTGTGACACTGATTCATCCACTGGGAACCAGATGGGTGTAAGGATTTAAAAGGGCAGCCCTGTGCATGAATTTCCCTTTTACACAGAGGAGGCTGAGATAGGAGCAGCAGAGAACAAGGAACACAGAGCACCGGGTAGTATAGCTCCATGTGAACACGAGGTGTTGAGAGCAAAAAGAAAGGGGACAATCCCTCCCAAGGATGATTTTCCTCTCTTCCCCAAAAGTCAGGCAGATGCAGCAGGGTGGTGACAGAAGGGGAAGGGGAATTAGTTACTGAAACAGATCAGAATCAGATATCCTCACCTGGGAGGAAGAGGGAGCGGGAAGGGACCGCAGCTCCCTCTCCCTTGCTTCCAGGCTTTGCATAGAGACATGAGAGATTGGTTTTCAGCTTTAGGGTGGGGAAAAATGTCCCTTCCCTCTCTGGGGTGGGGGTGGGAGGAGCCAAACACTGTTCAGAGCAGACAAAGTGGGCTGTTAGATGTAAGATCCTTGCCATGATGGCAAGGGGCTAGTCCTGGCTCTAGGTTACTGCAGCCCAGGGTGGTCTGTGTGATCACCAAAGGCAGCCACCCAGTTGATGGGAGGGTGCCTACAGAGGAAACATGCTCACAGGCATGTAAGAATGGAACAATTAGCAGTATTTGATACATGTTGTCTAAGTTGTTGTTTCTGAGGTAGTCTCCACAGCACTGCTGCACTTTCACAGTGTACTGGATTGAACAGAGCTTGATGTTTGTCTCAGTGAATTTCAGGAGATGAGGGTGATGTTGATGGCAGTATTGAGTTGGAGCCACAACAGATGTAGGTTGCTGAGTGCAGGGTGAGCCTGATCTATAACAAAGAGAGGCTGTGCGGATGCCTGGGGCAGGCGAGCCCAGGGAGTAACAGGATTGGACTTGGACCAAATGTCATCCACAGATTAGTCTCAGCTAGAGTGAGACATGATGCATGAGTGGAGGAGGAAAGAAGTCAAAGGCAGTGTGATGGGCAAGGACACCATTATGAGTTATACTGGAGATGTTAAGGGTGCTCCTCTGGGATTACCCTAAGAAAGCACATGGGGATTTATTTGTGGGAAGGGGTTTCTGTTGGATTTCATATCCCTGGACTCATGTAATATTGAAGATATCAAATCTGCTTTTCAGCATTTGTTGGGGCATCCATTGGACTTTGACATTTTGAGTTTTTCTTTTGAGGGACAGTTTTATTTTGACAAAGCTATACCCAAGGGCTGTGCAGAGACCCTGTTCAGCCTTTTAAAAACTGAATACAATGTTGCACTGGGAAACAATGTGAGTAGCTGCTTTATGCCAAATAGTGCTTTATTTAGACAATATTTTGTTTGCAGGACTGATAGGGTCCAATGAGTGTGTTCACCTGCTGGACACATTTCAAGTCCTGGATAAACAGCTGGGTGTACCCTTAATGGAGGAAAAACAGAGGGCCCTTCAACTACATTGATCTATCTAAGGATTGAGCTAGACACAAGGGTATATTGCCGCTCTCGTGGAATAATTGTCAGGAGCTATGGGGTTTGCTTTGGAGATCTACAGTAGCCAAGAAACTCATGCTCTAAGAGCTGCAGAGTGGGGGATCTTAACTTTGCCTGTGAGGGGTATTGACCCAGGGAGGGAATTCTGTGCACAGCTGGTGTGGTTACACCATTTTATATGAGTTATTGTAGAGATGAAGCAAGATTTGAAGGTGCGGGAACAGTTTTTGAGCCAATTTAATGGGATCTTTATGGAGGGAGGAATGGTTATTGGAGATGGGTTTGAAAATCTATTTAGATGCTTCAGAGGGAGTGGGCTTTAGGCAGTTTTACCAGGGAAAGTGGTTCGGCATCTGGATACAAAATAGGGTAGTGTCTTACATAACTTTCCTGGAAATTTTTCTCACTTTGGTTGTAGTGGTTATCTGGAGATCAGAGTTAGTTAATAAAAGGGTGCATTCCCGGTGCAATAACATGTAAAGTAGTACATGCTATCAATTGCCAAACATCCAGATCACATAAGATTATGAGGTTAGCCAGGGCATCCTTCTTGCAATATGTGGCAAATTGCCTGCTCTGCTATGATAGACCCCACGCTTTGCTCTCGTGAAGTGGGTTGGGGCATCACCTGTTCCCTGTCTCCAATCCCCCTTTCTTATTGCCCATTTTAGCCCTCTGATGGGAGGGAGGGGGGAGGGAGGAAGTGGGGGATGTATAAACAGCAATGGATTGGCTGGAGGACCTGGATGGAGAAAGAGAGGGGCTGGCGACAGTCCCCTGGAAGTTATTTAATGAACATGCACTGTACACTTGTATCTGACAGACAGTCCCAGATATAATAATAAAGTCGCTGCCTGATGAAAACCATATCAAATGTCTCCTGTCTCTTCCGTATAGCCAGACAATATAAAGCGCCACTGTTGAATTGTGTTCTTGCAGTGAGTCAAATCTAGATATCAGATTTCTGATAAATGCTAGAGAATTCTACCCTACATTAGATAGCATGACCTTAAAGGGAAACCACGCTCCTAGAGTGTGAAACTTTAGTTTGTGAATTCCACATATTACTTCAAATAATTTCGGTTTTGCATGATTTATTTATTTTTGTTTATGCTGATACATCTATATAGGTGAATTAGATAAAGATGGAATTTAGTCGCACCTTCTGCAATTCAAATAAATTCATGTCAGACAAAGTCAGCACACCATTTGGGTCAATGTTTGTCGTAAAGCAGGTATTAGTTAAGGGAAACCAATATCTACTAAAACAGTATCTAGTAGACTCTTTTAAGTTTCAAATGCTGAGTAAAAATGAGAGAAGATAGCTGGTGAGAATCTCTACAGAGTCCAGAGCATTCTGAAAGATGTGCACAGATCTCTTCCTCCTTTTGAAAAAGCATGTACAGACAAATTTATTTAAGACCCAAATAGAAATAAATGTTCATACAAGGAATCTGAGGCATTTCACGCCGTAGAACTGGATTGTATCCTTGGTTAATAGACCAGGTACTGAACAAAAGCTTGTTCCATAAATATGCATGGAAAAGTAGAGAAATCAGTGAAAAGTTAATATCCTTAAAGACATTTTGTGGCAAATTTTCAAAATGGCACCATTTTAGCCACATAAATCTCACTTTCTTCACTTGGAAAATATATCCTATGTTCCTCCAAAAGTTTTCTGCTTCTAACAGAATCACATTTGAAAGCGTGTCTACAAATGAAATTAAACATCTAGATAAACTAACACAACACACTGGATTTTAGTAATCTGATTTTCCAGTGCGTTTCCAGTGCAGCCAGATATTCAGTGAGGGGCACGGCTGAAGAACATGTTGCCTTGTTTAAAATCATAGTTCTTCTGCTTTATTAGTTCATTCTTTAGTGAGACATATTAAAATATATGTTAGATATTTTCTAATTTCTCTTTCTTGATGCTAATCATAGTTTGAACAAATGTGTGTTATATAATCTGTTTAGCAGTGCCCTGTAAACTGCCCAAAACACAATGGTATTAGTTTAGTTTAGTATGATATAAACTCATAATACATTTTAAATCTTTTTGATATACAGATCTAAGCTGAACTTACCTATACCAGCTGATTTCAGGTTCAGGGGAACCAGTGGCTCTACAGAATAAAGTAATTGCCTCTCCCCGATCTGCTGTGGCATTAAAAGACTTCTGTAGCAAAGTAATTGCTGGAGGAACTGAAAGAAATGTAAAAACAAAACAAAAAAAGTGAGGTAAATAAATTGAAAAATATAAAATTTCAATTGCTTTTATGGAAACTTTGAACAGAGCAACCTTATTAAGCATTCAATTTACAAACACAAAATGAAGCCTGCCTAGAGTATCAAATAACATGAAGATATTTTGCCCTGTTGCATTTCCTTCAGACAGCATTAACCACTTTAATGTTCACTTTAATGTTATCAAGACACTCGTATATTGTTTCTTTTGACCCAAACTAACAACAACAATACAAGCATCTTACTCTCTGGCTCTTCATTTTATTAAATAAGATGTCAAAGTGGCTGAATGACCATAGATACTTTAGTGAATGTCAGTGAAGAGATACTGATTACTGTTAATTCAACTACCTGAAATGAAAATGTGTCTTTTCTCCTCTCTCTTCACACAATCATGCAGTTGACAGCCAACCATGCACTGATGTGAGACAGCACTTTCAAATTAGATGTCAACACATAATGTTCTTCTTCATTAAACATATTTAATTCTTCTAAACAAACTACAGTATATTTTCTGGACAGGAATATAATCAGCTTAAAAAGGTGCATGCTTATACAGTTCCTCGTGTACAATCTCCATTTGAAATTACATTTTCAAAAATTCTAACTAATTATTGTATCCTGAGACTTGCATATTTGATATGATGAAGTTATTACAAAAATAAGTCATTTGCACTGAACACCCCACCAATATTCATTATAAAAAGCAGTTTCAAGAAACAATAAAGCAGAATATGTAATTTAGTATCTCCATTCATGATAATAATTTTATGACTTTACAGGAATGGTCTTAAGATGGATGGTGTGAATCTTAATTTTCATAAACATTATACTCAAAATAAATTAAAATATCTATTACATTATTATAGAAGTAGAAGTCATAGTTAGGCAGCTCTGATAGGTAATCAAAAATCCTAATTCCCAGAGGACCAAGCAAACTTGAAATCACATATGTTGACTTCCACACTTCCAGTGCTGGAACTATATTTCCCGGAAAAAGGGGAGGAAGGTGGTGTTTTGGAGGAGGAAAGAGCAGTAGTAATAGAAGAGCAGGTTTCCACCAAACCCAGATTTCTGCTGGCAAGGAGAGCCTGTTAGCAGGGTAATTTGGAGCTGCCACTGTGCATTTTTAACTTGTGTGGTGGCTATTGGGTGAGGATCAGGAAGCCACAAACAGCTTCTTGTCAGTCCCCACTCTCCACTGTATCCAAGCTCTGATTGGCCACAGGAGAGAATCAAACCCTTTCTTTTTAAGCTAAATACTTTCTTTTCTGACTCCTGCCTGTTATGAAACAGTTATCCATGATAATAATTCATATTTAGAAATGAGATACATTGTGCTTTAAAAACGTGATATTATCAATTCTCATACTTTTCTATGATATGCGCTCATTTAAATACAAAGATTGTTTTATAGACTACCTCCTCTCCCATCCAGAATTTAGCCTGATCACTGCCTCCCACTTTCAATTGCAAAACATCTCTGTGGCAACGCCAGAAATTTCTTATATGGCAAAATATTAGGAATGTGTTTAATGAATTTGTAGCTATTTTGTGATATACTCTAACTCCTGGAATTGTGGAGGAGTCAACACCAGGTGATTAGCCTCTGTGGACCAAGGAGCTCTCTATTGACCACAAACTCCACTGAAGTTAAGAATTTCAGGATTATAGATGTCATTCCGAAAGTTGCTTAATGGTTTCAAATGTCCAAAAGAGATAATGAAGCAATTGTATTGTAAGCCTCATTCTTCCTTTGTAGGCCCTGGTCTTGCAAGCATTTGAGCTTCCCATCCATCTTGTGGTATGATCTGTAATTTTATTTTTGTCCTAATCCTATTTGGTACATTTTGGACAAAACAGCACTAAAGAGGGAGCCTAATAGGAAAACAGCTGTAAACTTGCACACTGAAGTAAACCTCTTCTGGCTCAAAGGCACTGCTGATAGCAATAGCAGTTCCCTGTCTCTGAAACTTGGGATACAGCAGAGGATACAGTGGATTAAAAGAATTTTCAGTGTTCAATTTATTCTACTTTAAAACTCCACTCCATGTTTTATTAACTGGAAACTAACATTTACAAATCAAACACATTTTCTTAAAAATATTTGCTTTTAAATTTGTGTTTGCTGACCTGGATTTTGTTAACGTTTCACCTACAGGACAATAAAATAAAGATAAACGATCTACTGAATAACCAATGCTAAATCACCTCTTAATGCGTACATAATACATCTTTACTTTGACATCCATGAAAACTAATTTGTGGAAGAGAGATCACCAGGAAAAAAATATACCTTAAAATTACACTGGGAAAGATTAGTTTTTAATCAGTTAACATCAGTAAATGTTAATTTTTCCAAATACAAACAGATCAATAAAAAATTCTGACATTGGCACTAATTAAAAAGTGTACATAGGTACAGGAAGAAAGGTGCTTCTTGAAAACTCAGAATCCCACTTTAACTTTTATTAACTGCTGTACCACCAGCATTAGAGGAGCTGGAGTATAGGTACCATTTAGGTAGCTATACATTTTTGAATATCAGCATCTACTGTTACGAATACTTATTGTCTACTCTCCTTCACCCCTAATATTCTCCCACATTTGTGAAATTTTAAATCAATAAAAAATGAAAAAAAATGTTTGTATCCCATAATTTTACACAACAGGAAGTTTAAAGTGATTAAAAACTAAAAGAAAGTTTCAAAATAAACATTTGTGTTATCCAGTGAAATTATAAAATAAATAAAAATTGAAGTCTGCCAAGCCTTCATATAATTTCTTGATAAACCAAAATCCGAATAAAATGTACATCAAAGTAAGTCAGTTAGGGATACATTTTCAATGGAATGTGACATTAATTTAGGCCTTTGTGTCTAAAACAGCAGGTAAAAGTGCTTTTTATGGCTGTAACTCATTGTCAAAGGCACAAGTAGGGTAATGTGGGTACCAAAACTCAACCCAGGTAGAAGGCTGCTGCCTGGGGAACACAAAAATATACCCATAATGGAATTTTCAAAGGCAATAACAAGTGAATAAGTGGTAAGGGGCGGGAGGGAATTAATTTGCATCAGAAAATGAATCCATACATGTTTATACCAAGGGAATAGCCAACACCAGCTTCTAGGTATTGCCTCATTGCCCCATGCACTTAAAAGAAAAGCAGTAGGAATTAAAATTTCACTGTGGAACAGGAATTTCAGCTGGTTTGTTCATTATCAACATGATTCCTGTGCAAAGCTGGGCCAGTGCCTGGACAGAATGAAAGAGGAATGGCAGGCAATGGTAGCAGAAATAATAGATTTCCATGGTTTGCACACAGCCTGACTGTACACATAAAAGAGTTATGCATTAGTTACTTTGATTTGCTTGAAGAGCAAGTCATTCCAAGACAATTTTTGTTACCAACTTGTATGTGTTGGTATCCATCTATATATGTTATATATTTTAATACATCTTCTATGCAATTTTGACTTCAAAACTAGAAAAATAAATAAACTGAAGGACGAAAAGTGATGTAAGAGCACCCTACCCCCAGGAATTCTTGTTAACTGGAAGTTCCGAAGTCCAGTCCGGCTGTCAAGGACACCCAGATAAGTGGGAAATATCCCAGTAACCATACTGAAATAAACTGCCATTAAATTTTCTAAAGTGAATCTGTGGTACAAGTTCAGCACAGAATTGTGTTAAGATACGACATGGATGGGTGGCTGTATAAAATCCTAACATACAAATAACAGAGTCTTGCATGTTTCCCACTCCCTAGCTCAAATGACACAGAACAAGCGTGAGCATATTGGGCCTGCTCCTGTTCCCACTGAAGTCATCAGGCCTGCTGTCACTGACTTTAAGGAGAACAGTATGAGGGCCTTACTGCCCTTCTGTCAATTATAATTAAATTGCCTGGTATCAGCACAACATGTGAAGATAATTGAACATCTTGCCCCACCCTGTCTGTGCAAAATACAGTGGACATAAATGGTAGAAAGCACATCTTTTCAGATATTAGAAGAATGGTGAGAAAAAGCAAGCTCCAAACTTATTCTATGACACCAACCAATCTGGGTTCACTATGCTCTAAGGGAGCCTATCTCTTTATAAATCAAAGTGAAATCATTCTGCAAATGTACATTTCAGATGTTGAATGTTTTATACATTTCAGCCAAAGCAGGCCAAGTATGCTGTGAAGAAAATTCTGGAGAAAAGGTATGCATCCATAATGCAATATTTGAATGTAATGATTGTGGACAGGAAGATGATAATGAAGATTTTGTCTTCAGACAAATAGTTCCAATTATTCTGTCTTCCTGGTCATAGATACAAACTACAAGAGCACAGTAACATCAGCCCTTTCCATCACTTGAAATACTGTATTATTTTTCTGGGCACTGTTTCGTGAAATGAGATATTCAAAAGGTACAATAATAATATGCCACTAAGTTAGATTTAATATCATAGCACATTTATGATTGGACATAGAAATATTGTATTCCTACAGCAAGGAACCTCCACAGTTGACTGTCAATTATCTACACAGATATTGAACACAACTTCTCCTCCCCCCCCCCCGCCCAAGAAATTCACTGCATTTTCCTCTCTTCATAAATTAGAAGGAAGGATTTTATATTTATTTATTTATTTATTTATTTATTTATTTAATGTAGTCTGAGAACCAAGCTACCAACCTATTCAGCAGAGGCACTCTGTTATCCCACTGTGGCCAGAACATTGAATACTAAAGAGACTTATTTATTCCATAAGAAAGTAACCTGACCTCCACTAATATGAAGAGACAGAGTTGGGTTTCAACTCATTCTTTCATTTTAGATTGCCATTTACATCTATTCTACCTAGGAGTAAGGCAACCTTTTGACAACCAGCCTAACACTCAAATTGATCTCTCTTAGGACTGCAATACCTCTCTCTACTAGCCATTAAGGAACGGTGGGCTTGAGGGGAAGGGTCTTTCAATAGGTACACCATTCATCCTCTCCCCAAAAACACAATCAACACAAGTTATGAATTACTTGATGAAATTACTTGATGAAGTTAATGAAATACTATTTCTATTCTAGCTCTGGATTATTTCCCCCCTTATGTCATAGTTACAAAGCAAGAATTTTCTATTTGCAAAGATGCAGAACATATTGTGTAAACATTTTTTTTAAAAATTCTGTTCTGATTGCCCCTTCATTTCCCCACTCCTCCCAGAATTCTGTCATTTTGATTAAAGAAGCTTTTTTCAATCTGTAAGGCCTTAGCTCCTGCTAAAATAAATATAATTATTTTATCCACACAATCCAATTGTGGTGTGTCCTCTCATATATCTTTGATTGCTTTGTTGGGTGTTTTATTTATATAAAGAGTTATGTATTTACAATTACTTGTGATTAACTAAACAAAAGGACCAAAAATGTCAGACCTGGATACCCAAAATTAAACTCCTGTTTATTAGATATTAGAAGATAAGTCAATGACAGTTGCAGGTACTCAGGGACTATGAAAATCAGGCTATGCATTTAGGTGCCTAAATATTGAGGATAATTTTGACCATTTGTCTTAAAACTGCTGTGCATGCCTGGAACAGTGTCAAGGGTGACTTAAATCACTTTACTTTCTCCTTATTCTATGTATACCAGGCATCAGTCTGGTCCTTGAGTTTAATGTCTGATCTAAATTACACTAGCTGACAACAATCACAAGAGACATTTCTTGTGGCCACAAATCATGCATGTGGATAGAGATTGCCTGAACCACAACCCAGAGAAAATCCTCAAGTGGTCCAGTTGGTTTGTTTTAAGGCTGTTGGGTGTTGCCCCTGGATCTGTGCAAAAATGACACTGTCATGCAATTTTCATTCTTCCTGTCAGTTGCCTGTTTCTCCGCTACCAAGTCTGAAATAGTAATAAGAGTATCATTCTTCTTGCACAACAGAATCAGAATGCAAAGATGCTTTATTCTATCACAGTGATGTTTTCCAAAATAGCTTCTTCACTGGTTATATTTGCTCATTTTTTAAATGAGACAGAAGTCTGAAAGAATGAAGAATGGAGGGATAACTGATATGTGTTAAACTTTAATCCTGAGAAAGCATATGCCTTGGTTTTGGAAAAGTTAGTGTTTGGACTACTGAGATGAACAGAAGGGGGCTTCAAGAAGTTGATATGATAAAGGAACTGCATATTAGACCATTAAGAATTATGGTTGTAACATTACATTAAATTTCAAAGAGTTTTGAGATGACAGTGGGATTAAGAAAGAACAGAGTGCTGAATCCACTTATCTTCATTCTAGTTATAATGTTTATTAGTAGGAGTATTAACTTGTGGAGACACAGACAAAACAAATGCATGCTGAAAATCTGGCCCTATTGGCTGACAGCCAAGATGAACTGATATATAAGGTATCAGAGCAGGCATCTATTTTCAAAGACCATGGTTTGAAAGTAAACACCAAAAAACCCATGAAGTTATGCAAGTTGGGAAGGAAGAGAGTTGATTGAAGTTTCAAGAGAGAAGCTGAATCAGAACATAGGATGTCTGTAATTGACAAGTACACATAGTGGCATCAGAGAGAGATATGGAGAATTGAAAAGACACACCCAAATATATGGGAGTTTGGGAGTGGTGAAAAAGGTGTCAGGGGTAGTGTAGAAATAGCAACTAAGTAACAAAACTCAAAAGGGAAGTGTATGCTTTATGTATTTGTCCCTGCCTGCTGTATGGTTTGGAAATGGAGGTCTTTATGAAGACAGAAGAAAAGACAACATAGATAGTAGAAAATAATATACCAAGGAAAATGGAAGGCAGGTCGAGGGTAGAGTGTATATAGAAGAAATTAGAGGGAATTTGAACCTGGGACTCTTGGTGATAGATAAGATGGAGAGCACACATGTGAAGTGGGGTTGGATATGTGGTAAGGATGAGAGAAAAACCATAAAAAAAAGAGCATGGGAGGAAAAGGATATCAAAAAAGGATGTAGCAGAACAAGGATACATAGATAGACTCTGTCAGGGTAAGTCTGAAGAGAAAAGGACTGGAACTCCAAGACCTACGAACTGTGCTATAGACTGGAAGGATTGGCAAAGAATTTTGCGCACTCCAACCCCATGTACATGGGAATGGGATTCGAAAAATGAAGTGAAATTACATGTTTCATATTTTTAACTTGAAAATGTGTTTTTGATGTTTACTTCAATCTACCAGTGTCACACATGACAGTAGGCTTTTATATCAATAATCTATATCTCCAGAACATTTTAAAATAAGAGCCCACAATGTATTTTTAAACATACAGGGGTAGATCCCTAGCTGGTGT
This sequence comes from Pelusios castaneus, assembly GCA_007922175.1. Taxonomy (NCBI): domain Eukaryota; kingdom Metazoa; phylum Chordata; order Testudines; family Pelomedusidae; genus Pelusios; species Pelusios castaneus. Next base: position 8,900,075 of record ML685813.1, read on the forward strand.
AAATTAGCAAAGCACTATTGATCCAATGGAGATTCACTGGTTTATTAAGCTGGGGAACTGGTCCAATGATCTCTATAGTTCAGCAAAAGACCGAATCCTGCAGGAGCTGAGCCTTGTGAGTTACTGAGTTTCAGTAACTTTTATTAAAGCCAGTGTCAGATCAGGGTGTTTGCTGCCAGATAGGATTGGAACAACAGTTATTACAGTTCTATAAAATTCTAAATGGGGTTACTCAGTAATATCATCTGCACCTTTAACCTGTGCAGCAATTGGATATTCAATTAAATACAAATACATATCCCAGGCTACCCCACTGGTAATGCACAGGACCCACATTTGATTTACGGTATGTCATTTCTGGAAGGTTCAGAAGGGTCTGACAAATGCATTGTCAGCTCTTGAAAGATACCCAAGTGAAATGTCTTTTGAGTGTAGTTTCTTAAGGGAGAAAAAACAAAATATAATTAATTATTAAAATAAAATTCCAAAAAAATCACAATAGAATATTTCATTTTGAACAAGCAAAAGGACTAATCCTTTAGTAATTAAATCTTAAAGCCCAGAATATTAGCTTTTTATCTACAATGTTAAGCAATGGAAGTGTTTAAACAAATAAGTACCATATGGTATGCAGAGCCCTATCAATACATTACTTTCAATTTTCCATCAAATACCTGATCACAAGCCCTCTGCCAAACCATCCCTTTAGCTCCCCCTCATTCACACATATCAACACACTCATCCTTCATCCATCTTCTGAACTTCCCTACCTTGAATGAAAATACCACCTAAAGACCCTCCTCAACTGTCCAATGCCTGCCCTGCTCCTGTTACCTTACATAATCTTGTCCTCTCTGCTTCCCACCAGTCAAACTTACAATTCCCACCTCACCTAGACTTCCATTCACATAACTGTATGGCCCATACCACCTCTTCCCATTTGACAAACCCTGATGTTATTTTATTTCATACAAATATCTAATCCCAACCTGCTACCTGCAGGATTCAGCTATTGTATCTCCACTCCAGTCTACTACTTAGTCCAGCTCTCAAGAGTATAAAAGGAAGAATATTAAAAGTTTTTCTTATAAAGAGTGCTAAAAGCTTCGCTTTTGATAGAATACCACCCCCTTCTGCAATCTCAGTATATTTTTCAAAGTATTGTCAACACCTAAATATTTTCCTTACGTGAATGTAATTTGAAAATGTACATTTTTTTCAGGAAATATCAGACTGTTAATTTAAATAACCATAGCCTTTGACTCTGTGTTTAATGCAACCCAGCATGAGCATTACTTCCTTCCAATGAGAATGATCTTCCATTTCTACAGTAATTTTTGTCCCAAAAGGAATCCAAAACACTTTACAAACAATCTTTACACTATGATTCCTTCAACTACCATACCACTGAAATTTATCCACCTCCCTTTTCAAATTCAGCAGTGATTTAACAGCACTCAGCAACACTACACAACATTTTAAATCAAAACATGAAGAAGAAAATACTTTCCAAGTGAAATTGAAGGGGGAATTTATGTAGGTAGAATGTAATTGCTTTCTAGGTCAAAGTTTCATTTGGGATACTTGATTTAATGACTCTACTCTTATGAAAAGATCAAAAAGGATCAGAACACAAGTTTTGTATGTCCTCTGAAAGACAATTCTCTCAATACTACAGTAAATTCTAATCCCAGATTGGGAAACTGCTATTATTGACCACAAATTATTTGCCTGTAATGATCTACACTCACAGAGCTGAATAAATAATAACAACGCTGACTCTGATGGACAAGAACCACCTCTTGAATTACAAACACTTTAAGCAGCTTTCTGGATTTCCATTAAAGGCTATCCAGTAACAACGGAGTCCAGTCCTGCTTAGTGTATCTTTTCTTAAAGGATAGCATGGAAAGTGGCATGGAAAGGCAGGAAATTCAGTAAGGAAAATTCTGAAGATGCATCTCTGTTTTAAAATAGGCAAATATGACCAATTTTAAATATCTGAACCTTCCACTGCACTAATATAGAATTGATACTATAACCACCATTACAATTATGAACCACGTGTCTGACAATCTTATGTATTTTTGAAGTGGCAATCATATTGATACCTAAGACTTCAGTATATTATTTATTTTTGCTTCTATGTCTCATATTACAGTGAATTAATACTACTGTACTTATATATTTGATAATACTTTAACACCTGAAGAGTTTCTCTCATTCTCCAATTTTCCTTTACATATTCTAAGAATTATCTATTAGATACATCCTATATGTGCAATTTGTTCCTTTTAAAAGTTGGCTTCTTTACCTATTAACCCTCCATTCTGGCACCTCCCCCTCCCTTCTTATCAAGAATTCAACGGTTTAAGGAGCCACTGGGAGTGTATGGGAATAAAAGGATCTATAAAACAATCAGGGGACTCCAGCAGCAAGGGATGGGGGGGACCCTGTGCTAGTGGAACAACACAGGATCATTAAGAAGAAGGGGAAAATAGTTATCTGAAGACAATATAACTCATTTCGGCACAATAGGTTCCTTAGTTGACAAACAGAACTTTTCTCTGAGAAGCTAAATTAAAACAAAATTAAAAATAAAATCAAAGATTTCACAAAGCTCCAAAACTGGACAGGGTCTATTAATAATAATAATAATAATAATAATAATAATAAAACCTCTTGCACAACTCTTTCTTATCCTTTTTATTATTATTTTAACTATCTGACTATCCTCAATCTTGTTTTTATTTTTTATTTTATGGTAGGGGGAAATGTTTCTGCAGTTGGGAAGTTTTTACAGACATAGAAAATGGGTGTATTATTACTGAATTAGGTTCATAGACATTTATTTTTCTTCTTGGATATCACTGCAATTAATTAATTAATTAATTAATGCCCAATATTACTTTAAATGCCATTTGGAAATAGATGTGATACATTTAGTTTCATCTTTCAAAAGCTAGTTATCTCAGAACATGCATGAGGAGTCCTTAATCAGTATCAATCTACAATGTGAAATGCTTTTAGCATTGCTCAGTTGGTAACTCTTTTGCCTCTGGACCATAGTACTGATTTCAAGGCTAAAAGAAGTTCACTGTTAATGATATTGGACCAGATTCAGACTGAGTGAGAAGAGGTCTAACTTCCCTGACTTCATTCACTCATACAAGGTCAGAATTGGTCTTCTGTTTGATAATCCAATACATTCTGCCAGACACAGCCTGTGTCGTCCTCTGTTGTTAAAGTCCAAGTGGAAGCAAAAGATCTCACTGCACTCTTCAAAATGAGGAGATAGCCCAGTGTTCAGGCCAAGAATTACCTGTCTTGATATGTTCCCATATCCATACTATGGGTGAACTCAATGCATAATGGCTGCTCCATTTCTGTGACTAGTGATTGCAATATCAGCATTTATTTCATTTACTTTTTGAAACACTCAAGGAGCATTCAGGGCATTATAAGCTGCCAAGCATTTTATTCTCTTCTTGAGCATTTTTTTTTCTTTTTTTGAAGCAAGAGAAACTCAGCCATATAGGGCTGTCTACATTTAAGCAAAGAGAGGGGAGTGTGCTTCTCAGCTCACATAGACTTACCCAGACTAACTGTGCTCAAGCTAGAATGCTAAAAATTAGCAGCATAGCCAGGTAAGACAGGCGGTGGCTCAGGCTAGCTGCCTGTGTATGTACCCAGAGGGTCTGAATGGATACGTACTCGGGCAGGTAGCTCAAGCTTCTGCCCATGCAACCACAGCAACATTGTTACTTTTAGTAAACTGTTTCAAGCAGAGCTAGCATGGATGAATCTATGTGACTTGAGAAATACACATCCCAGCTCAAATGTAGATGTACCCATAGTAAATAATATGATAGAGTGAATACTATAGGCTAAGCCAGTGGTTCTCAACCTTTAGTGAGTTGTGACAAACTTGGCGATGTGTATGACCCTACAGGACACACTAGCCCCCTCCCCAAACCCCTCAGGCAAAATAGAGTACCCCACCCAGTTCTCCATGACACACTGATTGCTGTGTGGCAACACAGTAATGTGTACTGACACAGTGGTTGAGAACTGCTGGGTTAGGCTATGGGAATTGCAAATAGCCAGGACTCAGGAGTATTTCACACCGAAGCAGCACAGGAAAGCAATTTCCTTGGGTTTACACATAGCATGCACACTCCTATAGTCTTTCATAGGGTACAGTAGAATTATCTGCCCTCCCATGCCCTTTATGTTCATGATCAATCACATTAAAATGAATTCTTGTTTTAAATAGCACAGCTATTGCTTATTGCTATGGATTTAAGGCAACAAGTAGCTGTGTTAGTATGTATAGAGCAAAAACAACGAGAGTCCCATGGCACTTAAAGACAAACAAATTTCTTCGGGCATAAACTTTCATGGGCTGCAATCCACTTTGTCAGATGTATGAAGTGGAAATTACAGATAGGATGTACATATAAGGATGGGTGATCAAGGGCTAATAAAGTCAATTCACTTAGGGTAGATGAGGCCCATTCTGGCTCTGTGTAAAAGCTTATGCCCAAAGAAATTTTTTAGATTTTAAGGTGCTGCAAGATTCTCATTGTTTTTGCTGTATGCAGATTGCCACAGCCACCCCTCTGGAACATGTCACCATTGTGAGATATAAGGGCACGGGGCAGTCTGAGAGTGAAAGAAGGGAAGTATGTAAGCCTCAGATTGCTGAGAGTCTTATTCCCGAGTAACTAACCAGAGTTACTATAGGGCAATTAGGGGCATCTGAGGTCAATTAAGACCTAGCCAGGTGCCTGATAAAAGCTTTCCTGCTGAAACATAAAAGGGAAGATTACAAGAAGTGGAAGCTTGGACAGATGACAAGGGAGGCATATAAAGATACTGCTCCAGACTGCAGGGATAAAATCAGAAAGGCCAAAGGACAACTGGAGTTGCAGCTAGCAAGAGATGTGAAGGATAGCAGGAAGGGGTTCTACAACTATGTCAGTAACAAGTAGAGGATCAGGAATGGTGTAGGTCCCTTCCTGAATGGGTCAGGTATCCTCGTGGTGGATGATGCAGAAAAGGTTGAAGAACTCAATGCTTTTTTTACTTCAGTCTTCACAGGGAGGACCAGCTCCCAGGCTACTACACTGGGTAATGCAGAATAGAGAGAAGAAGAGCGGCCCTTGGTGATGGAAGGTCAGGTTATAGGGACCACTTAAAGAAGTTGGATGTGCACAAGTCTATGGGGCCAGATGAACTGCATCCGAGGGTGTTGAGGGAGTTAGCTGATGTGATTGCAGAGCCATTGGCCATTATTTTTGAAAACTCGTGGTAAACAGGGGAGGTCCTGGAGGATTGGAAAAAGGCAAATATAGTACCTATCTTCAAGAAAGAGAACGAGGAGGATCCAGGGAACTACAGACCGGTCAGCCTCACCTCAGTCCCTCAAAAGTCATGGAGCAAGTCCTCAAATAATCCATCCTGAAACATTTGGAGGAAAATAGAGTGGTCAGGAACAGTCAGCATGGATTCACCAAGGGCAAATCATGCCTGACCAGCCTGATTGCCTTCTGTGATGAGATGACTGGATTTGTGGATGCATGAAAAGCTGTTGACGTAATATACCTCAACTTGAGCAAGGCTTTTCATATGGTTTCCCACATCATTCTCATTGGCAAGTTAATGAAGTATGGGTTGGATGAGTGGACCATAAGGTGGATAGAAAACTGGCTAGATCAATGGGCTCAGCAGGTAGGAATCAGTGGCTCAATGTCTAGTTGGCAACTATTAACAAGTGGAGTGCCCCGGGGGTCGGTTTTGGGGCTGGTTCTGTTTAACATCTTCATTAATGATCTTGATGATGGGATAGATCGTGTGCTTAGTAAGTTCGCGGATGACACCAAGCTGGGGGGAATGGTAGACATGCTGGAGGGCAGGGACAGGATTCAGGGAGACTTAGACAAATTGGAACACTGGGCCAAAATAAATCTCATGAGCTTCAACAAGGACAAGTGCAAAGTCCTATACTTAGGATGGAAAAATCCCATGCACCGCTATAGGCTGGGGACCGATTGGCTAAGTAGCAGCACTGTAGAAAAGGACCTGGGGGTTGTGGTGGATGGGAAGCTGGATATGAGCCAACAGTGTGCCCTTGTTGCGAAAAAGACCAATGGCATATTGGGCTGCTTCAGTAGGAGTGTTGCCAGCAGATCGAGAGATGTGATTATTCCCTCTATTTGGCACTGGTGAGGCTGCATCTGGAATACTGTGCCCAGTTTTGGGCTCCCCACTACAGAAAGGATGTGGACAAATTAGAAAGAATCCAATGGAGGGCAATGAAAATGATTAGGGGGCTGGGGCACATGACTTACGAGGAGCGACTGAAGGAACTAGGCTTATTTAGTCTACAGAAGAGAAGACTGAGGGGGGATTTGATAGCAACCTTCAACTACTTGAAGGAGTGCTCCAAAGAGCTGTTCTTGGTAGTAACAGAGGACAGAACAAGGAACAATGATTTTAAATTGCAGGTGAGGAGGTTGAGGTTGGATATCGGGAAAAACTTTCTCACAAGGAGGGTGGTGAAGCCAGAGGCGGCCTTAGGCTATCTGGGGCTATAGGCGAAGGCCCATTGTGGGGCCACCTACAAGGCCTAAGCCCCGAGCCAGCCCCTGAGGCAGGCCGCACCAGCCCCTGGCCCCCGCGCCAGACCCCATGCCCTGAGCCAGCGCCCACACCTTGTGTCGGACCCCCACGCTAGTTGCCAGGACCCCAACCAGGGCCGCGCTGGCTCACCACCCCGTCCCCTGAGCTGGCCCCTAAGCTGCCCTGCACCTGCTCCTGAACCCCGAGCCAGCCCCTGCGCCAGCCCCCAGGCCCCCAAATAGGGCCACGCTGGCCCCTGCACCCCCAAGCTGGTCCCCAGGCCAGCTCCCGGGCCCCCGCGCCAGCCCCTGGGCTCCTGAGCCAACCCCTGGGCCATCAAAGAGGGCCGTGCCAGCTCCCAGGCCCCCGCGCCACCTCGGGCCCTGAGATCACCCCCACACTGGTCCCTGGGCTCCTGAGCTGGCCCTCAGCCCCCGAACAGGGCCGCACCGACTCCTGGACCCCCGAGCTTCCCTGAACCCTGAGCTGGCCCCCCAAGCCATGTGCAAATCATTTTCTGAATAAAAATTTTGTGTAAACTCACACGACAGAAATTATAGGCATTAACTGAAGTTAAAGTGTTTGTAAATAGAATTAATTAATTGGGTTTAATTAATTGAATTTGAATGAATTTTGAATTGAAATTTAATTTTTAGGAAGGTTTTTATTTAAAATTATTTTTTTAAAGTTTTTTTTAAAAAAGAGATGGAAGGAAAGAAAGAAGGAAGAGAAAGAAAAAAGAGAAGGAAGCCAAAGAAAGAAAGAAAGAAAGAAAGAAAGAAAGAAAGAAAGAAAGAAAAAGGAAGACAAAGAAAGAAAGAGAAGCCGAGGCTGCTGGCTGGGGGGACCCGACTGGGGCCCCAGGAGGCCGCCGGCGGGCTGAGCAGACCCCGGCTCCTGAGGCTGATCCTGGCCCCGAGCCAGGAAGTCGAGGCGGCCGGCAGGTAGGAGCCCGGAAGCCCGCCCCAGCCGCGGCCACTCCACTGCCCTGGCTGTGTGGGGCAGGCAGGCAGGCCCGCGCACCTGCCCCGGCCCTGAGCTTGCCTGCTCCGCCCTGGGGGCGGGGAGGGCCAGCCCTGAGGCTGGGCACCGGCTGGGTCTGCCGCAGCAAAGCCACAGCCCCAGGGATCTGGAGGGAGTGGCGGGGGCTGCCGGGCTGCGCGGGGAATGCGACGGCCGCTGTGCAGCCACGCACCCGCGCAGCTTAGAGGGAACATAGGCCTGGAGCCACGCTGGGGGGCAGGGCCAGCAGGGGGAGCCTGAGTGGTGCTGCTGCCACTCAGATTGGCAGCCAGGGGTTGCTGACCCCTGTTAGGGAAGCAGGCGACCAACCCTGATGGGGCCCCTTATTGCTTGGGGCCCTAGGTGGCCGCCTGCCTCGCCTACCCCAAAAGCCGTCTCTGGGTGAAGCATTGGAATGGGTTACCTAGGGAGGTGGTGGAATCTCCATCTTTGGAGGTATTTAAGGTCCGGTTAGACAAAACCCTGGCTGGGATGATTTAGTGGGAGTGGTCCTGCTTTTAGCTGGGGGTTGGACTAGATGACCTCATGAGGACCCTTCCAACCCTAAGATTCTATGATTCTATGAAACTGGCAAGGCACAAGCTGGAGGTGGAGTAAGAGGAGTGCTATGTCACACTGAGGAGTAGTGGAGCTTTGACAGAGAAACAGAGAGAAGCCCAGAGGAAGGTACTAGACCTCTAAAAGGGGAGAGTTGTGGAACAGGACTGAGTTACTTCCAAGGTAGTGGAGAACTGGAAAAACAGAAGCTGAAAAGATAGAGGGAGGAAACTAGCCAAGGGGAAATTAGTGCAGCTGTGGATACAGCTCCCACAGTGAATAGCTGCTATTTGAAGGGCATCTGGTGTGGGATCTGGAGGAGTGGGTGGGTCCAGGTCCCTACCCCCCTCCTGGCCTCATTGGCCTACTGGAGGAACTATCATCATTGAGGAGATGAGGTAACTGGAAGCGCCCTAAAACTCAGCAGGAGACAGAAGCACAGGACACACCAAGTGGAGCTGACATGATTTCAGGAATGGGATTTCTGCACAGTGGACTTAGAGTACGGTGCACCTCCAGTCCTAAGATGGATGATGTGGTCAAGGCCTTAATACAAGCCACAGCCACCCAGCAAGAGGCTGTGCGTGTGCAGTAAGAGACCAACAGCTTGCTGATGAACCAGGTTGCCCAGGACCAGGTGCACTGCAGTAGGTTATTGGCCAATTGAAAGTCCTGGTAGAGTGGGATCACACTCAGGACAGGAGTGGGCCATGCTAGCCAGTCACTTCCTATAGAAAATGACCCGGGAAGATGACACAGAGGCATATCTCCTGGCTTTTGAAAGGACAGCTCTGCGGGAAGCCTAGCCACAAGATCAGTGGGCCAGTATCCTTGCTCATTTCCTGAGTGAAGAGGCCCATAAGGCCTATTATGATATGCCTGCAGAAGCTGCTGCAGATTACCCCCAAATGAAGGCTAAGATTCTCTTTGGAGAGACGAGATAACTGGGGGCACCCTAATCCTCAGCAGGAGACAGAAGTACAGGACCCATTAAGTGAAGCTGGCAGTTTGCCACACCAAGCAGACTTGAAAGTTGCCATACTTTAACAAAAAATCTTCAAAACCAGACTTCAGTGCAGAACTGCAGAGCTGGAACTCACATGCAAACGTGACACAATCCAATTGGGTCTGAATAGAGACTTGGAATGCTTAGCTCATTACAAAAAGTAATTGCCTTTCACACATTCTCACCTTCTAATCAACAGCTGTGAATGGGCCTCATCTATCCTAAATGAATTGATTTTGTTAGTACATGCTCACCCATCTTTGCATGTGTATTTATACCTTCTACCTGTAGTTTCCACTTTAAGTATCTGAACAAAGTGGGTTGTAGCCCATGAAAGCTTATGCCAAAAGATATTTGTTAGTCTTTAAGGTGCCACAGGACTCTTGTTGTTTTTCCTGTACATCAAGTAAATTTTACTGACACAAGCAATCCAGACTTCAATACTTCGATAGTTATTCAAGTGAGTAAGAGTTTGCATGACAAGGCCATTCAGAAACAAGACATTAGATATTAGAAATGGCACTTAGATACAAAAAAGGTTTTTTATAATACAAATATCCAAGTTAGCTAGAACATAGGTGGCCAACAAGTGAATAAAGACACATTCATTTATGTTTTACTGTGCTGACACTAACTTTAAAAGTCAGGTCAACCTGCAAATTCAATTTTATGTTTGCACTTTCATATTGCTTGTTAAAAGGATTTAAATAAATTGTTAAAATTTATAATGACTTAAATAATAGTGGTAATGTTCAAGGGCATATCCAGTTAATTTCACTATAGTCCTGCAGTTAAAAATTATGTTGATGGTGTTGAACCAGAGTTTAAATACTGACAATTTATAAAAGAACTGTGCTACAATGAAACTGAATAACTGCATAAAATGAATTGCTTTATAACAACACATGACAAGTACTGAAAGATATACACATAGCTAAATTACTGCATGTTATAATCTGAACTCTAATCTCAGTTTGGTTGGCTGTATTCTGTGAAGGTTATTTCCTTTAAAAGACCTACATTTACACACAACATGTATATACATTTAAATGAAATATGAAATCTACTTAACTATATAATTATATTACTAATCATATTAAATGTAAAAATGCACATAATGTAAACCTCACAATGGACAAATTGTAAACTCAATTTCTATTTAAAGAAAAACAATGTAATTTCTATAGTATGGAGTTGATTCTGGCCTAACTAGGAATTCTTAGAGAATGATAAACCTTGTTTACATAATGTGGTTATAATAAAGGAAGCTCTCATTTCAATTTCAGAAACATCACTTCACCCCTTACCATTCACAATAACAGTGACATCCCGAAAGTCGATTTCTCCTCTAGCTTCCACTCTTCCTTCACACCTATATATTCCTTCATCACTTTTATTGATATTAAGAATCTGGAGATTGTTGTTTGCTAACATTGCAAATCGATCTAGAAAGGCATGTGAAGAATAAAGAGGTATCAGTAAATTAAGTCACTGACTTGGTGAACAAAACCAGGTTTGATCTATAAAAATATTACAGGCCATCTTCATCTCTAGTACTAGGTTCTTGCTGCTTACACAATGGTATTGTGATTCATGACAATTAAGCTTTAGAGATCAACATTATAGGAACTCCACAGATCATGTTCAGAGAGTTCTACATTCCGCTGACCTACTTATCTCTTTATTCAATTTAAAAGATGTAACATCAAAACAAGAAGGAATCTGCTAATGGAGAGTGGGCCCTTTCCCAAGGTCATGGTCTCCCCAGTCATTTTATTTAATATCCCTGGTCAAAGCATGATGGAAAGCTGACCCATCTGTCCTTCATTCTCTCCCTTCATGGATGAACAGGAGAAGGACTATAAGTCTCAGGATTGAAACAGCTGTCTAGGAGTTTGGCTCTGGGTGGAGAAACAAAGCTATTTTAGAATTAGGAGTTCCCAGTCAGCTCTACATTTCCCTGTGGAACAATTCTTTAACTGTTCACGTCTGATTCAGTGGAACAATTTGCCTTTCTGGTGAGCAGATCAGTCTCCTGTGTAGAGCATGCACATAAGCTTTAAGAACTGCCAAGACTTTGTATAGCGTAGAGAGTCACAGTTAATCATGCAAAATCATATCCTAGAAGTTTATTCACTCTGCCACATGTACAGCAGAAATATATTCACTTTTAACGAAAAATCTAATCACTGTGTCTCTCTCCAAAATGCACGTGCTAAAAATGTTTTAAATGGAATCTGCTTTGTACTGCACAATAAAAAGGATGCATAGTATAACCAGAAAGTATCCTTTCAAGTGCAGATGTCAAATTATTCTATATTTTAAGCTTTCCATGAACAAAAATGAGGAAGACAATTAAAATGAATGCATATTTATCTCTATCATGAACTCATTTTATTACACATAGCATTTAATGAATTTAGGTATTATCTAATTACCTAATTATCAATGATCAGTTGGCTACTAGAAAATAATTCCTTCATCAACATTCAAGGTGGTATATTCAGGTGATACTGTGAACGCTCACATAGCTCAAACTCTTCTAGCTATATATTATTTAAAGCACCAATTACTACACCAGGAGCTGCTACCTTAAATCCATGAAGAATCCGCCCCTCCCCCCAATTTTAATGAGAATATCTATGGCTATGTCTACACTTGCAAGTTAGTTTGAATTAAGGAAACTTAATTCAAACTAACTTAAGCCTTGGCCACGCTAGGCTTTCATTAGTTCGAATTAAGGGCTTCCTTAATTCGAACTAATACATTTGATTGCTTAGTTTGAATTAACGGTTAATTCGAACTAGCTTTTGTAAGTGTATACATAACCTATGAGTATAGCAGCTGTGCTAGGAGATCTGAATGAAAAATCAAAGACTAAAGAAAGACACTGAGTTTTGCTGGTTTTTTTAATTGATTTTTCAACTATTTAAAATCTAACAATTTTTATTTACAGGATTTATGGTTTGGGTTGAAAACTATACAAAACTCTTCAGACTCAACTGTGCAACCCTTAAACATGTTGATGATAACACTCAATCAAGTAGCTCTGTTGACTTCAGTGGGACTATTCATGCAAGTAAGTGCTCACTAACAGGCTGACAGTCCTTGGCTGAGCTTGGCTTTCAGATTGTGTTAATATGAAGCCAAAGTGAAACTGAAAGTATATCCTTTAGTAAGATATCTAGTCTTGATTTAAAGCTTCAAGAGATGGAAAAGGCACACATCCATGGGTAAAATTCAAATCGTCTTTTAAGAACTCTTCACTACTATCCTACATTACAGTTTCTTTTCAAATAATATTTTGATATATAATTAGAACATATAACTTAAAGAGTTACCAAAATACTAACTGTCAGCAATAGTTGTGACTTCCTCATTTCGATACAACCAGCTGACAACAGGTGCAGGTGAACTAGTAACACGGCAGACCACTTCTGCATCTTCTCCTTGTCTGAATTCTTGTGGGGTTATTATGTCTTGGAATGTGAGCTTCTCTAAAAAAGAAAGAAAACTGGATATAACAAGCTTTTCCTGCTTTGTTTTGCAGTTCAAGTTACATGCACAGTTACTCAGAACACATCATCAGATCACAGAAATTAGAGATGTAAAAGCCAGTTCATTCTTCTGTGAATGCAGTACAGGGCTGTTCCAACAGTGTATTTCCTATGGTTTTGTGCATCCTGGGTCATTAATGTTCCTGATAATGAGAATTCCACTATTTATCTTGATAAATGATTCCATAATATCATATAGATATCTTAGAATCATAGAAAAGTAGAGGTGGAAGGGACCACAAGAGGTTATCTAGTCCATTTTACCACCATTCCGTTAGGCAGGACCAGGTATATCTTGATCATCCCTGACGGGCATTTGTCCAATTTGCTCTTTAAAACAACCAATAACAAGGATTTCACAACCTCCTTTGGTAAACAATTCCATGACTGAACTCACCTTACTGTTAGATTTTTTTTCCCTAATATATAATCTAATTCTCCCTTGCTGCAGATTAAGCAGATTTCTTCTCCTATCTTTTGCAGATTTGAAGAATAATTGATCAGCATCCCCTTTATAAGAGCCCTTAACATACTTGAAGACTTTATTGTCCCCCATCAGTGTTCCTTTCTCAAGACTAAATATGCACAACTTTGTTAATGCTTCCCCATAGATCAGGTTTTCTAAACCACTTTAAAAAAAAATCATTTTTGTTGCTCTCTTTTGGACTCTCTTTAATTTGACCACCTCCTCCTTAAACATGGTGTACAAAATTGGACATAATATTCCAACTCAGACCTCACCAGTCGTGAGCAGAGTGGGATAATTACCTCCTTTGTCTTAAGCATAACACTCCTGTTAAGATACCACAGAAAAATATTAGCTGTTTTTTTTAAAAATTTTATTTATCTGCAACTGCATCATATAGTTGGCTCATAGTACTATTGCCTGGATAGCTATGCCCAATTTTGTATTTGTGCATTTGATTTCTCTTTTCTAAGTGTGATGCTTTGCACTTATCTTTTTTTAATTTCATCAGGGTTAATTTTAGACATTCTCCAATTCATCAAGATCATTTTGAATTCCTATCCTGTCCTCCAAAGTGCTTGCTATCCCTCACATCTTGGTGTCATCCAGAAATTTTATAAGCATACTGTCCTCTCCATTATCCAAATCATTATTGAAAATATGGAATAGTGCCAGATCCAGGACAGAATCCATGGGAATCTCACTAGATATGCCCTCCCAGTTTGATAATAATCTATTAATAACTATTCTTTCAGTAAGATATTTCAACCAGTTGTGCAACCACCTTATAATAAATTTATCTAGACCACTTGTTCTTAGTTCATTTATGAGAATGTCATGTGGGACAGTGTCATGAGAGTCTTTAAAGAAATCTGTTCAGTTTGAATATGCAAAAAAAATCCTTGCTGACGTCTTGCTTTCAACATTTTGGGGCCTGACTGTCAAACTTTTAATAATATTGTTAATACTCATTCAGGTGAGTAGGCCCATTGACTTTATTATTTGGTGTTTTTCATTAAGCCCCAGCAGCTGAACCCAAGTGATTGTGAGAACCTGTTTTCATGGGGGAGAAATAGTGAGGGGAACTTTCTTGCTATCATGTTTGTGGAGACATCATCAACAGGCTCAAAACTCAAAAGGCAATTAATAAGAACCCATATTTATTTATTTATTAAATCATATGCTTTTTGTAGCCAATATGACTTTTTTCTGGAGGTCTGATTCATTACTTTTGAATACTTAGGGTTGGTAATACTATGAGTAAGGACTCAAATATGTGAGTAAGGGTTGTACAATTTTAGCTGTCATTGGAAAATAGTTCCAGGGATACATCGTGGCATTTACTCAATCACCTTGTGTCGGAACCACTGTGGAACGATACAGCACAAGCAACAGTTCTAGAGGAACTGTTTCTCAGTGACACATTCTATCTCAATGCAATTCATTTCACATGGGGTTGCAATTACTTAAACGTGCCTTCTTCAGACAGATGATGGGGGGTAGAGAGGTAGTGCTGCCCACTACTAACCTTTCCCTGATCCATTTTCAGAAACGTCAGAGCTGAAGTAAACAGTGCATGTTCTACCCAGACCAGCGATTGCTATCATGCGCATCTCTTGTGCAGATGATGCTTACAAACTGATCCAATGTCCACTGAAATCAATGGAAAGCTTCCCACTGACTTCAATGAGTTCAGGGTCAGATCCCAAAGGAAATAATTTTCATCTAGTTGATGCTCTGCAACACATCATCTAGCCCTACATGTGGTAACTTTCAGGCAACATTTATGTTAAACTTCATACTAATGTCTGGCTTTTTTCTTTTCTTTCATTTTCTTTTCTTTTGTTCCATCCTGAGAACTATTTTTTTTAAAAAATGAATTACCATCTCCCTTCCTGACAGACTTCAAAAGATTTCTACCTTGCACAGTAGTCTCCCTGTGCGGTGACTGACAGCTTTACACATACAAATGATGACTTCTACAGCTTATGAAATCCTTTCTTTGAACTACCAACCTTACAACCATCATGTAATTGCTTGTAACTGTCATCAGTCTGAACCCTGGTTTATCAATTACATTTATTTTAAAAATTATTTATCATTTGGTATTTGCTGTATCTTTAAAGCTGCAGCATTTCACTATTTTATCTGACATTTACCAGTCACATTACAGTTCAGAAGTCTTGGCCTACCATGAACCATATCCTGTCATGAATATTTAAGCAAAAGTCACCATTCAAATCAATAAGGAAATCTGCTTAAACACTAATGACACAACATGGCTCCTTCTTATTGGTTTTGTGCTAGCCTCAAGCCTCTGCTGTATAATGAATTTTGCATACTACGTATCTCTGATGTAAAGAACTCGGTTCAATATTCTACACTTTTTAAGTTTCTGTTGGATGTTTTCACACATTCATTTTGAAAAAATGCAATATATTTACATTTGAAGAAATAATCCTCGATTAATTTTAACTCTATTTTAAAAGTAATGTACTTTTGGTGGCTTATAAATCTTTATATCTCATATAGGTTTTTATGTCACATAAGTTCCTTCTACAGTTAAACCCAGGAAACATTAAAAGTAATTTCATTGTAAGCAGTTTTAAACAGTATACGTTGTGTCTCTTGCATGCTAAATCAATGCACAATTTGATTATTGTAAGAGGATTTATTTTGGCGCATATCTCTCTCTATCATAAATACATTCCCTTTTTTTCATAAGAGAGGTATATATGATGTATCCTCATGATAAGACTATGTATTTCAAGACATCGGGTAATTGATCCTAGACAATGCTGGATAGAAGTACTCTGAATATTAGTTCCATTCAGGTCTCTTTCATAATATGTATACTTGACTACAATCTATTGCTCCTAAAATGAGATTTATAGAGAAGGGGTACTTATTTATTTAATATTAACTTTCTGTATAGCAAATGGAATTCAAAATAGATCATCTCTTTTTATTATTAGTTTTTCCTTTATGTTTCACTTACGATAAATTTCCAAAACAACAGTAGCTTCTTGAGTCTGTCCTTTGGGATCAGTTGCTTGACACCGATATATCCCAGCATCTTCTATATTTGCATTGTATATGGTTAGCCGTGATCTAACACCTTCTTTTTGAATGACCACTCTTTGACTAGAAGCAATCTTCTCTCCTTGTGGATTGTACCAGTCTATGCTGTCAGGTTCACCAATCGCTACAAAAAGCAATGTTAAAAGTAAAGTTCAGCTAGGCACTACGTAACATTCAGCTGAGCTCTTTCTTTGCACTGTCTAGCTTGCCTTGTCTGTAGGGGGAACAAAAGCTTTAAGAAAGACAAAAGAGAAATCAGCTAGTACTGTGGCCACAATTTAACTACTTTGAGATATTAACAAGAATTAGGAAATATTTATATATTCTGCTGAGCCAGATATCACCAACATGCCCATATGGCCCAGTAACTCTTTGGGACATCTGCGGGTATTTTAGAAAAAAGAATTGGATCAAATCTTTGGCCAATTTAAAAAAAAATCTTTTTACAAGATTCAAAGACCAAAATCAGAGAACTTTCCCTCCTCTGCAATAAAACTGAAACACATTTATTCATGTTAGTCCCAGTCTATCTTCAAATTAAAAAAAAAGATGAGAAAACCTGAAACTGTCACTTCCTTGACCTGTTCTACTGATTTTTCTCTCGCAGATGTGTTTGCATTATAGACCAAAAGCAAGTTTTGGTTATGTGTCAAATTACCATGGTTTGTGTGCTGTCATGGTAAAAATCAAGTTTGTAAAAAGAAACAGGTTTGGACTAGAATTACAACTTCATTTTGCCAGGTTTTTAGAATTTTTTTTTAAAAATAAAAAAGAATAGGCTCTAAAACAAAATTTATTTTGGCAAAAAACAAAATGTAAGAATATTATATAATATTATAGATCCAATCAGATAAATGTTTACACATTTGTATTTAAGAGTAAGTATGTGCACTTCCCCTTTGTTTAATGGTTACATTTTTGGTTACATGGTTATATGTTTAGTGGTTACATTTGAAGTTGCCATCGGACTAAAGTTTTAAGTGAGCAAGGAAATGATGAGCAACCACTGGCCTATATTCACAGAACAGTCTTTAAAAGTATATCATACTTTTAACTAACTGATTTCCAGCTGGTTGAAATTGTCCCCTTCCCCTCCCCCCACCATATTTTTTTCTGAAACTCACCATTAGTAAATTATAGCTCATCCAACAATCTAACTGGTTGGCACCAATCTCCTCTAATATAACGATATGCTATATATTGTGATAACATTTGTCTAGATTCAATATCAAATCCGGTTCTACCACATTCTGCATCACAGAGTTAAACACACCACCCTCTGTCTTGTAAAAATAAAATCTCAAAGGGGAGAGGTTTACTTCTTCACAAAGGTTGCTCTCAAATATCTATGTGACATCAGATAATACCCCAGCCAAGTGAGAAGAGCCTGAAACCCTTCTTGCCCTGACGGATTATGAGAATGACATCAGGGAGGCTCCCAAGCATGCAAAAGCCTCCCTGGCCCTTTGATTATGGGGACTGATTTCTGCGGGTGACTTACACTCAGCTGCGCAGAATCTCAAAGAAGCTGCATGCTCCAATGAGCAGTGATAGCTGAGAGTTCCAAAAAATTTTAGTAGACCTGTTAGACTGAACAGGAGGATATTCTAGTGAATTTAAGATGGCTCCCAGTGACATAGGAGTGGGGAAGGACACAGGATCAGTCAGAACCAACATAAGGTCCTGATCTGGCCCTCTGCTTTTGGCTGAATGGAGTTAAAGGTAGTTGTTAACAAGGTTTGTGAGGACGACATAGTGCACTATTTTGCATAGTATGAGTCATTCCACTGATGAGTTATTTGAAAAGAATAATTAATTCTTACCTAATAACATTTAAAAGATCCAGCAGTTCCACTGTTATCACAACAAAACTGAAACATTGTTTACAGACTATTGATTAAGCATGCTGACATTACATATATGAATATTCTCATCTTTATGCACGGATAATTGTGACCGTAAGTCTAAATGCACATTTTACATTATCTATAAAATTATCCTCTCCAAAAATTACTGGCCTTATATTAAGAAAGGCTGACCACATCAGACACTAATTTGATATATAAACCACTTAAAAGATTACAGGTTCCCTGATTTTTTTATTTTTTTTTAATACAGTCAATTAATAGCAGAGCCATAAATCCAGCAGGTAACTCAGACCTATCCATAACAATAAAAGAACTGTCTCTCCTATGCATAAGTCTCAACCTGACACTGGTTAGAACCTTTGACTCACCAACGAAATAAGACAAGACAGAGACACAGAGTGAAATCCTGACCCTTTTAAAGTCCGTAATAGTTTTCCACTGACTTCAGTGGAGCCAAAATTTCACCCGAAAGCTGGATGTCAGCTGCATTCTAAAATTACTTCAACAGTACAGAAGAAAGCCAGGCAAAACTCCCATTGACTTCAATGGTGTCAGGATTTCACCTGCCATCTCCACACCCTCTTTAAAAACCCTATATTACACCTTCAGTTAGAGAGATGAAAAAATAAACCCAATCAAAGCCCACATGAGAACATCTTTGATACATGATTTTTTTTCAGTATATTTCAGCTTCAGGTCCTATGTTGGAAAAATAATCTAGTTGGCAAAGTTTATTAAACTGCTAAATCTTTCCCTGGCTAAAAAGTTGATTTTATGAGAAAAAAATTATTCTAACTTTTTGGTTTATATATGCTCTCTTGGATACTGAAATAGCCACTCAGGTGTAACTTCAAAGCAGCTAATTTATTCATTATCTACTTACTAAAAATGATTCAATTATGATCTTATATATTCATTCTAATATTAGTGTTTAGACAGGTAAAATTATTTTAACAGAGCAAAAAATTAACATACATAAATAATTTATACTAATGGAAATCAATTTCAAAATAAGTGATTTAGTCTGATTGGCATCTAAAATCAACAGTCTGTAGACTAAAGGCATACATTATGTGAAGCCACGCAGAACCTGCTATTTATCACAACATGCAAGCAGTGAAAATTGAATGCAAATACTGAAACAATATATTTTATGAGTAAATATTTCTAAGTCAATTATTTGTATTCAAATTATGCAAATGGTTGATCTGAAATTTTAGCAAAATGCACCTGGAGATATAATGAAATACATACCTGTGCATGTGAAGAATTTGGATTCACCCACACTAAGTTCTACCTTGCTAAGTGAAATTGTCACTTGAAGAAGAGCTGAAAAATACAATTTAAGTATAGCATGAATATGTTTTGCCTGTATCAGTTAAAATGCCTACACATAGTATGATATTTATTGTACAAATTGCACAAAAAAGGTGAATTGTGTCATCTAAACATAGTATCTTTCAGAGTAAAGTATGCATAGCAGTGGGGGGAAAAAGAAATCTAAGTCAGAAATCACGTTTTAGACCCCAATTATGGCATCTCTGTAAAGTTAATTCGATGGGGAATGTCCTGGACATCAAAAGTATTCAGCCTCTCTCTCTCTGTCTCTCTCTCTTTCTCTCTCCCACACACACGCGCACAGACACACACCTGATATCAAGAGATTTAAAAAAAAATTCCTCTCAGATACATAGCCACTTCGTATGAAGGACAAAGGACCTAGGACAGAGGTGTCAAATTCATTTGCTATGGCGGGCCAGATTTGACATAAATGTACTTCAAGTGGGCCATACATACCACAAATCAAAATACCAGGACAGTCTTGCGGCATCGCAGCGTGCTTTGCATGCGAGACTGTACTCCACGATACCATGTTTGGTCTCCTCTCTCTCTGTCTCTGATAGTCGTGTGGCATCATGGAGCACTAGGTATGCAAGACAACTCTCTCTCTTAATGAGAGAATATGGTCCCGCAGAGCACGGTCACGGATGGAAGACGTTCGCAGGCTGCATCCGGCCCGTGGCCTGAATGTTTGACACCCCTGACCTAAGCAAACTGATGCTTTGCACTCTACTTATTGCAGAAGAAGCACTGAAAGCACAAGTGAACTAAAAAACCTTTTTCCCAGAGAAAAACTATGGCTATGTTAGTTCTGGCAAGTTAGTTCGAATTAAGGAAGCTTAATTCGAACTAACTAAAGCCATGGCTACACTAGGCTTTAGTCAGTTCGAATTAAGGGCTTCCTTAATTCGAGCTAATAACTTCGAATAGGGTATTAGAAGTAAGGGTTATTTCGAACTAGTTTGTTCGAATTAACCAATGTGGCCATGTTAGTTCAAACAAATTTCTTATGTTAGTTCATGTTAGTTCAAACTAACCGGCCCATTGAAATGAATGGCACTTGCTTAGTTCGAACTAATTTTAGTTAGTTCGAATTAAGTTAATTCGAACTAACTAAAATTAGTTCAAATTAGTTAGTTCTAACTAACTAATTCGAACTAATTTTAGTAAGTGTAGACATAGCCTATGATTAACAAAGGGCCACACTAGTGTAAATAGATGCAACTCCATAAATCAATTTGGCCCACAGAATTTGGCTTACATGTACACAAGCACCAAAATGGAATACCAAAAGAAAAAGGCACATTAATTTCAAGCTCTACTAGAAGCAGAAAAAAGTAAAATATCAGACAGATGGAAAGGGATCACAGTTTTAGGGAAGGAAATTGTATTTACTAAATTCTGAGAGTATTATAAACAAGAAAATTACAAGATTATTGGGGCTTTAAAAATATTAGTACCCTTTCAACATTTTTGTTTTAGTCTTGAAATACATGATTGATTCATCTATCTCACAGGTGTGGGTAATAGCTGAACTCCTTTAAAACCATGATCAGTACCCACTGTGTACAGTGAATGCTAAAGACTGCCAAATAGACTAAAGGTTTCAACTCACCAGTTCCTTTGCCCACCATTAGCATCAGATTCTGAGGGTATGTCCATTATAATCAGCCTCTGAAGGTATGTCTACTATTGGGCGTGTGGGCCATGGGCTAATGGGCAGTGTTACTGTGGTTTGGGCTTGAGCTCTGGGACTCTCCCCCACCCCTCCATGACAAGGTCCTAAAACTGAGACTGCAGTCTGAGCCCAGATACCTACACTGCAATTCCAACCAGCCCCTTAGCTCAAACTCCATGAACCTGAGTCAGCTGACACAGTGAAGCCAATGATTCTTATTTGCAGTGTACAAATCTTGAGTAACAAAAGTTATAGACCACATCTGAAGATATAGACCAATAACCCATGTAATTTAAGAGAAAGAGATCTCTTTATAGAACTGCAACCATGGCCTAAAACATCTACAAAGCAAAAATGCACCTAAAACTCACCCTAAAATTTCAAAGCATAACTAGTGGGAATGATTCACATCATCTACCTAACTGCTTTTAATGTATTCAGTTGTTTTGAACAAGAATGAAATGTTTGACTGTAGAACCCCCTTGTTGAGGACATCAGAATGAGCTAAGGGCAATTCATTTTCTGAGACTGATGCCAAATTCACAAAAGCCCTCTCACAATAAGAGAAGATGACTATATTAATAATAACATTGACAAAATAACAAAATGGTCAACATATAAGGAGTCAAATAGCAAGAACATAACCTGTTGCAGGCTAAATCATATGCTAGTCTAAAAACTGCACTTGACATTTACCCATCACAGTGTTTGGCATGCCATAAAAAAGAGATGGTGAGAAACGCTGTACAAACACAAGTTTTGTTCAGTTTGTTGATGAAGCTGGGAGACTTACTCATCTGAAAAAATAAATCAAGATACTATATATTTATACATATGACTACAAAAAAGACCCAGAAAACAGGAGATGAACTAGTTATCTAAAACAGCTAAACCCATTCTTTTAGAGTTCTTTTCAAAATTGCATTAAACATGCATTTTCAAAATTGATCTTCATGTCTGCGGCTCCAAGAGCTGCTCATGACCATGGCAAGTTTACAATCCTAAACATAGGGTGATCTGCAAAGATTCACAGTCCTAAGATTTTAAACAAATTAGCTGAATAAAGGAATTTGCCCCCAAGATCACTATGGACATTAATGATATGGAGTGTGATCTAGTTATCTCAGGTGATCCAGCTAATCCTCTGGATATTCCTCTGATAATCTGGTTTATTCTTCCTTGTTAATGAAGCCATTCACGGGCCATTTGGACAGAAGGAAGAAATAATTTTAACTACTACCTCAGTAGCTGCAGAATGACAGTGACGGTGCATTTGGCTGCCTGAAAGAAAAGTTATGCTTATGGGATAGGATGAAAGTTGCCAGGGAGTGGGGGGGTGGGGTTGGCCTTGCCCAAGGTAATAGGATACTTTGCCCAGTATTTATGAGAGTAAGGGAGAAAGCCTTAACAATAGGTGGGAGGGTGAGGTGCAGAAACATGTTGAAAGTCTGAGGCTATGTACACACGACAAACTTGTCCCGCAATAAGCTGTTGCGGGTCAAGGAAAGCGCTATAAATATAGAGCTTTTGTGTGCACATACGTGCTCCTTGTAGCACAAAGGAGCAGTCACACGCTCCTTTGAAGTATCACTACAAGGAGCAGTGCATGATGGGCACCTGTCCCACAATGCACTGCCCACAGCCAGCCTTTTGGCTGGCAGTGGGCTGCCCCAGGGGTTCACTGGGCTAGGGGGGATGCACGCTGAATCGCCAGCCCCCGAAGCCCAGCCCCCAAGCTTGGGGAGGTGGCAGGGGCTGCAGCCGGCCCTCTCCACCCCCTGCCAGGCTTTGGGTGGTGGCGTGGGTTGAGGCACTGAATCGCCAGCCCCCATAGTCCAGCCGCTGAGCTTGGGGAGGCGGTGGGGGCTGCAGCTGGCTCCTCCACCACCTGCCGAGCTTTGGGTGGCAGCGGGGGCTGCAGCATTGAACTGCCAGCCCCCTAGCTCAGTTGCTGAGCTTCTGGTGGTGGCAGGGGCTGCGTGCTGAAGCACCGCAGCCTCTGTCACCACCCAAAGCCGGCAGGTGGCGGAGGGGCCGGCTGCAGCCCCTGCCACCTCCCCAAGCTCGGCGGCTGAGCTAGTGGGCTGGCAGTTCAGTGCTGCAGCCCCTGCTGCCACCCCAAGCCCCTGCTGCCACACCTGCAGTGCTGAAGCACCAGCTCCCTAGCTCAGCCGCCGGGCTTCGGGAGGCGGCAGGGGCTGAAGACGGCCCCCTCCGCCATCTGCTGCAGCCCCGGAGACCAGGGCAGCTCCAGCCAGTGCCCCTCACTTGTGGGGGCAGCAGGGATGCGGCCCGGGCTCCTCTGGGCCCCAGCGGCACCGGTGGCTGATGTCTGGGCTGGGGGCTCCCAATCAGGAGGCAGCTCACAGGCAGCAGGAGCTCGGAGACCCAGGGATCCCCTGTCAGGTGGAGCCAGGGCATCTGCCAGTTGACAGGGGATCCCCGAGGTTCCCCTGTCAGCGGAGCGCCGGGTCTCGGAGCTCCTGCTGCCTGCGAGCTGCCTGCTGAGGCAGCTCACAGGGAGCAGGTCTCGGAGGAGCTGCCTGCCACAGGGGCTGGGGGGCTCCCAGTTGGGAGCCCCCCAGCCCCAGCAGTAGCCAGAGGGGCTGAAGCCGCCTGTGCTTCGGGGCTCCTGAGTAGGAGCCCCCAGTCCAGGGGGGCAATCCCCAGGAGCCGCAGAACCTGGCGGCTCCAATAGCTGTCAATTTCACTGCTCTGCTAGATCAGTGAAATTGACATATTTGACAGCTCCAATGTCCTGGAGTGGCATTGATTGGCACTCTGGGACATTTCCAGAGGCTGTCAAAATCGGAAAAAGTGTACACACGAGCTCTACGTAAGCCTAACCACTCTCAATTTGAGTGGTTTAACTGTTGCGGGGCAAGAGGCTGTTGAAGCGCAACAGGGAAAATGTGTGTACACTGGAAGCTTTATCGCGTGATAAAGTGACCGTGTGTACATGGCCTGAGCAGTCAGCAAAGCATCCCTTAGAAAACAGAAACAAACAAGGCAATACTGGTCTCAGGCCTGCAAAAGTGAAGCTGTACATCCAGCTGTTATCCTGCCAGGAATGTATTATGGGCAACACTAGCACTTATGGGAGTTAGATCTGACGTGTTGTGACAATCCTTATTTTTATCTTTTGTTTATAACTTTTTCCTTTTGCAATAACCAATGACTAATCCCAAACTTATGGTTTTTTGGGAATAAAAACTGTTACAAATCATTCATAAAGAACAACTATATAACATGCACAAATGACATGCACAAATTAAAACAAGGAGGAAACACAGCAGTGCAGTGAAGGACAGCATACAACAAGCAGGGGAGAGCTCCAATTCATAGGCAAGTAAACAGCTAGCCTCTGCTTCTTTTTGTTCTTAGACCTTCTGGTGTTGAGTGTCAGGTCTCAAAGTTATCAGTGCCAGAAGATGTCTTGAAAGAGCTGGGATCCTAGCTGCGATTGTTCTCACTGCCCTTAGCTGGAGCCAGGGAGTGGAATGGTTTCTGGGAGCATAGCTGTTGAGGTACAGCAGGGAACATATACTGATGTTTCCAGTACCCTGTATTGTCCAGGGGCTGAAAAACATGGTTGGATCCTGGCTGACAGCACAGGATTGTCTGTGGGTTGGCAACAATATGAGTTGCAAAAGAACATTCTGCTTCTGTATTGCCTCCAGGAGTCACCACTGCATGCTCCTGTATGCTTTCTCTATAGTGTCTTTTTCCATGGCAACGCTGTCTCTGGAGAACTGCCTATATTTTTCCCTCTCTGACCTCAAATACAACCTCAGCCTCTCCGTTGTCTTCAGTTATTAGGGGAAGGAGGGAGTCTGCAGTGAGATCTGTGAAAACTGCATTCTGAATTCTCTGTTCCCCTCAGGTTAGACAGCCACTCCAACCATTCATAACGGCCCTGGCCTTGAGTGTCCGGGTGCTGCAGGTGCTGTGGCTGAGGCAGTAGGGGAAAAAAATAAAAAGCAATTGTTGTTCATATTCCAGAGAGGCTACAATAGCCTTTTAACATGCATTTCTGATTTCACCTCCCTGAGATTTTTCCCAATCTCAGAGGGACCTCTGAGATGAAGTGTGTATGTCAGGAGAGCAAGAGTGGATTTTTGAGTGGGCAATATATACTGTTTGGGTTAGTAGTGTGCTTAAAGGGCTGGAGGTGTGTGGAGAGTTGGGAATTACTTTCTGGTTTGGCTTTGCAGTTTTGCCTTGGAGGTGCTTTTATGGGGTCAGAGAGTTAGCAGGTGGGTACTGGGGTGACCTGGAGAGTACTCTCCTCTACACCCTCTTTAGGCTGTCCTGACTCTCGGTGACATTACACTGAGGAGAGTGATTCGGATGTAAAGGATACCCTTTTTCAAAAACACTAAGGACAGACCAGCGAGATATATAGTAAAGGTATTCAGCAAAACAGTCCCTGCTGGAAGTGTTGTAGGAGGGGAAGAGAATTTGCAAGCTACAAAGTCAGTGACCATTCAGTTATCACATAGTAAGTCCAGACCATAACAAAGGAATGTTTCTGTCCTCGATTCCGCTTTCCGTCAGTATTCAGACATAATAAGGTGCAGAGAAAACCAGACTGGATTCTCCACTGATTGACTGAAGCCAGATCCAAGCGCTTTCTATGCAAGCCTGTGAAAACCCATCAACCGCTATACAGCTATGTTACCCTAAGGTAAACTTTTTCCCCAATATGAATGCTTGTTACAGCCATACATACTCAAGCAAAGAGCTTCAGTCTTGGTACTTTTATGGTCATGCAATGCCTTTGTCTATGTCATGTAAACTGATGATACTGATGAAATTCCTTTTCCAGTAACCATTAAAATCAATAAACTGTTCAACTTCACACAAGTGAATGTTTTCACTAATTGAATACAGGTTGCAGCTACACCATGCTGCCCTCTGCCATTTTGAGTAGATGAATACCGTATTTTTCGGACCATAAGACGCACCTGACCATAAGACGCACCCAGTTTTTAGAGCAGGAAAACAAGAAAAAAATATTCTGAACCAAATAGTACCGGTAAACTAAATAGAAGAGAAAAGGAAGGGAAGAGAAAGGAAGGCAAAGAAGAGAAAAGAAAGGAAAGAGAAAGGAAGGCGAAGAAGAGAAAAGGAAGGGAAGAGAAAAAGAAAGAGAGAAGGAAAGAAGCAAATATGAGAGATGTTAAAGGGTCAAAGCGAATCACATACATACAAATGATTTAAAGTTCATGAAAAGCAGTTTGCAGGTTTGTTCCTCTGGAGCTTGCAGGCTTCTTCCTCTGGTAAACACCCAGCACCAGGGTGGGCCTCAATCCTTTGTTCAGTCTCAGGGCTTGCCTACACGAGCACTGTAATCCGCATTAAAAATCATTACCGCGCGTTAATAAGCGAACTGTACAGACGTGAAATGGTTTTCCTTCGCACTAAGAGCCTTCTTGCTGCGCATTCCAACCACCACTCGGCCGAGAGTGGTAACAGCTGTTCCGGATCATCTACTGCGCGTTTCTGCTCCTCAGTACTGTCTCTGCGCATTGTTTGGAGTCCGGAACTGTCCCAGCATTCCCAAGTCGTCCTGTCTGTACTTCCCCTCACCCTCTCTATGACAGTGACGAAACAGTCCCCACCTACAGGTGATTCCCGGGATTTACAAACATTTAGTTACTTTCACTTCCTGGTGTTTTCCTCATGGAGTGCATTGTAGTGCAGCAGTGTTCTCAGTTGCAATGGCGTCCCGTCGCGGAAGACGCGCACCCCTTTGGTCCCCGGCAGAGGTGCTTGACCTGATCAGCATCTGGGGGGAGTCCGCTGTGCAGGCGCAGCTTCGCGGCAGCAGACGTAATTACGACACATTTGGTATGATTTCTCGGGCAATGATGGAGAAAGGTTATGATAGAGACACATTGCAGTGCAGAACAAAGGTGAAGGAGCTAAGAATCAGCTATCAGAGAGCGAGGGAGGGAAACCGGCGATCAGGATCAGCGCCTGCTACATGCAGGTACTATGAGGAGATCGGAGCTATCCTCAGTGGTGACCCCACAACAACTCCAAACACCACAGTGGACACATCTGTAACCACAGATGTAGTCACTGCCACCACGGATTTGGATGAGGACCTTGAGGAGGCGGTGGGGGAGATGGAGGAAAACACGGGGCAAAGCGAGGCAGCGTGTAGCCAGGAGCTGTTCTGCACCCCCGCTGATACGTCCTCTATGGAAGACATGAATTCCAGCATGTCCCTTGATTCTGCTGAGGGGAGCTCTGGTAAGTTTCTGCTTTGTAATGCTAAAAGTCTATCTCACGTTAAAACAACACTGTACGTTGCAGGGGTGCTTGCTGTGTCTCCCAGCTGTGCAGGCTCCTTACTCCCCATCCACGAGGAGGACATCAACACAAGCAGTGATTGTGAAGTAATCATCTGCCTTTAGGTCAGTAAATGATTCTTCGATGTACCTCCAGAGCCTAGTACTCAGGTTGGATGGGATGGCGTTGGTGCAAACACTCCCAAACAGGGACACTTTGCCCCGCCAGCTGCGAAGCACAGCTCTGGGAACCATGGCTGCAAACAGTGCTGCTGCATACGGTCCAGGCTGACTGGCGGCAGCATGTAGGAGATGTATTCTAGCAGCCAGGGGCACCCTGAGGAGAGCGATATCGGGTTCCATCTCTGTGGCCAACGCAGATTACTAGCCCCCAGTAAAGCTGTCTAGTTCGACGTACCTTTTACGCTTCAGCAACAAATGGGCTGTGGACCGCACTGCACCTTCCAGAGTAATGTGAGACTGTAAGTGTTATTTTCTTATCCTGGCTATGTGTAAACTGCAGCTTGACAATTTCTTCTTTCTTTAGATCAGACCTTGAGCAGGCCATTGTCTACCCCCGCAGCACATATGAGAAACATTCGGTCTCGTGCGAGAAAGAACAGAGATGAAATGTTTCATGATGTGTTGAAATCAACACAGGAGTCCTTGAAAACAGCACAGGAATCCTCCTCTGCGACAAGAGCATTCAGAGCTGAATACCAGCAGATGTGGAAAACACAGACCGATGAACTGATAAGCGTGATGAAAGAGCAAACAGAATTGTTCAAGAGCATGCTTTCTTTGCAGTCCCATGTTTTTAATGCTAGGGCTCCATTGCAGACACTGCAGCTGCGTCTGCCTCCCTCCCCCCGTAGTCCCTATAAGAATTTTTATGAAGAGCACCCGTCCCACCATAGCATTCCAAAAAGTAGTTCTACACCTCCCTACTTTCTAGAGCCCCGCAGCCACACACACCTGTAACCACAACCTTCAAAGTATGAATAAAAACAGTATAAAATCATTTCATTAAGGCTTTATTTTCACACATGGGTACTTTCATAAGGTGCTGCAGATGCGTCCTATAAGAGAACTAGGGGAGGGCATGACTGAAATGCTCCCTGAGTGCCTCCCTTATGCGAGAAGCTTCCCCTTTATCCCCCCTAATACTTATAGTGGCTGGCTGTTCGTATGCCTCCTCGAGGCACTGTGCCTCGGTTGCCCACACTGGGCAAAACCTTTCTCCCCGAGTTTCACAAATATTATGTAGGACACAACAAGACGCAATCACAGCAGGGATGTTGTTCTCCGACAAGTCCAGCCGTCCATACAAACATCTCCAGCGGCCTTTTAAACGGCCGAAGGCACACTCCACAGTCATTCTGCAGCGGCTCAATCTGTAATTGAACCGCTCCTTGCTTTGATCGAGGTTGCCAGTGTATGGCTTCATGAGCCATGGCATCAGTGGGTAGGCTGGGTCTCCGAGGATAACTGTGGGCATCTCCACATCCCCCACTGTAATTTTTCTATCAGGGAAAAAGGTACCCCCTTGCAACTTTCGGTACAGACCGGAGTTCCTGAAAATGCGTGCATCATGCACCTTTCCCGACCACCCAGCATTGATATCAATGAAACGCCCCTTGTGATCCACGAGTGCTTGCAGCACCATGGAGAAGTATCCCTTTCTGTTAATGTACTCGGTAGCGAGATGATCCGGTGCCAAAAAGGGGATGTGTGTGCCATCTATGGCTCCCCCGCAGTTCGGGAATCCCATGACATCGAAGCCATCCACAATCTCACTGACATTCCCTAACGTCACTGTCCTCCGTAGCAGCACGTGATTGATGGCTGTGCAGACTTGTGTTAGGGCTACTCCGACGGTGGACCTCCCGACTCCAAACTGGTTTGTGACGGACCGGAAGCAGTCAGGAGTCACCATCTTCCAAAGAGCTATCGCTACACGCTTCTCCACAGTGAGGGCTGATCTCATGTTGGTGTCTTTACGTCGCAGGGCAGGTGCCAACTCTGAG
Source organism: Pelusios castaneus (assembly GCA_007922175.1). Taxonomy (NCBI): domain Eukaryota; kingdom Metazoa; phylum Chordata; order Testudines; family Pelomedusidae; genus Pelusios; species Pelusios castaneus. The sequence goes on from ML685813.1 coordinate 8,929,582, forward strand.
CACAGTTCCAGAAATGTTGCTTTCCGCATTCGAAAGTTCTGTACCCACTGCTCGTCATCCCACAGCTGCATAACAATGCGATCCCACCACTCGGTGCTCGTCTCTCGCGACCAGAAACGGCGTTGCACCCTGTGCAGATGATCAGTGAAGGAGCAAAGCAATGCGGTGCTGTTGATCTGCAGGGCATCGATCAGCCCCTGCTCCTCTGTGTCATCCTCTGGCAGGGAGCTCAAAACATAATGAGCAACCATCCGAGATGTATTCAGCATGTGGAGGGCGAGAGTGGAGACCAGAGCAGGATCCATTCTAACGCAGATTTTGTTTCTATCCAATGCCCGCTCCGTGCAAACAGTATTGAAAACAGGCGCGAGTTGCTATTGGCAACAAGGAAGACGCTAGGGAAACGCAATGCAGCATGGGAAACATCCGGTTTACCCATGGTGCTTTGTGCTCCTTTCCTTCATCACATGATTGCAAGCAAGTACACAGGGAAATTGGAACGCTGGGATACGTGCCCAGAATTCAGAGCGCTAGTGCGCATTGCAGCGAGGAATCCTGTGACGTCTCAAGGAGCGACGTGTGTACAAGGTAAAGCGCAATAAAATCCACGTGCTTCTTACAACGCAGTTCAGAAGCTGCGCTGTAATCTGATCGTGTAGGCATAGCCTCAGAGGAATAGTTCCAGAGACATGTTTAAGTCCTAGTGGCTCAACAGGTTTTCTTCTTCGGCCCATTATACTGGGGAGCTTCCTTAATGGGCCATTAAGGAGACAATGACCAGGTAGACATTCAGTCTGGGGAATTTTCCCAGCCTTACACAAGTTAAAATATAACAATCATATTCCTAACTTCTAATATGAATACAAATCCTACACATAAACTATATAATCATTCCCCACAAATTATTACCTTTCTATTGACACCAAACATGGCATAGTTCCTATGGATTATAACAATCCTAAAATATTAATACAAAATAATATCATAAATAGTTCCTTAAATCCTGACAGCATCACAGGGGGGCCAACCCCAGCCGAGCCTGCCCCGTCCAGCAGGGGTGTGGGTTTGTTTGTGTGTGTGGGGTTGTGAACTGGGGGAGCGGCCTAGTGGCTTGGCCAGGGGGTGGGGGCTAGCAGGAAGTGGGCTGGAGGGCCGCAGCCCTGGATCTTTTTGCTATCCAGCAACGCCCCCTGGCGGGAACACTGCTTGCTGGACAGCATTCAGACTATAAGACGCACTCTCATTTACCCCCACTTTTGGGGAAAAAAAAGTGCGTCTTATGGTCCGAAAAATACGGTATATCTGGGTGGGGGAAGATATTTACTGGGTTGGGCAGGACAGATGTGAGGAGAGGAAAAATCAAAGAGATAAATGGGTGCATGCCACCCCCCCTCCTTGTATTGTCTTGTAAATGGTTGATGGTCAGGGCTTTAGAATGAGATAGATGCTGGCTACCTGGCTGGAGAGCCACCATTTTGAAAAAATATACAGGGAGGAGAGAACAGACAGTGTGGGTTGAAAAAGGGAAGGAGGGAAGAAGGCAGGTGGGGATGGAGACTCAGAAAGGCTCTTAGCTCTCATCAACAAAAATAACTGCAGCCAGGCAGCACCCAGAATACAAGTTAGCACAGCTGTATAGTATAATAATAAATTGTGAAGACAGACCCTTACATAATGAGGTTCCCTTGATAGGATCTGTGTCCTTAGTCCCAGCCTGGGTTTCTGGCTGAGAATCAGGCTGGCTTCCTACACAATTGCCCTCAGGGTCCTGAATCCCAAAGAGAACCTGGCTTTCTAAGGAAAGCTCTTCACTGACTTTCTCATGTTTCTCCTGCTCATCCTTCAATGGTAGGGAGGCAGAGTGGAGGCCCCAGGGTCCACACTTTCTTGGGTTCAGCAATGATGTAATAGCCCAATTTCTTGGATAACTCCTCAAAAAATGGACAGGTTATATTTCCAAGGCTAGGTTGGCAGGGTCTCCAGGCATCCTTGGTTTTAATGTAAGTCTTCCTGGGCTGTTTGCTCTTTATCTAAAATTAACACCTTGTGAACATTTGTCTAGCAATGTTAACAAATACATCTTGATCCAATGACCGACCTTAAGAGCTTGCTGCACCAACACTTCACCCCAGATGTAGAGATCTAGGTTCTCAGCACAGCACCAATCAGCTGCTTAAGACATGGTGTAAAGACTTCTGGGGTAATATTGCATCAGTACTGACACAGATGAATCCAGGAGCAAATGGACAAATTCTGGCTCCATACTGGTTTTTGAATGAGGGAGAGGACATCTAGTCAACCTGACATTAGAGCAGTGGTGGGGACGCAGGTTAACAGACAGATCAGTAATGGATGCCCATAAAGCAGTGTTGGAGGGCTGCCAAAGCAGTGCATGACAGCATTGCATGCATACAAACAATGGACTGAACTAACTCAATTTGCATCAAACTTAGTATACTCTGAAAGAGGACTCCAAATAATAATAATAATAAAAATGTGGAGTTAGTACACTCCAAGGAATTGTGCTTTATATGCAGAAGCATTCTCATACCAGCCTAATTCAAGTGACATCAAACTAATGCCTCTCTCTTCCTCCCCATCCCACACATGCACATACCCAATGAGTGATGTTCAGTATAACATATTTTCAGTACGATAAAATGAAAATTGGACTTGAACAAATCTAATTTACCAAGAATGGAAATAAGCATACTTAATTCTCCAATTACAGCACTCTGAAGGTTTGTCAAGAGGAATCACAGACATACAAGTTCATATGCCAGAAGATCCATACATTCCAGGTCAGGTCTGTCTCTTATCTGTTGTGCTGAACACAGTACAAATGAAACTAAGGTTGTATGGCATAGTATGAAATAAAATGAAGTAAAATGTTAAAAAGCCCATTGAAAAGGTCATTAATCAACCATTTCACTAGCAAAGCTTATCTTCTGAGACTAAGCAGCAAATGTGACATTTGGAAGAAACTGAAGAAAGTATTTGAATAAACGTAGCAGAAAAGATACACCAATGCATGCTTTTGTGTATGTTTATACTGCAGCTGGAAGCATGCCACTCAGCCTGGATAGACAGATTAGCTGCACTAAAAGTAGACTTGTGGAAGTTGGAACTGGATGAGTGAGCCACCCAAGTACAGACTCGGGGTATTGGGCAGCTTTCTACTCAAGTGGCTATTGCTCATGCTGCAATATCCACAGTGCTGTCTTTAGAGTGCTAGCTTGATCAAATTTATCTCCCAACCTGGCTAGGGTCCACACTCCCAGCTGCAGATAGATTTGCAAGAGTGCAGCTCCTAACCGGACACTTAAATGAAGTAACTATATTTTCCAAAGTTCTCAGGATGCAGAAGCTTCCACTGACCACTCTGTTGTCCAGCCAAGGAAAACGTGAATCATGTAAGGCACAAGCAATTACTCAGTTTCTGCTGCGTGGGATCAGGCAGTAGTTATGGACATGTTTTCACTCAGGCTGGTTGAGCACCTCAGGAGTGTGCCTGCACTACCATGAGGTCTACCTGCTTAGCCAATGACAAAATCCCTGAACTGCTCTTAAGCCAAAGATAATGTAAAGATACCAGCACAACTTATTGCTCTGTCACTGGTAGAACTGCAAGCAAATTTCATCCTTCTTCCCTGCAGTTCATGGAGATATGGCAAGATCGAAAGTTAGAAGCAATGTGACTTGACGGAAGCATTGTAGAGCAAAAGAAAAGAGTTTGAGACTGACTGTATAATATTGACTTTTGTTGCCATATAGGGGAGCACAAAATCATCCAGGAGTATCCAAAGCATTCCTTGATAAATTAACTTCCAAAGGGGTAGCCGTGTTAGTCTATTGCAGAAAAACAACACAATCCTATGGCATTTTTAAAGACTAAGTCTTTAAAAGTCCACAGGACTGTGTTGTTTTTTGGATAAATTAACCTATCCATAATAACTACTAGAGAGGATGGGAAGTAAATCTCAGGTTCACTTTAGTCCAACTCTGTGTAAAAGGAAATAAACCATTCTCACCGTGAATCAAGCTACAAATAAATCTGGTGATTGAGGGAACCTCAAAAAGCCAGAGTTTGGATGAATATCCCAATTATGAAGAAACTTATAGAGCTCCTCTGTCCCCACGCAAGCCTAATATACACTTAAGTCATGTAGTATTCTTCCAGACTTGCCAATTTTCTTCAGGAATTATATATCTTAACATCTCAATAATACAGTTTGGAGAGTTTAAATACACAGCATAGTCTTACATGTAATAAACTGATGGAACTGTGCAAATTCAGTATATTAAGTAATATGTTCAAGATAGGGTATGAAAATAACACTGTACTATGAAAGGTCAAAAGCAAAAATAGGGCATGCTTTTCCTCCAAAAATGAACTATACTTTATACTAGCAAAATGCTGAATCACATTTATAATTCTAAGCATAAATCTGATAATAAACTCTATAACGATACAGTAGCTATATCCCTGGAACCAAAATGAAATCACAGTTTTCTACATATGGTGCTTTAATATTTACAAAATAAGAAAATATCAGACCATCTGCCCCATTTTTCCAGCCTAGCCAACATTGCCCTTTACTGGCATTGCTTATAGGAAAAGAAAAATATTCCTTCGTGTAAATTAGAACAGGAAAACATTGCCTAAGTGATTCGTCTAGCAATCTGTGCTTATGAGGTAGTCAAGCAGAGAGTCCATTACGAGGCTAGCAACAGCTCACTCATCACTTATTTGGAGTGTGACATTTAATTAAAACTAAAATATTGTGAAGAGACAGTAGAGCACAAGAAGTTTCACATCTCTTCCAAGTTTATTTCAGCAGAAACCACTTAGACATGTAAAGTATTAGCTAACCTGATGATGCCAATATAAAACAGCATGCATATTTTTAAGTTACTGCTGTACATCAACAGCTAATACATTAAATTACAGTCAGGAGTTTGTATCAAGGCTGGTTTCAAGGTCTCTGGATGCATAAATGAATACTGGATCCATTGGGTCAATAAAGCTGTTCCACAGACTAAAGCCAGCAGATGGTATGTTTATATGTGTGTTACAGAGAAATAAGAATTCAAACATTTGCTATCTGCGGGTTCTGACAAAATACTGCTTCTTCCCCTGTTTCCAAAGATATTACAGTGTAAGACAATGAACATTTATAATGCACTTCTGGGCATACTGCTTTCAGGGGAACATGCTGTGAAAAAAACACTGCTACCATAACATCAACTGCTGTGGGGAAACAGCGAAAGAAGTCAAAATACCCACTCAGTGAGGTCATTTCAGAGCAGTGAATAAAGTAGGATGAGAAGAAACTGGATGGGATATCCAATCTCTTTCCTCTATAATGCTGTTGACTAGGTCCGCTGACAGGAATCCTGGGTCCTGGGGCACAACAGTTTCACCCCATCCATTCTATCCATGGCCCTTACACAGTCTGCACCAGATCACTCCCACAGTCCACCCAAGGCTCAAGCCGCATTCAGCCCACTCGCCACTGAGTCCCTCCCCTCCCCATCTCTCAGTCCTCCTCCTTTCTTCCATACTCCCCCTTTCCCCGGACAGTAAGAAATAGCTGGAGGGGCTGAGTGGAGGGTGGGGATGAGGACTATGGCAAGCAACAGCAGGGGATGAGTCAGAGAGGAGAGAGAGGCAAGCGATTGTGAGGGGGCTGAGCTGGGCGGGGGTATTTGGCTGTCAGGAGGGAAAGCAGAGAAAGGAAGGTGTGGAAGATGTGAAAGGGGCCAGGTGTGGAGATGGGCTGATGGGGAAAGATGCAATGGTGAGCGGGTTGGGGCAAAGTGGGTTGGATGATGGCTGGGTACTATGGGTGGAAGAGGCATAATGTGGAGCTAGCCTCCTTGAGGGGAAGCTTTCACCCTGATGCCTATGACTTCTTTTAAAATCACCAAGCCCCCATAAAATTGCTGGGCCCTGGGGAATTGCTCCGTTTCACTCCCACCACCCCAACCATGGGATGGTGACAGAGTTATTACCATTTGTAACAGGATGGCAGGATTCTAATGTTCAGCTACTTGCCGAACAGGCTTGGGAACCATCCAATGTGATACTGATTGATTCAAAAGGGAACTAAGAGGGAGACAGAACTGAAGGAGATTCCCTCACCAGACTCCAAGAAGAAGATGGAGATTGTATTTATGTGAACATAGGATTTTCTTTTGATTATACATTCACACCCAAGGAATTGTTTAAAGACTGACAAATGATCTGTGTTTCTTGTAACTGTGGGGAGAGTTAACCCATCTGTATTACCAAGGCCAACCCTATATCAAATGGTGTCCTAAACGAGGAATGGCTTCAATGCCCCATCCCCATTGTAGCCCATTTCACATCTTTAATACACAATCTGCATGTTTAATTTATCCCTATCATATAAAATTATAGTATCTATAAAACTGAACTTATTCAAGCCATATATAATCAAATTAAGAAGATTCATTTCCTCAAACTCATAAAAGGCTCTTTTGGGTCACCTTTTATTCTCTACAGGGAAACATCTATATTCCACTATCTTAGAAAGTCATCAAACAGTATGTGTTAAGCATGGCACAAGAAGTAACGGTATTTCTTTTACACCAGTGGTTCCCAACCTTTTTGGCTTGAGGGCCACAAATATAATTTTTAGAACCCTGAGGGGCCACCAGTCCATTTTATTAAATTTGCATTATAATTAAATTAATTAAATTAACATTAAATTTTAATTAAAATTAATTAAAATCAATTAATTAAATTAAATTTTAATTAAATAGATTAGTTGCCCTTAACAGTTGTAAAAGTTATATTTGTGGCCCTCAAGTCCAAAAGATTTTTTTTTAAATTGAAAAAAAATTGAAAGTTTTTCTTTTTTTTTTCAAAAACAAGAGGGGGTGGGGCTGGATGCCCATGAACGGGGCCAGTTTGTGCGCAGGCATTCCGCCCCACCCCTCCCCGCCACAGCTGTGCCAGCCCTTGACCATGGCCTCGGCCCTCCCGTGGTCTGCAGCCCCCCGATCACACCATGCTCACCATGGCCACCCCTAGAAGCCAGCCTGCCTACAGCCATGCCAGCTAGTGTCGCCCCTCGCTCCCAGCCATGCCGTGCCGTGCCAACCTGTGCCACCCTGCCCCACCCCTCCCAGCATGCCCCTCAATTGCTCCAGCATCTGCTGGAGCCCTGGCCAGGATGGGAGAGGAGGCGGGCAGCCACAGCTGAGCTCCCAGATGTGCACCATGACCAGGCGGCTGTGGCCCGGCTTCCAGCCACTGTTATAGAGATAGGGATTCAATAGACATTTCTGGTGCCTCATTAAATATATCCTTTATTAGTCACTACATACACTCTTCAAGTCTGAAAACACAGGTACAGTTTCAAAATTACACAATAAAAGAAGGTTCAGAATATCGCAGCGGGGCTCTCACTTTGTTTCAGTTCATCCTTATATCTCACTGACTGACTGGTGATGCCCTGTCCCTTACACACCTGCGAGGGCATAGGTAACAACATTTTAGGCAGTTTGGCTACGTCTACACTTACAAAAGCTAGTTCGAATTAGTTAATTCAAACTAACGAATTCAAACTAATTTTAGTTAGTTTGAATTAACTTAATTTGAACTAGCATGGCCCCACTAGAATGCTAGTTCGAACTAGCCATGGCCATGCAGGGCACTTGCTTAGTTCGAATTAGTCAGTTGCAGGAAGATCAACCTGCCGATTAGTTCGAACTAAGCAGTTAGTTCGAACTAACATGGCCACGCTGGATTAGTTTGAAATAACTAGTTCGAATTAACCGTTAATTTGGACTAAGCAATCGAATTTATTAGTTTGAATTAAGGAAGACCTTAATTTGAACTAATGAAAGCCTAGTGTGGCCAAGGCTTAACTTAGTTCAAATTAAGCTTCCTTAATTCGAACTAACTTGCAAGTGTAGACATAGCATTTGAGTAAAATTTGTTCTCAGAAAGTCTGGAAGATTCCACAATATTCTACAAAAGTCCAGACTATTCTAGAAGGTTAGTGAAAATGAATCTATATACATAATACCTGAAACATTTTACTTTAAACATTCAATTTTCCCTTTTGTCACTAATAACATCCCAAGCCAAGTGCCTCCCAAAACCAAAACCCCAGAGGTGGTTGTCTGGGTCACGTGATCCTAAATTTAACCTTGAATACAAATCTGTAACTATTTATGGGATTGGCAGTCTTGTTACCATTCCCAGTGGATAAGTGTTTTACTTATAAAAGTAAAGTATAGTTAGGAACATCAAAAGAATAAAGTATAGTTAGGAACATCAAAAGAATTTGTGGCTGATTGTTGTTGGTTTTCTTTGGGGGTGGGGGAGAAAAGGGTACTTCATTTCCATTCTGTGTCCTGACTTAAGCAAGGAAATAGAAAGGAACTATAAAATGTTATCTGTACTTTCTGTACATGAGATGGTCATAGTTCAAAATTATTTTGAATTTAGGGCAAACATTCTCATTAGTTTTATCTGAATCTGTTGACTCATTTCTTGGATTAATTCAGCAAAGATTTTATATAAATGATCTATAAGGTTATAGGTTTGAAAAAAAAAGAGACAATATGAACTGAGCAGCTTCTGGATGAGATCACACAGCTATAAAACACATTTATCTGTCCTGAAGAATTCTATTTTAAAACCTCCAATCCAAAATAGAGCTGAAATTAAAGAAAGGCCTCATGGATTAAAAAAGCTAAAGTGAGTCTTAGTGAAAAACATGAAGTTACTTCTTTACGTCAGCAATAAGTTAGCCAAGTTTGTAGGCTTCCTTCTATCATGCAGCCAGCTATCCTCCAGCATTTCCCCATGTTGAAATAAAGATGGCAGCATTGTCAGTTTTTCACAGGGTTTTTGGAGGGTCAGGAAGCCTACTGGTTGTCACTCCTGATTTCTGCCCCTTTGCTTCCCTGGATAAGATCCTCAGTTTTCCAAGCAATGGGGATTCGAGACATATGCCCTCCCACTCCACAGCTGGCAGGCAGTTTCTCAACTTCATCCAACAACTATTAATGTAAAAGTCACTAAGAGAGACTAACATCAGCATTATTACATAATACCAAATTTTAAAAAAAGCCACAACAAACAGATCAGAAAGAAGTATTTTGCTGCAAACCACACTACCTCCTTTGTATATTCCATAACTGCAATCTCTTTTGGGCAGGGATCTGTCTTCCTACATTTAAAAGTACATAACACAATTTTGGCTCTATACAAATAAAAAGTTATTATTAAAGGAATGAATGAACAAAGTCTCAAAGAAAGGATGGCTCCACACTATAATCTAATCCAAAAGCATGTTCTCAGCTTCTAGCTAAAATCTGTATCAATACTTCATATGAAAAGGAATCACTAAAAATCAATAAAAATCACTAAATTTCTAATTGTTCTAATGTTACCAATTTTAGGTATATAGACACCTTGCAGCATAATCAGTCCAAACTTTATTGAGTAAAGTGCTACTCAACACATGCAAGAGTGGTATAATTGGCCCAAAAATCTGAGCATTAAAAACACCGAGTGGATTCTTTTTGTGATAGAGAAAGGCCCAACTAATTGCTTTTTCAATTACCCAGTTTCACTCCTAGTAATCAAATACTTTCAAAAATAAGTTGAAAAAACACACTCATTTTGCCAATACTATGACATTCCATTCAGAACTTTCAGAGGGGCTTAACTGGAAATAACCTACTCCATTGGGCACTGAGAGATTTTTGATAGATTCCATGAGGGCTTGAACTGGATTAATTTAGATTTCTTGCTATGTAATGCAAGTAGAATCGATGGCTTGTCCAAGTAAGTTTACTGTAAGGAATTTAGAGCACATTTCATGCTCTAATCTGGAGTGTGGCTTCCTCCTTTTTAAAAAAAAAGAAAAATACATAGCATTGTATTAACTAATTAATTCTATTTTCAGAATCTTATCTCTTATATTTCAGTCAGAGGCACACAGCATTATACAATTAGTCCTAAATTTTTCAACATTTACATTTTTTGGGGGAAATCTAATGTTTCATGAAGTGATATAACACCAGCATTGTACCTAATGAACGAAGTCTCAGTTGCACTAATGATAATCTATGTCATTCATCCAAGTGTATAAATGGCTTGATTATCTGCCTGTAGTTTGGTGTGTGCAAATATCTGCAAGTCCCATAAACTACACCTGCAGTCTCAAACAAAACAATTAAACACTAGCAAGATTTTGATTTAGTGATTAGTCTTTGACTTCATATTGACTGGATAACTGGATCATTATAAATTGCTTCTCCGGAGTATTAAAGTACTGAGAGATGTTTGTTACATTTTAATTGCTTGACATCACGTTTCAGGATTAATTAAAGAGTACAGGATAACTTTCCACTTTATCATCTTACCATTAAGGGTCATTATGAGTATTTGCTTTGGATTTATCAGCAGGAAAGAGAGTCGTGACATGAAGTTCCTAAGAGCAATTTTCGGTTGATCAGTAAAGGTTATTAGTTGATTATACCTGGTGCCTTGTGGAATAGAGTGCATAATTTGTAGGTAAACATGGGAGGTTTTGTGTCATACCATCAAATAAGCTAGTTTCCCTGATAAGAAGAGCTAGACGTCACAGAAAGTTCATTTTGCCCCATGGGACATTACAGATGGCTCAGGTGTGAAAAGGGTGATGAGAAAGATCCATTCTGATGTAGTCTGTACAATATCAGCTATGAATTCTGAAACATAGTCTGATCTGTAACCATGGCAATCTTGTACTGAATATTGTTAAGTACAACCTGGGCGGCATACAGTAAAATGGAAATAATTTAGCCACTATTGTGTTGGAGGAGAGACACTATTCAATCTTAATACAACACATTCCTTGAACAAAGTCTTTTGATACAGATTCTCAATTGCTCAAATATATATCAGTAAGGGGGAAATTCTATAGTTTAATATAAAAGGTAACTCACTAAAATTATTTAAAAATGTATTTTTATGGTATCATATTAGCAAGACTTTTTTTTTAAGGGGGCCTAAACCTAGGTTCTACTTAGACACTTTTAGAAGTTACCTGATTTTCAAGAAGGCTGAGAATCCTGCTGCATCAATTAACTTTAATGGGTGCTGCTGGGAGATCAGCATTTCACAACACTGATTTAATGGCTAAACATGCAGGGCTGGATTAACTCAGTGGCTTTAGGGGATGCAGCCTAGGCTAAAGGGGGGCCCCACATGCCACAAAAATCTGTTCATGAATGTTGCCAGCACCTCCCTGCCTGTTGCTGGCTGGGGCCTCCTCCCCTGATCTCTCTGTCCTATCTCCATGCAGAGTGCATGTTGGCTGCAACATGCGATGGGGCTGCTGTGCCCCAACCTGTGCTCCTCCCCTCCCCTGCAATTGTTACCTGTCCCTTCTGTCCCAACAGAGCTTGCAGGGGGGGAAGGAGTCCCTGCTCCTGGAGTGCTGCACTGCCAGCTGGCAGATCTGCCCCCGGCCCCCAGCAAGTCATCAGGGAACTGCTGGGGCAAGGCAGGCACTTGCCAGCACCAGTTGGCCCCCCTGCAGCAGGTGGGCCCCATGAAATTGGGCACCTTAATCCAGCCAGGTAAATATGTATTTAGAAGTCTAACTTTAGGTACTCATTAACTAAAAGAAAAAAATTCAACCAGTATTTCAATCTTATCTACTGTAGCATCCTTCAATGAAAGCAGCTGAAAGCCACTTACAAAACAAGAAGAAAAGCGAGGCTAGAGAGATCTGATATAAGATTTGATTTGACCTGCCTCATTGATATAGGAAAACCCATGTGGGATGATAGCAATTTTCGATGGATGAGTGTAATAAATTCTAGAAGACTTCATCCATTCCTAACTACAGAAAAGACACTCTCAAGCACAGCACAATGCAGCTATTCAAACTACATGTAGACACGTAACATTTTAGCTGGAATTATGAAACATCATAAATTATTTCATATAAATAGAAAGCAATGATCAACTGTGGAGAATATCATGGGAAATCTTAGTCTTAAATATTAATTTTAAAAATTAAGTTTGCAAACTGCAGACAATGTGGAGAAGCCATGAGATAGCACAGGATTAAAACACATCTAGGCGGCTGACCGCTACAGTGAAAACAATTCAAGTCTCAGATTAGAAGTGCTCCTGCGAGCAAGGAAAAGGAAAAGGAACAGAATCTTAAAAAATTGTGTTATTCAACAGAAGCATATTCTAAAAAAGGTCACGTGATGGAGTCAATTACTAACACACTGATCCCACAAGTTGTTCCTTTCCCTTGCAAAGCCTCAGGGCTTGTCTACACGAGCACCGTATTCCGCATTAAAAAACATTACCGCGCGTTAACAAGAAACTGTACAGACGTGAAATGTTGTTACTGCGCACTAAGCGCCTTGTTGCTGCGCATTCCAACAACCACTCCGACGAGAGTGGTAACAGCTGTTGTGGATCATCTGTTGCGCGTTTGAGCTCGTGTGTACGCTTACCGCGCAATGATTAGCCTCCAGAAATGTCCCAGAGTGCCAATCAAGGCCACTCTGGGACATCGGAGCTGTCAACTATGTCAATTTCACTGCTCTAGCTTAGCAGTGAAATTGACATATGGGCTCCCGGAGTCAGCTGAAGCCGCCGTGCTTTAAACCGCGGCTACAGCTGATTGCCGCCCCAGCAGGGGGATCGGGTGCCATCAGAAGCGCCCCTGGAGCGTCTGCCGACACCTGAACCCCTGGACTGTGCTGGGGGGCTGGCTCCGATTCCAGCC
>ML685813.1:8942766-9094614 GCA_007922175.1 Pelusios castaneus
TCCGGGACTCAGCTGCTGCCGCGGGGCTTTAAACCGCGGCCGCAGCTGATTCACAGAGCCTGGGAGCGGTGCTGGGGTTCGGATGACAGCGGGGGCTGGCAATGCAGCCCCCCCCTGCCACCGGAAGCCCTGCAGCTGGGCTAGGGGGCTGGCTGTGGGCAGTGCATGGTGGGACAGGTGCCCACCATGCACTGCTCTTCTTTCGCAAAGGAGCATTCCAAGGGTGAATGCTCCTTTGCGAAAAAAAGAGCACGTGTGTACACGAGAAAGCGCAATACTTATAGCGCTTTACTTGTCACGCAATAACTAATTGCGGGACAAGTATTCTCGTGTAGACAAGGCCTCAGTGAAATGACAGGTCTGCCCAGGCAGAAGAGTGTGCAGGATCAGGCTCTAAAATTGCCATCAAAATGTACTCTCAGCAAACAACAAGAGCAAACCAAAACTATTTCTTTTTACTCTTCGAAGGGTTTCAAATAATTTTCAGAATTTCAGGAAGGAATATTAGGCAAGTAGAAAGGTTGACTATCACCTGTGGAATACTGAGTGTACACTTGTAGATACAAACACCCCCGGAAAACATACACATACAAAATAAAATTAGACCTCCTACAGAGCTTTAGGAGACTTTGATTTACAGTATCTTGGCATTCAAGGAAAATACAATCAAAATGTAAACCATGGGCCTGATTCAGTGCCCCTTACAGAAAATGGAAAAATTCCATTGGACCAGGTCCAGTATCAATTTAGAATGATATTATTTTCAGCAGCCTTAGATATACTGAAAGATGTTCAGTCAATTCAAATGTTTAGGCACTGTATAACTCCACTATATACAATTCTGCTGGAAAAAAAAATCATCCAGTCATTTAAGCATTGATAAGGAAAAATAAATTAGATTTAAGAGATTCAAAGACAATTATCTAAAATAAATATCTAAAACGGCTTGGAAATGGGTTGTCTATATCATACCAAACTAAAAGGAGATTTCATATCCTAAAGGTATTCTCTGAACTTCCTTTGGTTTCAAATCAGCTTTAAAAGTTTTATTTGAGAGTACAAATACAAAGAGGATATCAGGAATATCTTTTCATGTAGGACTAATGTGATGAAAGAGCATTTTCGTTTATTTTTATAATAGACATAAATAGACATACATTATATGGATCTTTCTTGGTGCTTTCTTTCCAAAGTTAAATGGTATTAAGTATAAGAGTGGCAGATACTAGTGAATTAGACCTTGGGACAAATTCAGCACTGACTAAAATGAACAAACAAATCTTCATCAAAATAAGTACCTTTAAACTAGGACTGAATTTGGCCGTTTCCATATTAATCAATTTAAATTATAAATAATGATATTCATAATTAATTATGAATTAGTTACAATTCATAATATTTTCAGATGGACTCAAAAAATACAACAGAATAAAAAAGGAAAAAATTATAAGGGGAGAAGAGAATAGTCAGAACAGTCTCCATTCCCATTTTTATGCCAGCCAATACTGAAATTGGATTAGGCTCCATTTCCAAATCAATACTGTTCCAGTAACAACTTGTTTCATTCATTAATGATCACCAGTATAATTTAGAACCTAAATACAATTCAGCATATTGTGCACTGATGAACACTCTAAGAGTTCTTATAGTGGCGTCAAACAAAACATTTCGAAGTCTAACCATTGTTATGGGCACTAAGGGTGCAGTAGTTTGAGACGACACCACATGCTAGAATTGTTATGTTATATTTTTAAGTCCTTTGATGAATTCTGAGCACATAAACAAAATAAAACACTAAAAAGTTAGTTTTATGATATAGGGCTAAATTGTGATTTGAAGAACAAACAGGAGCAAGGAGTGATAGGTAAGCAGCATCTCCAATGAGCTATTGTAAAACTTTTATGACACACAATTCCTCCTCTGCTTCCTCCTTTCTCCAAGGGATAGCATTTTATTGTTGACCCCCCCCCCCCCGGTCAGGAAAAGCAGGGGAAGATAATGGAAAAATTAAATCAACACCTTCCCCTCCCCACCAATTTGTTCATTATTTCCAGGAGCCCTTGAAACCCAGAAAGAAAAATGCTTGGAGGCCAATAAGGTGCCTTTTCTTCATCCCATTAAATTTTTGTTCAAATTCAGCTGAAATATAATATTTTGAAAATCACCATTTCTCATCTGTCACTTGTGTAGTCAGTAAAAGTTTGAGCACATACCAAAATAATTCATAGGCTCTGAGGCCAAAACGGACCGTTTGATCATCTAGCCTGCCTTTTTACATAGCACAGACCATAGAACTTCTCAAAAATAATTCTCAGAGCATCTCTTTTAGAAAAAAAAATTAATCTTGATTTTAAAATTGACCATATGAAGAATACACCACAACCCTTGGCAAATTTCTCTAGTGAGTACTACAATTATTCCCTGAGTACTAAAAATGTACCTCTTATTCTCAAGGAAATTGTCTAGTTTAAAACATCCAGCCCTTGGAAGTTCAGCAAGACTGAAGTGCCTACATTTGAACATGAGTTCTATGTAAGTACTTACACACTATAATCAAATCACCCATTTTCTCCTTGTTAAGCTAAATAGCTTGAGCTCTTGGAATTTATCATTATAAGGCATGTTTTCTAATACTTCAATCATTGCCGTGGCTCTTCTCTGAAACCTCTCCAGTTTGTCAACATTCTTCTTGAACTGTGGACACCAGAAATGGATACAGTATTCCAGTTGTGGTCACACTCGTGCCATTCAGAGAAGTAAAGAACTTCTCTGTTCCTATCTGAGATTCTCATTTATATATCTAAGAAGTGCATTAGTTCTTTCACCCACAGCATCACACTGGAAACTTAAGACCACCTGATTATCCATAACTACCCTCACATTTTTTTTCCAGTCAGGCTAGAGTACCCAACCTCTAAGCATGGCCTACATTCTTTGTTTTAGATGCATACATTTTACACTTAACCATTACACTTAACAAGTTATTGATCTGTGCCCAGTTTACCAAGTGATCCAGATCACTCTGTATCAGGACTTTTCCTTTTCATTGTTTATCTCCTACTCCCCAACTTTTGTGTAAGCTGCAAACTTTATCACAGATGATTTTATATATTTTTCCAGGTCATCATAGGGTCAACGCCCTGTACCTGCAGGACTATACTAGAAAAACTCCTGCTTAATGATTCCCCATTTTGAGATTTTTCAGTTAGTTAATTTTTAATCAATGTATTTTCTGCTATGCTAATTTTATATCATTCATTTTTTTTGGTTTTTGTTTCTCATAAAAATGTCATGCACTACCAAGTCAAACACCTTCCAGAAACCTCACTATATTACATCAATAACTGAACATGTACATTCATAGCCCAGCATGCACTCACACAGCCTGCAAGGAAACTATGGATAACATTTAGCTCAAGGAAAAGAGGGTCAAGTCAAGATTCTACTGCTGGGCCACATCCTCCGAAACTCAGCATATGGACCAAGTGGACCAGCATATGGACCCATCTCCTTGGTTAGAGAGCACAGCGTTCCTTTCAAGTACTTGACTTTGCAATCTAAATAATGGGAGTAAGTGAACCAATGCAGTTTCACAGATATTGAAGGCTATGTCTACACTTACTAAAGTTAGTTTGAATTAACTTAATTCGAGCTAGAAAAATTTAGTTTGAACTAAGCAAGTGCCTTCAATGGCACTTGCTTAGTTCTAATTAGCGAATTGCATTGAGTTCAATGGGCCGATTAGTTCGAACTAAGCAATTAGTTCGAACTAACATGGCCATGTTGGTTAATTCGAACCAACGAGTTTCAATTAACCCTTAGTTCAAATAGCATATTCAAATTTATTAGTTTGAATTAAGTAAGCCCTTAATTCAAACTAATTAAAGCCTAGTGTAGCCATGGTTTTAGTTAGTTCGAATTAAGCTTCCTTAATTCGAACTAACTTGCCAGTGTAGACATAGCCGAAAAGTTTTGTGAGTTCATGCTGATTTTGCCAAAAACAAAAAATCATTTAAAATAGCCAAAAAAATTGAACTGTTTAGTTGCAAAATTTTCAAGATTTTTTTTATTGTTTTCTCTGAACTCTTCATTTCAAAATGCATTTTACTTTCATTTAAAAAAAATTGAGATAATAATTGTAATACAATTATTTTAATCAAGCAAAGTGATTTTTTTCAATTTTAAAGGGGTGAATATACCAAAAAATTCATTTTCAGTCTGATCAAAAACATTTATTTATCTTTTTGAAACTGACAACAAATCAAAAAGAGCATTATTTGCCCAAGAAGCAAATAAACAAAAACCATCTTACTATTAATCCCTCTTGAAAATTCAGTGATCTCTGTAAGATCCCATGCACTGCTACAGGCTGGAGACCGATCAGCTAAGTAGCAGCGCTGTAGAAAAGGACCTGGGGGTTATGGTGGACAGGAAGTTGAATATGAGCCAACAGTGTGCTCTTGTTGCCAAAAAGGCCAATGGCATATTAGGCTGCATCAGTAGGAGTATTGCCAGCAGATCGAGGGATGTGATAATTCCCCTCTATTTGACACTGGTCAGGCCGCATCTGGAATACTGTGTCCAGTTTTCAGCTCCCCACTACAGAAAGGATGTGGACAAATTAGAAAGAGTCCAGCGGAGGGCAACAAAAATGATTAGAGGGTTGGGTCACATGACTTATGAGGAGAGACTGAAGGAACTAGGCTTATTTAGTCTACAGAAGAGACAACTGAGGGGAGATTTGATAGCAACTTTCAACTACTTGAAGGGGTGCTCCAAAGAGGAGGGAGCTAGACTGTTCTCGATGGTTTCAGAGGACAGAGCAAGGAGCAATGGTTTCAAATTACAGCTGGGGAGTTGAGGTTGGATATTAGGAAAAACTTTCTCACTAGGAGGGTGGTGAAGCATTGGAATGGGCTACCTAGGGAGGTTGTAGAATCCCCATCTTTGGAGATTTTTAAGGTCCAGTTACACAAAACCCTGGTTGGGGTGATTTAGTGGGAGTGGTCCTGCTTTTTAGCAGGGGGTTGGACTAGATGACCTTGTGAGGTCCCTTCCATCCCTATTATTCTATGGTTCTATGCAGTAGTGGCATAAAACACCAGCATGATCACAATACCCCCAACAGACTCAGTGGATTCACTGAATTACTGCCTGAACCCATGTCTGGTGATGGTCAAGCCCTGCATAATTGAATGGGAATTGTTTTAATTCAACTTCCAAGTCCCCCTAAACATCAGTCATCCATAAACATCTTTGCACATGGAATAATTTCTTTTTCTTCCCGAAATGTAACCTATGCCAAACTAACCTGTTTTAAAAATTTAGAGAATAGAGGCAAGGAACATGAAAAGAAATGGAACCAGTAAGCTCTCTGCTGTGCTCGTTCCTTTTTAAGCTGGTTTAGTAATGCTCCTTGAACCAATCCAGAGTGCATGGGGTTCCTTTAAAGCATGACATTGTAGGCCTCAGCTCCTTGAGTCACAGCATGATAATCAGAATCTCAGCTTCTGCTGGGAGGGGGAAAAAAATTCCTTCCCTCTCTGACAGTATTTTGAAAATGTGAGCCAGGAGTAACTGATGTCTGCCTGAGTCTATAGGGTGAAAGAAACAATATCTGCGAGAGATGCAAATTGCTTCATTCATTTTAATTCTGAAGCCTGCATCCCTGCTTTAAAATGTCATAGTGGCACATGACAAGGTAAAGTACACAGGGAATTCCATTTGGTTACTAGTTTAAGTGGTGTTACTATGCATCCAGGTTGTCTTAATTTGGCCTTGAAAGCCTCCAATAGCTTCCATATTTATCTGCCTAATGTCAGCACTCAAGAGGCACAAACTCCATTGCACAAACAAGTATGGATTTTGGTGTCTTCCTTTCTTTATAGAAGTTGTTTTCTGGTCAAGAGGAAAGGAGGCCCAGGTCCTCCTATTGGTCTACATCTGCCACCTTCCCCTCTAGTGCCTCACAGTAAGGATGATTCTGCAGAAGATGACAAGGAAATCTTTTTGTTTCATTACGTGTTTCAGACCACTGCTAGGAAATTCATTAGATACAAACATGATCCTCATTATTAATCACCAGATATCCTGCTGGTGTGTTTTTGAAAACTTAGTTATGGATACATCATCCTAAGTGTAACTGCAATCACGATTTCTTCAGTTATAACTTCACCCATTAACATTTACTTTGAGCAACTTTCTTTCTTTTTTCTCATGTCCAGGTACATACAACGCACAAAATAATAGTTTCCACTATAAAGTACAGTATTTTATCTTTTTCAGTCTTTCTTGTTTGCAGAATCTACGCTCACACATTAAAATCCAACTGTCACAAACTTATCACCACTCTTTCCCCACTGTTGCTAATATATTCATGACTTGATAACATTTTACAATGTGCAGATATAGAAATTACCTTGATAACCCAGGGAAAACAGTCTCTGGAATAAATCAAACTATTACAGCAATAAAGGGCTGCCTC
Organism: Pelusios castaneus; assembly: GCA_007922175.1. Taxonomy (NCBI): domain Eukaryota; kingdom Metazoa; phylum Chordata; order Testudines; family Pelomedusidae; genus Pelusios; species Pelusios castaneus. The sequence continues at coordinate 8,949,251 of ML685813.1, forward strand.
CAAGAAAACTGAATTAAGTGGGAGCTTTCCCATTAACTTCAACAAGTGCAGCATCAGATACTGAACAATTTTATTCTGGAGAATTTGTTTTAGAAACAGAGATTTTTTTTCAGCACATCATGCAACTTCCATAAAGAGATTTTTAAAGACTAACATGTTTATTTCTCACATGAGCTTTCAAGGGCATAAACCCGCTTTGCCAGATGTATGCATTTTTCATGGATGTGATGAAGTGGGGTTACGCCTACAAAAGCTCATGTGAGAAATAAACATATTAGTCTTTAAAAGTGCCATGGGACTCCTGGTTTGTTTTGCTGAAATAGACTAATACAGCTACCTCTCTGGAACCCATAAAGAGATCAATTTTCTTTCTTTCAGATAGATACTTGTAACTCTGCTTCTGAAAAGTAAATTCAAAGCTATAATCCAAACAAAATGTTACAAGAAATCCAGGAATATGTTAGTTTAGTTTTAATCCAGGAATACGTTAGTTAGTTTTAGAATTACTGAAAAGTGCTAGATTGAGAGCACTTGACAAAAGAAAAATATAAATTCAAGACACTTGTCACTCCAAAAAAGTAATGATATTTTAAAACAATACTCTTCCATTTCAACAACCAGCTCTGTGAGAATCAAAACTGACAACTTTTGTGACAGCCCAAACAGAGAGGTCAAGAACTGAATGAATATAGAAACTACTACTACTACTACTACTGTCAATCCAAAAGAGGATAAAAACATGCAGAGGGGGAAGTGCGAGGAACTTGTTGTACTGCTACCTACATGCTTAATGTGCTCTGTGGATAAGCTGAGCACCTCAGTAATCAGAGCTGAAATACTTGAAAAGATATATAGTTCTTCAATGCTGATCCTGAAAGGTGCTGAGAGTTCTCAATGGCTTACAGAGAATAAAGTGGGACTTTTTGAAAATTAGAAACGTTCATAGGAATCAATATGTTAAAAAAGTTAATATAGAGTTAATAAAAAAGTTAAAAGTTCATAGAAATCAATATGTTAAAAAAATAGTTGAATAGTTCTCCCAGCTCTCAAAAGAATTGCTGGGAGAACTACTCATAATGAACAATGTATTCAATAAATGTGTTCCATTTTGTTTGTTCTGACTTTATTCTTTCTTTGTAATTATTCTTTGAACAATCTATGATCTTAATCCCACACAGACATTTACCTTAAGGATACTTACCAGCAACTACAGATCACACAACAGAAACACTGAAGCAGGAACACAGCCCTGCAACAGACCACGCTGCCAAACTTGCCCTCATATCTACACTGATGACACCATCACAGGGCCTAATCAAGCCACCTACTCCATCAAGGGCTCGTTCACCTGCTCATCCACCAATGTGATTTATGCCATCATGTGCCGGAAATGCCCCTCTGCCTTATATATTGGACAAACAGGACAGTCTCTGCGCCAAAGAATAAATGGACACAAATCTGACATCAGAAATTGCAACACTACAAAACCAATAGGGGAACACTTCAATCTCCCTGCTCACTCCCTTGACGACTTGTTAATAGCTGTGTTGAAACAGATGAATAACAAATCACAGCTTCAAAGAGAGACTGCAGAACTCGAACTTATACGCAAATTTGAGTCAGTTGTCTTGGGAGTTAAACAGGGACTATGGATTTTTCTCGCATTACAACAAGTGATTTGACCTCCCCCTCCTCTATGTGCTGTTCCCCAGTGTTTTGAATCCTAACACCTATTTTGATTTGCTGTTACAGCCTGACCTGATGCTATGTCATACACTCCCCTGCATTTAATTTCCTCCCACTCTGTAACTTTCCTATCTTCAAAGCATCTGATGAAGTGGGATTTTCTCCCACGAAAGCTCATGCGATAAATAAATCTGTTAGTCTTTAAAGGTGCCACAGGACTCTGTTGTCTTTCTATGTTAACACAGTTCAGCTTGTGGGTGGTTTTTGATCCCCTTAGTCAGATGACAATGTTTGTGTTTATTGATTAAATGCATGCAGATGTAGCAAAAGAGGGGAAAGAAATTTTCAAGTCACTGGACATTTGATTCTCAAAAAAGAAAAGATAACAGTATTGGTATTAAAAAGAGTTAAGGTGACTGGCTATGAGAATTTTCAGGACTTTTGAAACCTTTTCTTCTTGAAGCCCCTTGAATTAGTCTTGCCCAATGTGATGGAGTCAAGCCTGAGGGCTACAGGAAAGTACTGGAAGATAGATATATTAGCCCCAAGCTTAGTAAATCCCTGTTCCCAAGGTAATTAGGGTAGGACTGCTCTAGGCCAATTAGGGTATCTGAAACCAATTAAAGCACCTAAGACCATTTGGAGCACCTGAAGCCAGTTGAAGCACCGACACCAATTAGGGTGATTGGCCACCGCAGATAAAACGCCTCTGTTTCAGACAGTGTTGGGCGTGGTGGTTAGAGGAGTGGAGGTTGGTATGGAGTGTTATAGAGCAGAGTGAAGCACAGCCAGATACAGCTGACTAGTAGCTGTTGCTATTAGCACCTAGAAGGTACAGTCAGACAGGGCAAGTTCACCCAGGCAGGCCTTAGGGCCCAAGGCCCTGCAGCCTGCAGGGTGGAGAGTCTGGCTCCTGAGAGGAGGGTACTGGGAGACTATAGCACTGGGAATTTGGAGGAGGGTGAGCTTTGCTTAGGTTGGCTGCCAAAGCTTGAAGCGCAGGATTCACGGGGCCTGAGCATAGCCAGTCTGCCACACCAGGAAATTACAACAAAATATATTTGGAGATTTTATTGACTGGGATCAAGCTTAATCATACACTTATGCAACAAAAAAACTGATTCTTTATAAGGGTGCCCTACAGATTTTTTTTTTTAAATAGCAAGCTCTGATTTACTTTAAAATCTTTTAAAAACTACAATGGTTCTTCCCTGATGATGTTTAGAAGAATGTTTGGGAAAGACACAAGAATAACACCTTAAATTAGAAAGCTAATTTAAAATATACACACAGAAAACATATTTTGATGGAGGAAATAAATTATATTAGCTGCATAATATTCATAATAAAAGAATGCAGCTAGTTTTGCAGGCAGCTCTGGGAAATACTTCTAAATGAATTCATAGGAAAAGTTTATCAAGCCTACCCTTCCAGAGAGTCTTACACATTTCTGTCTATGCCTTACATCACTTCCTAATACATCTCAGAGATCTACACAATAATTGAAACTGAAAAAAAATGTTGTGAGTGAGATTTAACAGGTACAGATACACTTTTTAACAACAAAAAAGGAATCTTGCACGACACTCAGCATTCTGGATCATCAGGGTCTTTCAAACTCAGCATTGATATTAATTCTGCCTTTTCTCCCTTTTACAGAAGAAGGTTCTCACCTCTAGTATAAGACAAACAAATACATGCAAGTTTTGTTACACAGAAGGTCACTGAAAGGAACAGAATAGCTAGCATAATGATGGTCTCTTGTTTCCTAATATTATTACCGTTTGGAAGTTAAACAACAGCATTCCCTCCCCTCTCTCCATCCCACATCAATTGGTGTTATTGTTTGTAGTATTTGCTTTTTTGTAAACTAATAAAGTTATGTTGGGAAGAATGAAGGGAACAAGTCAGCACTTTTTTGTGTGTCTGTGTCCCTCTACCCCCACCACCCACTGTCTCCTCCCACAGCCCTGTTCAAGAAAACAGAGGGGGCCAAATCCTCAGCTAGTGTGAATGGGTTAGGTCATTTATATTTGGTGAGGATTTATCCAGTGAGATAAATAGTAATTTTTTGAGATAATGAAATAAAGATTGGATTTTGTAAATGTAGCAATGTTTTACAGCCACAAAAAAGTAAATGCATATTGCTCTGTTGCAAACTTCACCATAATGCTTCAGATCTTTTGAGCAGTGCAAAATATTTCTATCACACAAAAACCCCACTCTTTATTTCATTTTCAGTAACATTGCATATAACCTGTCAATTAACAAACCAGGTCTTCATAATATTGCCTCGAAAGAGCTGTAAAATCTAGGAAACACCAGAGCTGTATATATGAATCACACAAACATTCTCCATCTCTGAGACTAGACCTCTGACTATGTAGCATCCACTTCAGCATTGTTAAAGAAAACATACTGCCAGTATATATCAGCTGGTTTGTAGCCATATATACGCTTTATATTTATTTTCTTTTTACAGCTGCTGCCATTCTTGCTTTCTCAGGACCTTTCTGAATAGGAGACATAGGACCTCTAGGAATATTTTTTTTAATGCCACGTCATGAAGTGAATGCACATACTGGGTATGAAAAACATGAAGTCTCTTAATCCACAAAACTTTCACTTCTAATTATTGTTTAATTGTTTTTCCATTCTACTGGAGATTTTGTGGAAAAGTCTTTAAAGGCAGAACAGTAAGGAAATGTTGTGTTTAGAGGTATATTGGGGTTTTGCTGATTAGATTATTCTGGAGGTACGACTCTTATTTGGCTTACTTGGGCAGGCAGAAACACCAGATGCAAGACTTTAATGTTGGGCACCATTAAATCCACTTTTTGAACCATTCAATCAATCCCAGGACACACTGCCTTTAAAACCAGCAATTAAATATAATAAGCAATTAATGCACTCAGATAATACAGAGCTCTCTAGAATAAAGCACACAGCAGAATTCCAGATAATTTTAATTCCTATTAGGGAAACGTTACACAGAAGGCACCATTCAGAAGCAGATTTTAAAAAACAAACAAACAACAATAACAAAACCCACACGTTTGCCCTAAGTAAACAGAACATCCTTTCAGGTATGTGATATGATCAATTACAATTCCCATTGGCTACTATAGGACTTGCAGGCTCAACTAGTAAAAAAAAAATAGTTGAGAGAGAGTTTGATTATTTCCAAGGACTAATTGAAGGTGGGGAGCAAATTCACTATATTTTCTTATGTCTGCCATATGAAACAAGGCTTGTACTAGCATTGCCTAGCAGTTTATCCCTCGTGGTCTGTTTGAATTAATATTGTGACCCACCCTTCTCTGTATCTATATATTTATATCTAACATGCTCCCCCCCACCCCGATTTCATGCATCTGATGAACTGGGATTATGCCCATGAAATCTCATGTGAGAAATAAACTTGTTAGTCTTTAAAAGTAACATAAGACTCCCTCTTTTGCTGAAATAAACTAACACAGCTACCCCACTGGAACCTGTTCAGACAAATATTCTCATCAGTCTTTTTCTTTGTCAAAAATAATCTGCTCCTTGGGGATTAGTTTTATTAATATGAAATCAATTGCCCATATAACTCAAAATTCCCAAAGTCCATCTTTAAGTACACACAACATAAGGTTTCTCTTCCATATGCTTCTGCATGAGGCAAATCTACTGGTCTCAGGGTCTTCTCTGCAGCAGCCTTTCTTCACTTCCCTCAGACTCTGCCACAGCTTTTGGGGCTTTCCTTTTCACTGCAGTCACCTGTTGTCCTTTATATGTGTGTGCCTCATTCAACCTAAGTGTGCCTGTAATCAGGGTGGGCAAGGCCCAGAACTTCATCCCGGAAGGCATGAGCCACCTTGTTACAAAGGTGGTTGTTGTTGTTGGTTTTTGTTGGGTTTTTTGGGTGGGGTTTGTTTGCTTTTTTTGGTAAGTGTCATATGGCTTATAATTTCTATAATTACTGAAAGATTTCTTTGACAATTTTGTGTGTGGTTCACTTCTGTTTCAAATATCATTTCTCCACATGGTTAATGTTCTTTGCCCCAAAATCTGTTCCTTCTCCTGCCCAGGCTGCAGTACTGTGAAGTCCTCCATCCTGCTGGATCAATTTCATACCTAAGCATCACTTATTTCCTTCTGTATGCTGCAATTCCCATCTATAATGTTTATTCTCTCTCTCTCTCTCTCTCTCTCTCTCTCTGGTGTTATTTCTTGCATAAAGAACCAATCTGTATGGATTAATAGATGACCAACTGTTCCTTTCTATCTGCCTTCTTATGCTCTGTGGCATATATGACAATTTCTTCAACATCTTTGAAAAACTTTATTCAATTAAATATTAAGTTTAGGTATCTTTGGAGTTTATTGTATTAACTCAAAGGTAAGAATGGCTACACTGGGTCAGACCAATGGTCCACCTAGCCCAATATCCTGTCTTCTTAAAGTGGCTGACATCAGGTGCTTCAGAGGGAATAACCAGAACAGATAATCATCAAGTGATCTATCCATGGTTGTGCATCCCTGTCCATCCTGGCTAATAGCCATTGATGGACCTATCCTCCATGAACTTATCTAGTTCTTTTTTAAACACTGTTATGATCTTAGCCTTCACAACATCCTCTGGCAAAGAGTTATTTGGTGTGCAGAAATACTTCCTTTTGTTCATTTTAAACCTGCTGCCTATTAATTTCATGTAATGACCCCTAGGTCTCAAAAGGAATAAATAATACTTCCTTATTTACTTTCTCGACATGAGTCATGATTTTATAGACCTCTATCATATGTCCCTTTAGTAATTTTTCTTCTATCATGAAAGTCCCAGTTTTATTAATCTCTCCTTATCTGAAAGATGTTCCATAGCCCTAATAATTCTTTTGTTCTTTTCTGTACCTTTTCCAATTCCAGTATATCTCTCTTGAGATGGGATGACCAGATCTGCATACAGTATTCTCGGTGTGTGTACCATAGATTTATATAGTGGTATTATGATATTTTTTTCTATTTCATTACCTAACTTTTTTATAATGATTCCTAATATTCTGTTAGATTTTTTGACTGTCCCTGCACCTTGAATGGATGTTTTTGGAGAATTATCCATGACTCCAGGATCTCTTTCTTGAGTGATAACAGCTAATTTAGACCCCATCATTTTATATGTACAGTTGGGATTATGTTTTCTAATGTGCATTACTTTACATTTACCAATATTGAATTTCTCCTACTATTTTGTTGTCCAGTCACCCAGTTTTGTGAGATCCCTTTGCAGTCTACTTTGAAGTTAACTATGTTGAATAGTTTTGTATCATCTGCAAATTTTCCCACGACACTATTTACCCTCTTTTCCAGATCATTTGTGAATATGTTGAACCAGTACTAGTCCAAGTACAGACCCTTGGGCACACCACGGTTTACCTCTCTCCAAAAACTGACCTTTTATTCTAACCATTTGTTTCCTATCTTTTAACCAGTTATTGATCCAGGGGAAGGTCTCTCTTATTCCATGACAACTTACTGTACTTTAGAGCCTTTGATGAAGGATCAAAGGCTTTCTGAAAATCTAAATACACTAAATCCACTGGATCACCCTTGCTAGCCTCCTCAAAGAATTCTAGTAGATTGATGAAGTCTGATTTCCCTTTAGAAAAATCATGTTGACTCATCCCAAAAAAAACTGTGTTGATCTATGTGTCTGTGTAGTAAGGTCGACGCCCACGGTCTGTAGCTCTGGCCCTCAAGCAGGGCAGACACGTGTTCAGATACAGTAGGCTTCCAGCCTTCAGGCAGGGCGAGGCAAACACCCAAAGTCAGTAGCCTCCAGCCCTCAGGCAGTGCGAGGCAAACACCCAAAGTCAGTAGAGGATCAAGATGGGAATGATCGAGGCTCAGGAATCAAGAGGGGGAGGAGAGGGGTGCAGGCCCACCCAACACCACTGTGTCCCAGCCCATGGCCCTATCCAGTGGCAGAGCAGTCTGCCCCTGGGCTCGGCGGGGTTCCAACTGAAATGCACTGACTACAACTCAGTCAGACACTCACCCGCTGTCCCTGGGCTACTTCCTCCCTTGTCCCCGCTCAGCTACCTGGGTCCCATAGTCTTCCGTGTAGACATCTGGGTAGGCCACCAAATTTATCTCGGTCAGGCCCTCGCTGTCCATAGGCGGAAGGTCCAGCAACCTCTCAGGGCTATCAGCAGCTCCTCAAGGTCATAGGGGCCGCTCGCAGCAGGCCCCTCCCTCAGGCCCTCTGGGTCATCAGTGGAGGGCAGCTTCTCCAAATCACAGGAATTGTTTGCCACAGGTCCCTCTCTCCTGTCCTCCAAATCCTCCGCCAATGGTAGCTCCTCCAGGTTCTCCCCTGGATGGGAATACAGATAAGGCCCTGTCTTCTGGCTGTCCTGGGGTTCATCTACCAACTCTGGAGGAGGGCTGGGGTCTTCCGAAGGTGGAAGCTCTCGTAGTCGGTCTGTCCGTCTCCGGGAAGGTTACCCTGGTAGGGCTTCTGTCCAGCTTTTTATACTGTCCCCTCTTCCTTTGGTTCCACCCTTCTGTTTCCTGGCCTGGTCCCAGCTAGGTGCTTCTTCTGTCCAACAGGGGGAGTGTGGGAGCCCTGCCGTGCCCTGGTCTGAAGGCGGCTGCCTCACCCTGCTACAGTCTGATAATTCTATTCTTTACTATAGGATCAACCAATTTGCCTAGCTTGTCATGAAGTTAGATTTACTGGCCTGTGATTGCTGGGATTGCCTCTGGAACCTTTTTTTAAAAAAAAAATGATATCACATTAGATATCCACCAGTCACTTGGGTACAGTTTAAATGTTAGGTTTAAATTTAAATCTAATTTAAATGTTAGGTTATAGACCAAATTTAGTATTTCTGCAATTACACATTTGAATTCCTTCAGAACTCTTGGTAAAAAATTATTTGGTCCTGGTGGCTAATTACTGTTTAATTTATCAATTTGTTCCAAAACCTCCTATAATGACACCTCAATCTGGGAGAGATCCTCAGATCTGTCAACTAAAAAGAATGGCTCAGGATTATGGCTTAGTGTGGGCCAGCATGATCAAATGAGTGAATAATAATGAATATTGTGGCCTTTTGGGACAATACAGGTTAAGTAGATTTCTTGAGGAATCTCTAGGAGAAAGTGAATGTGAATATCCCATCCTAATTATGCAAAACCAAGACATTTGAAACTACACACTGAGGGGAGCATGAGTGTTTGCTGATTACCTGTTTCTGGAATCTGAAGGTGACAGGCCGAAATTGCATAAAGGAAAAAGACTGAATTATTCATGTTCTGAACTTAGACTGTTATGAATTTGTCACCACAGACAAATTCCTTTGTGGGGTGTGAAGGACTGACTTCTACCAGAGTGCTTGTTGGAGATGGAGGGTGAGCTCTAGTAAGTTTATAACATGTGTGTAGGTTCTTTCATTGTTTTAGTATGCTTTCTCTATAATGCTTTCACTTTAACAATAAATTTACTTTTTTATAAAAGCTTGCATGGTAAAAATTTCATTGTTCAGTTGTAGAAGAGAAAGAAATTGCAGATACTGATTTGTTTTGGCAGTCTGTCTTGCTGGGGATGTAACAGAGGCAAGGAACTGGGCAATTTCAAAAAAACTCTAGTCAGAAGGGAGAGAAACCTGGATCTTTACCAAGGAGACCTGATGACTGAAGATCTGGGAGATAAAGTAGGGGACCCCAAAGGAGCACTGAAGGGGAGAAGGTTCAGTTGCCTTTAACTGTGACCTATATGATGGACATGGGACCTAAGAGAGTGTGAATTGATGTAACTGCCAAAAGCAGTGAAAGCAAGTACTATATAAAGGAAAAGCACGGAAGGGAGTCTCAGTCTTTTCAGGAAAAGGATGACAAGGAGAGAACAGCTGAAGAAAGGTCAAATGCTTCAGATATGCAAAGAAAACATTTGGATACTAAGGATATACAAATGCAGAGCTAGTTGACTTGCTAGTTCACCAGAAAAGAATGGTCCAGATTTTCAGGGAATATCAGCTAATAGCAGAGGAAATCCTAGAACCAATGCCATAGAGAGAAGTAAGGGAAGAGGCTTAACTAAACTAAATGCAGAAGGTATTTCAAGGATACTGCAGGAAATTGACAAGTCTGTCACAGTACCTATTTTCCATCCACTTCTAAAGTTAGTTCTTTGGATCAGGCTCAGAATGAGCAACTCAGTGTACTAAGTGATGGTAAACAGTTCTGAAGTCTTGTGACTGGTCTACGGTTAAAATGAATTTAGTAGCAAACCCAGTATCTCTAGGATGGTTTTCTACTTATCAGTAAACAGTATATGTCCATGATTTAGAGTATAAATTCATCAACAAATGACTATGGAGATAAACTAATCTTCTACCAGCTCAACTAAAAAAATAAACATAAAAATAGTAATTCACAGAACAAATATTTGTTTATTAAAATACTATATAAACTCAAGTTAATGTTGCTCATCCAATAAAAAAAAGCCGTTTTTAATTTTAGAGAAGCAACCAATTAATCGTCATGAATCCTTTCAGGAATAAATAAAAAACAAAAACAAAACAAAATAATGTCTTACGCACAAATATTCTTTCATTTTAATGTATGCATCTAAAAAATAAAGTTCCCAGGAAACACCTACAACTTGCCTGTAATGATTATGAAACAGAATGACTTTTGAAGGTATTTCATTTAACTCCAAAAGTCTTATGATTTTCTAGTGCAATTGTAGGTGTGCTAACAAGTTTTCATTTCTCTATTTTCCATGTGAGTTTAAGAAACTACTTTCCTTTCAAAGGATTATTTTGAAGGTTTTCCTAATTAAGTAAAGAAGAGGAATGCATGATATGAAATTAGTTAGACACATTAATAAGCAAATAATTTGTGGTTCTAGAGAACCATAGGTATTAAAAATCAATCATTTCAGAACTGTATATGTATTCATCAGTGTTGATAAAATTTCTTTTATTAGATCCTCCTCTGTTCAAGTTATAAGCAGCTGAAAAGAAATACAATACACACAATACATACAATAAATAAAATACACAGAATCTTAGAAAATGAAACTTTTCCATAAACAGGCTCAAATAAACTCTAGATCTGAGACTGAAAAAGTCTCTGTCTCTGATTATGCTATTTTCCAGAAGGATAGCCATGTTAGTCTATGTACAGCAAAAACAATGAGAGTCCTGTGGCACCTTAAAGACTAACAAATTTCTTCAGGCATAAGTTTTCATGGGCTACAACCTACTTTTTCCCATGAAAGCTAATGTGATAAATAAATGTGTTAGTGTTTAAAAGTACCACAGGACTCCTTGTTTGCTTGGCTGACCTAGACTAACATGGCTACCCCTTTGGAACTTATCTTTGATTATTTACCCATGAAAATACATCTCACATTGCACTTCCCAAATCTGTGAGTTCCATGGGGAAAAACCTACATATGGAACACCTTTTGAAATAATCAGTCTATACCTCTTTTTGCTATTATATGGGCACTGCCACTTTCACAGAGTCAGATCCAGTGTTCTCTGAAATCTGTGAGAGTCTTTCCCGCCTGACATCTATTTGGATCAGACCAAACGCAGAGGGAGTGACGGTGTATGTAAACAATACCATTTAGCCACGTTTTCACTCTCCTCGCCACCTTTTTCCTTCATTTTTCTGCAGACTATGAGAGACCTTTTTACTCCTTTTCGCACCATATCAAAGGTTATGGTCCTATCATTTCTCACAAGTTTAAACAGCATTTTCAGGGCTCATTCAAAATTGGGGAGGGATGGGAGAAGACAATGCCAGCTGATCCCTTAGCACTTTCACCAAGATCCAAAATTATACAGAGCAAGAATACTAACTAATGAAGAGGATTAAGGACTAAGGTAGTCATGCTTATTACAAATTATATTCTTTAGTTCATTCTCCTACAGAAAAAAGTACACATGCTGGGAGAAAAATGGGATTAAATATCAAGCACTAACTAATAAACCATAAAGGAAAATTATTATGGAGAGACAATGGGAGTTTAGTAGATTTTAGAGGGTAGCAAGGTTTTCTGTGTCCCTTTAAATATAAATAAATACATAAATAGATTTATCCAAACTTAATGTCCTTCATGCTTCAAAGATAATCCTGTTGCATTATTATATGTAGCTAAATTACATTTTCCATTTCTATTTTCTAGCCCATAAAATTTAAATAAATGCTGGAGGAAGACAGTTCAAAAGGTTAATGTACCAGCCATTCACCTATAAATATCTGGCCTTAAATCTGGCTCATTTAACAAGTACATGTAGTTTTTTTTTTTTTCAGATGCTGGGATAGTTACATTTTTAAAAATTTACATAACAAATGCATCACATAATAAACTACTTCTTCAAATCTCTCTTTGAAAGGGCAATGGTGCTGGAAGCAAAGCGCAAACCGTATTAGCAGAATTCTGTAGAAAAACACAAACTTTGGCAGCGTAAAGTCAGGAATATCAATATAACTTTATAAAATATAACAAGAAAACTATGTGCCAAGTCAAAACTTTACACTTTCAAACAGTGGAAAAATATAATGGCTCCAAATCATTAACTTTATAGGAATGTCAAGCAGTATCTTTGAAATTATCAGACTGCCAGAATTTCCATCATGAATCAGATTTTCCCTTGGCGTGAGATAAATGGGACATTTATTGGTGTCCTGATCTATAAGCAATATCCTCTTCCCAGAATTCATCCCTGTCCCCTCTCAGCTCATTGAATCACCACAACTCTCCACCCTGAAAGATTTATTTTGGCTACAGAAAGGCACCTTCATTTAGTTTTTGTAAGCTATGAAATCATTCCAGACCACAGTAGTGATCAGTTATCATTGATCAAACCTCAACACCAATTGACAAAACATACTTGTGTCCCTTTAATGCCACTTTCTCCACAGCCTGACCTGGCCCAATTTCTTTCCAAACATGCATAATCCTTTAAATGCTACAATTATAGTACAGTTCATGTCTGTGAGACTTTACTGGGAAGTATTCCCAAAGTATAAATATGAGAGAGATACTTTGAATACATGTCAGAGGGAAGTATGATTGCCACAGGCTAGGGCTATACATTATGCTAAGTGTTTTATCCGCTATGACTATTACATTTGTTACTGAAGGCTGCTAAAGACTCCAGTCTTACTTGCATCATTATAAATCCCTAATTGTTAGATTATATCTTAAATCTCTAGGATCCAAGTATGCTTTGCTTATCTTCTTCAGGACTTCTCATCTGATTCCCTAGCTACTTCACACTGAACATCATGACAGAGTCCCTCCTCTTTGGCCTTCCATTCTCACCCATGCATTCTCTATCTTGTTGTTTCTTGTCCCAGGGGATTAGTTAGGACTCAGCAATGAAAGGAAGGCAAAGTGCTTTGTCAAGATAAGATCGTTCCTGAAATGCTGTAAGCTGTTGAGACTGTAGTAGTATATGAAATACATAATTGCTGTAATATAGTTTGGAAGAAAGAATTTTACCCAGAGAAATAAAAGTGTGATAATTTGGAAGAAAGGGGTTATTTGTAAATTACCAAGGAAAGGTAATCAACTAGCATGTGATAACTGGCAAGGATTAAAACTACTTTACATATCTGGAAAAATGTTCTGTAGTGTACTGTTGAAGGGAATCATATGGGTCATAGATGAAAAACTGTACTGAGCAAACAGGCCTCAAATTGAAAAAAAAAAAGACTGCGTAGATCACATCCTTAACCTGAGATGACTGATTGAGAGAAAGCCTGCTTACCAGAGAAGATTAATCTTGAACTTCATAGATTTCAAAGCTTTCAACTGCATTTATAGTGATTTATTATGGAAGATCTTATGACAAAATGAGCTTCCTAGAAGGATAGTTTTACTGGTTCAGATGCTGTATGAAAGTTCAAAATGCTGTCTGAGGACAGAAAATGGAAAGACTGATCAGTTTGAGATCATCAGTGGAGTACAGCAGGGTTACATCTTATTACTAGCCTTCCCTGTATTTATTGTGATAGATTTTGTGATGTTTAAAGTAACATCAAAGGAAGATGTGAGTATGGGGAAACTTCCTGATGTTGACACTGTTCTGTTGGACACACACACTGAAAAAAACCCCACCACCAAAGTCAAATATGAGGCTACCAAAATAGGATTAGGAATCAGAAAATAAAAGGCTGATCATTGAAAGAGAAGTTAGCAATGATGGTGTATATGTGACTAATGGTGAAGAATATAGCATGGTTAATGAATCTGTATATCTTAAAGATACAGACAGTGCTGATGGCCACCTCCATAAAAAGATGGAAGCGAGAACTAGGAAGGCAAGTGGAGGCATGAAAAGACTGAAAAATATGGAGAGTCACAGAAGAATCAAAATAAAGTTATACAATGTCATTGTGATGCCCGCATTGTTATATGCATCTGAAATTTGGCAAATGTTAGTCCACAACAGGAAAATTAACACATTCCATTGGAGATGCTTGTGAAGAATACTTGCTATACGCTGGTAGTACAAAGTAACTAACAATAATGTTTTACAAAGGACTGACCAACAGACCGTAGAGACGATGATTTAAGAAAGCAAGGTAAAGTGATTAGTACTTCTTGTACAGATATAAAAAAAACCAAAAAAACAAAAAACTATACTCCTAGACAAGCCCTTGAATGGATACCACCTGATGGAAGAAAGAAAAAAGGACAATGGATGACATATAGGAAAACAATTGAGAAGTACGTTCTCATGGAAACAGATAATGGATCAAGAAATGTATGATTAGATAGTGGTGGAAACACTGGATTGCCTCATGTACTACAAGACATGAGAGCATGTAATAAATGTAATAATCCCCTTCTCTTTCTCAGACTCCCAGAAACCGTCTTCACCCCTTCCCTTATGCCAGGGACTCTGTGTGACCCCCATGTTCTCTTCCTCAAATACCACTGTCCCTCATTCTGTCCCATCCCCATTTTAGGGGTTCTATGTGTGCACCTGCATTACCCTCTTCCCACATAACTATGTCTCCCATTCTCCCCACCCCCCAGGCCCGTGGGCTCTATGGGTGCTTCTACACTTGTAAATTAAGTCGACTTAAGCTTGCTTAAGTCGACTTAATTTACTCTGCGTGTACACTACAGTTTCCTTAAGTCGACTTAAGCAAGATGCTTAAGTTGACCCTTAAGTCGACTTAATGAAAATTAAGTCGACTTTGTTAAACCTACTTTTAGTTTGACTTAAGGCTTAAGTCAACTTTTTAAAGTCGACTTAAGCCAGTTTAGACCTGGAGTTGCCCTAAGTCGACTTAGGGCTACTCCAGGATTCCCTCACTGCCCTCCCTGCTGGGGGGGGGGGCACAGGGGGAGCCTGGCATGCCCCCCCACAGGGCAGGGAAGAACCCTGCCCACCCTGACCCTATGCCCTGTCAGGGTCCCTGTCCCCCTTTGCCCCATTATACCCTGGTACAATGGGTCAAAGGCTGAGCCCCCTGGCACTGGGCAAGGGGTGGCTCCCCGGCACCATGGACCTGCCCAAGGTCCCCTAGCCCCTAGAAGTTGACCTAGGCATCCAGTGTGGACACTCTAGGTCGACTTTGTAAGTTCCCCCCAACTCGACTTTAAATTTAAGTGTGGACATGCTAAATTGACTTAATTAAACTCGACTTAAAATTACAAGTGTAGACATAGCCTATATGTTACCCATTCCTCCAGCATCACATTCCAAAAGCTACATGTAGCCCCATTCCAAGATCCCCTATTCTTTCCCCATGCCTTGAACTCTGTATTCCTATATTTCCCCCCTCCTTTCCATGCCAGGGGCACTCTGTGTGCTCATTCTCCCTCTTCCTCCCACAATAGGATGCTGATTCTCCCCTATGCCACAGGCTCTGTGGACCCCCATTTTCCACTTCTTTCCATTTCCCTGTTCCCCTCATTCCAGAGGCTTTGTGAGCCCACATTTTCCCTCAGCACCATGTGCTAGAGGTTGTGTGTGCCCTCCGTTCCCTCTTCCAATATTCCAATTTCCCTGATGCCCAGAAAATTCCCTGACATTTTGGAGTTAATCAGTTGTGGTGTTCAAAAGTTATCATGTCACATCCAGACAGACAGGGAAAATCCATCAAATTGAGTGTAGGGCCTTTTCTTGTTTAGCCAATTAACCAGAGCTGCTAATGAAAGCTACGGTATATCGCTATCTCCTGGGAGGGGGGGGGGAACTGGCAAAGAATGGGATACAATACTCCTAGGAGTGGCAAGATTTGTCTTCTACTGTAGGTCATGCAGGCAACCACTGGACTAAAGTTGTCACGTAAACTCAAAACTCCAGTCTGTATCTGATTTCTTATTTCTTCTTTCATTCAGAAGTATCCTTTTCACCTAAATACAATGGTAGCCACTAAAAAGACAACATTTAATAATTCACTCCAGTTATTTTCCTATGCTTGGTATACAATAACTGATGCATATCAAATATTGTGGTGTGTTTACTTCTGATAAAGCATTGAATTTTTAATGCTAATGGTCATCTACCATTGCTTATTCCACTCTCCGCTGAAACTTGACCAATCTGGCATACAATGTTATACAGTAATGGCAAGAACTCATGTTTTACTATTTCTCTGTATGAATTTCATTTTTGTTCAGATCATTGTGAGTTGCAGTTCTGGATGTCATTGAATGTGCTGCAAAAGTTGGTGGATTTTAAAATTTACTTTCCTCACATTTTTCTTAACTTTTCCTAAGATATGCATACCCTGTCAGCCTTAAAAAGAAATATAAAAACTTGTTCTTAATCTCTGGAGAAGGACGAAAATTAAATTCAGCAATGAATTGTCAAACACATGGTCAATTAACCTAATGTATGCATACATAATCTTAGGCCCAAAGAGACAAAGACATAGGATGTTGTAATGGTCAGTTTACTCAGCATTTCCTTAGACTACTGCCTCTTTTCAGAATTTCACCAACCAATTTAGGGTGACTTAGGTTACACTCTACAAGATAGTCATAATCTTGTCAGGTACAATCCAAAATTAAGAGATGGTGGTGGTCTCTAATTCTTCATTGGGCTGGTAGTTGGAGCAGTGAACACACAAATGGATTAACACACCTAACAAATACTTGTAACACAAACACATACAACTTTTAAACTAGATTCAATGTACTTGCTGAAACAATATAAAAACAAGTAAAATAATGTTAATAAAATTAATACTTAGAAGTTATTTTGAGTCCAACATTTTGTTCTGCAAACACAGACCATATTTAGGGGGAGTAAGTGAACATTACCAACATTTGAATCTATGTGGCACTCAGCCTCTATGGACCAGACTTTCAAAAGGGCTCAAAACATGGGGTATTGAGTTCTTTAGGGAATCTGTCATGTCACAAAAGTAGCTGCTGATTTCCAAATACTCTGAAATCTGAACCTTATCTGAGAAATGATATGAGAAATGAGGAATGAAACCCTCTGAATATCCAGATTCAATTGTGATTTCTATACACACAAAATCTCATCCTCAGCTCTTGAAAATCTGCTCCCACAAGCACAATTCATATAGCCACAGAACTAATGCAATCAGCTAGTGTGTTTCATGTTCTTTTAAAACTGTGTATGTAGCCATTCACTAGAAGTAGATTGTTTTTTTTAGTGTGAAGGAAAAAGACTGTAGACATCTTGCACTTTATCTTTGAAGATCAACTAATATAAATATGCTCCAGATTAAACTTTGCTGGGTACTTTTAATGCAAATTCTTACTCATGCAGCTAAATAGATGGCTAGGACATATAAAACACAATTTTCCACGTTAAAAAGTTCTCATTCCTTTCAGATCAATTAAGGATCAAATGCAATTAATGCATCTTTATCAAACCCACATACAAATAGCTTTTGAAAGCTTTATATTAAACAGGTTAAACAGTTACTAAGTCCTATGCATTAGAAAACAAAAAGAAAACAAGGGGTTTCATGAGCAATAAGCTCAAATAAAAGTTAAGTTCAAAGATGGATGTAAGGCAGTTGAAAACTGTAAAGGAATGCAAGCACTTCTAATACAGGTATGAAAATTGTACGGGAACTGAGGATGAATTTGAAATGTAACCAAAGAAGTTTGTTTTCTTATACTACTGATCTTTTTGCTGCTCTACTAAAATGTTTCCAAAAGCAATCAACTATATAACTCCACAATAATGTCAGTAAATATTAATGCTGGAGATCTGGGATAGGACCTACACCCATTATTTATCTATTTGTTCTTGAAGAAATTAAGTAGCTTTAGAGGACAATGAAACATTCCTTTACATAATAGAGACTGTCATAAATTTGGCACTCTCTTCTACAAGTATTCACTATCCAGTGGTGCAGGAATGTAGAAAGTCTGAAATGGATATTATTAACATTTTGATTAATAATATAATTTGATCCATGCTGTGTACTTCAGACTGACCCCATTCTCTGAGTTCCTGGCATCAACACGTTGGAACTATTATGACACTAAAGAAAAAGATTACTGTTGTCTGCCTCCAATCAAATCAATCCTGCCATAATATAAGGTTATGGACTAAAATAGGAGATGACCCAGCAGAATTCCCAAAAATACACCAGAGATGGTATTTAAGACATGATTGGAAACTGGATGAAATAAAATGACGAGTTACTCATAACTTTTCTCTGCTTTAAAATACTGTCATTTCTAACAGCTCCTGTGATCAGCCAAATATGCCAACATTTTGCCTCAATGTGAACTTAATAGTCCTGTGCATCACTACCAAATTCTATCACATCACCTATGGGCAAAATGATCCCTGGCATGTTCCATTCTACTGTACAGGACTAGAAACTCTATGAGTTTGTACTCCTGGGCACAAGCTTTCAGGGTACACGGAGCTCTTCTTCAGGTCTGATTTCTGGTCTTGACAGAAGCTGGTTTAGTGAAAGATATCACCTCTCCCACGTAGTCTCTAATTTTCCTGCTCATTTCTGTCTCTTGAACTAACATTGTTGATAACTAATGAGTGGTTTTATGTAATTCATCCTAACTTTTATACTTAGCACAATGGTTGTATATAACTCCAATGGCATTTTTCAACTGATTGCTTAAAGAAGTCCAGTGAGACATAAATAAATAAATAGCCTTTCCCTCTCCACTAATTAGAAGAGTCATGTATCAATTACTGAAATGAGTCACATGCTCAGATTATTCTTTCTCTCCAAATGGTTCAATTCATGTCAAGTGTAAACGTTAACATGATTAATCTGAAATATATAGGGTTTTCAATGGAATAGGCAAGTGACCTTCAGAGGGCATACGATGCTTGAGTTAAAATTTTAATAGCTGGTGTACAATTTCCTATTCCTGAACAACTGGCTTTCTCTATATCACTACTTAGTATGACTTTTGGCCTCATTTTAATCACCTGCAGTTCCCAGTGACTTCATACTTCTCAGCTTCAGCTCCTCTGAATACAGAGCACATCTCTGAACCCTCTGAAGAGAAGGACTGATGCCTATTCAATACTGTTAAGACCTGTTATAAGATGGCAAGTAATCTCCTTACTATATCTAAACTCTCACTTTCAATGTCTATTTAAAGACTTCCATCTTTTCCACTTACTGTCTTGAAGAAAATCTGATTTAGTTGTCATGGGATATGAATGACACTAATTTCACTCCTGGATTATTTAACTGTAAATACATGTGCATAAGGGTATGTAGACAACAATTTGTTATTCACCATGACAATAAATATATAAAAGTAAATGCATACAAAATAAAGATAGCCTACAACTATGGTAAGATACGAACTTTAGGAATTGCATGCTAATTAAATGAACTTTGGGTCCAAAGGGGATATGGTCCAAGATGTCTAAAATTACCCAGAATATTACAGTAAGAGGACACTTTCATTTAAGACAACGTTTATGTGAGAATATTTTATTAAAAATGACCACAAACTGTTTTCTTTCGTACTATGACATGCTAAACAGTTAATATAATAAAATAGAATCTCTCTCATTGTACATCTTCGCTAACATTTTACCACTTGAATTAACAGTAGGTGTTCATCTTCCTGAAATAATTATGCAGTCTTGCCTTAGGCACCTGAGAAACATCAACTAGTTAAACCTAAATAAAGACTGAAGAGCAATTATATTTTTGCACTCACATAGACTATTGGGGTTTGTAAAAAATTAAGTCCTTTGGTAGCATATCTTTGCTGCTACTGCTTAGTCTGTTACAAGCATAAAAAATGTTTCTAAATGTGAATCTGCTAAAAGGCAGATGTCTGATGAATTTTAGATCAATTTGTACACAAGATGTGCAAAAATTGAAGTATTATTCAGTTTTCCATTCAACATACCATTGACTTCTCTGATAAAAATGTAAGTCTATTTATTTCCATACATTGCATTCCTGAAGATAAAACTATATGTATTTGTTCTTCACTTAATTGTTACATTTGACTAAGCGAATGATCTATTATGAAGTTACTTCTGTAGGCAAGAGCCTTCTCAGATTAAGCTAATTCATTTTTATAACCAAAAATACCATATTTGATCAGTATTTGTCTCAACTGAAGCAGGTTTGGGTTATGGAGGTTCAAAGAACTTAAGCTTCTGAGATCTGAAGAAAAGCTGTGTGTAAGCTCAAAAGCTTACCTCTTTTCACCAATGGAGGATGGTCCAATAAAAGACATTATCTCACCCACGTTGGGACCAACATGGCTACAACAACACTGCAAACAACGGTGGAAGATATTAAACTGCTGATATTGATTGCATCTGTAAGCTTGCACTTATATTACAAAATGAAGGAAAATAAATGGATTCTAAAAACTGGTTAGCATTTTTGTACCATTGCAACAGTATATGTGTGGCATGTTTGTATTAAACCTGATTCGTGTTTCTAGGTTGGGGGAGAGGAGGAGAAAAATGTTACGCTAATTAAGATCAACATGTCAAAGATAGCACGAATGCAAACACTGTTCAGCAGATGACTTCAAAATGTTAGAAATCTTCACTTCTACAGATTTATTTTATACATATTTGGTGCGGACCATCTTCCTTGTTAAGTCCTTTATGCTATTCTTTACGCTATCCCATGACACAGTAACACCCAACTTCTTTAGTTTAAAAAGTGACTCACTAAAAATGGCATCCTGGGGTTCCTTTTCATTTTTTTTTTTTGTCTCCAAGTCTGTATATAATGTGAGTTCATTTCCAAGTAAAAAGGTGTTTTCTATTAAATTGGCAGCCCTTCGAACTCTATGTGGTATGTGGCAGTCCAGCTGGGTTCTTTTTTCCTCATACATCATTTATAATAAAGGAACTCCAGGGCATAATCAGCTCTACAAATCTGAAACCCCATTGTCCCTGAATTATGCCTTTGGTAACATTGTGAAATCCCATTTCATTCAATGAGTTTGCACAGGTGTAATTGATTATTATGTTCAAAGTACAAGACCTAATGCAGTAATGGGTGTACAAAAAAGAGGGACCTGGCTTCTATTCTGTGTTTGTTCTTAAGTGCTCAGGAAAGTAAAAAGTGAAAATAAAAATATTAAACTTGCCTTACTCTATAATAAGCAGATAAGTCTCGGAGTACACATCATAAAGGCTAGATTCACAGTAAGAAGGTGCCATTTTACAGCAACTTTTCAGAGAAGAAACAGTTTAAGTCCTGCCACCTCCTTACTTAAAATAAGCTTGCTTCAAACACAGATGACAGTAAGGAGAGATATCTTGTTCCTACAAGGGTGTGACTATGTTAAAGAGATGATGTTATATTACTTTGGGGAATAATGAGTGCTAATACATACATAACTTTTTGTCCAAGCTTAGATGCTTCCAGAAGTCTGAGCTAAATCAGATAGTGCTGAACAGTTTGTGCAGTTAAAAAAAGTGGTACACTTTCTCTCTTGGCAAATCTTACTCCTCAACGCTTACATAACTTTGCCGTGTAGTCAGTAAGATCCTTAAAGGTATCTTCTTGCATGACATTGATTTAACCTTGGAACCCAAACTGGAATCTGAGAATATTTTAAATCTTCATCTGTTTTCTGAAATACCTGCTTCCTAATCTCAAGCAGGCAAGGCTCTGGAAGATTTAGGAAAAGAAAAGGCAGTATATAAAATAGATTAGCCACATCTGTGCATACAGTAGATTATCTTCAGCAAAATACAGCTTTAAATGACATTTACTTTGAAGTTGAGAAGTGCAACTAAATGGCTCAGAAACAAACAAAATAAATCTAAACAGTAAAGATATGTAGGGAGTGATAAGAAATTTAACAATCTTTCAAATTTCACACAATTAATGCCCTGTGTAATACGATTTACATTTTATCATGTTTCAGTATTTAACAGAATATCAGAGATTTGTTGAGTCTACTCCTTATAAGGAAAATAAATATACATTTCTAATAGTTGTACAATAATATAAAAGATGCAAAATAGTGAAGATAAATAATACCATGTTCCAATAAATAGTCTACAGAAGCTAAAAAAATAAGGTTAAGAATTTATATAAAGAAGATAATTGATTAAATAACTCTGATTTAGCCTGCAAATTATTCTGGCTACTTTGCAATATATGTCTATCTCACAAAAGCAGCTAAATTTACTGCACTTTTCGCTACTAAATCAACTCTGTCTCCGTACAAAAGTGAGACAACAGACTGTTCCTGACATTTGTTTTATTTTAATGTAGATCAATAAACAGCCTTCAGATTATTAGTGATGATTCCTTTACCTAATCATTCAAAAAGACAAGCAGATAAATTAGCTATTGTTCGTGGTCTCTCCCTAAATTTAGTGATAGTGCTAAAACATCTGAAATCTGAAGACAGTGAGATAGATTTTTTAAGAGTGTCCAGGTACCATAATATGACAAATTCCACTAATAAATAAGGTCTTTATGGGTTCCCACATGCCCTATGTTCGTTTGAAATTTTATCTTTTTTACATTAGCTGAAGAGAGTTGCACATACAAAGTACTATTCATTAGAGAGGAGTCTTCCATCTAATTTCAGAAATGCTTTACAAATGTTAATAATTAAGCCTCAAGACAACAGTGAGGTAGGTATTATCTTCATTTTAATAATATTACTTTGCCCCTCTAAGATCTCAAAGTACTTTACAAATATGGACTTTACAAATATGGACATGCATTATTATCAATGTTTTACAGATGAGGAAATGGAGGGAAAGAAAGCTCTCTATACTCCCCCTTCCTCCCCATTTTCAAGCATCTGACAAAGTGGGAACTCTTCCACTAAAGCTCATGTGACAAATTAATTTGTTGGTCTTTAAAGGTGCCACAAGACTCCTTGTTGGACATAGGATATTGGTCTGTTAATCCACACAGGAGTTTCTATATAATGGTATTTTGTTTTTAATCTTTGTAATGTTGGTATTTTCCAGATTATCAATCATACCACCTATATATTTAGAATATGGCAAAGAAAACATTCATTCCTGTGCAACTAAGAAGGTCTAAAGCTATGGAAAGAGGCTTTTTCTGAAGAACAGCTATCTCCTTTTGCAGTCATGTGTCTGCTCTTTCGATAGTCAATCTAATGCTGCCCTATGCACGAGGCTGGGCAAAACAATATTTTTCAGATTCCATTGCACAAAAATGAATTTGAGATGATAACTTTAAGAGAAAGACAATTATGAAACCATTTGTGTGGTTCCATAACTTCACTTTTCTGCAAATTTCATTTGTGTAACACAAAGTAAGAACAAAAATATAGTGTGTTATTTATGGGGAGAAAAAAAATTATCCAGGAATAAAGAGATAAAAGATATTTATAAGGAATTATGCAGGAATAAAGAGATCAGAAAATTATGTAGGAACAAAGAGAGAAAATATATTTATAAGATATAAATATATTAAAATATAGTGGAATCTAATAGGTACTACCAAAGAAATTACTATTTTTCTGACTTCTAAAACAAGTGGAGATATGCAATCAATAACAGAAAAACAGGGAGTATGATCTTACTGGACATTATAAGAACCTAATCCAAACCTGAACTGAACCTGAAGTCAGTGGAAAGATGGATTTCAATGTGTATTGGATCTGTTCCTATGACCGGTGACAACAGCTAATAAAAACAGACACTATCATGCAATTTGCTATATTCTCAAATGTATGTCATATACAAAATATGCAACTGGTGAAATTAAATTATATACTCATATTATCCAGCCTAGATATCTGCTCCACACTTACATAATGAGGCGCAACATTATAGCAAAGCCCCCATTTCATATTCCCTCCAACTAATCCCCCAAAGTGCTGCAGGGAAGGAGAAGCTTCCCCATCACCATCCCATCCCCCCCCCACACACACACACCTGACCTCAAAAAATACTTCCCTGCTCCCTGAGAATGGAGTGGCTAATGTAATGATCACAGCAGTTTTAAACAGCATTTTAAACCCATAGAAATACCTTTTAAAAAAATGAACCCACTTATAAACAAACATATTTTCAGGAAAAGATTCTGGCAAGTGCTTATAATTCATATACTCTAAGGTCAGAAGGGACCAGTACGATCATTTAGTCTGACTTCTTGCAAAATGCAGGCCTCAAAACCTCACCCACCCATTCCAGCAATAGGCCACTACCCTATGACAGAGTTATTTACCTCCTTAAATCATGATCTAAGGACTTTAAGATACAGAGAATTCACTGGTAGGTGAGCCATGTGCTACAGAGGAAGGTGAAAAACCCCCAGAGCCCAAGCCAATCTGTCCTGGAGGAAAATTGCTTCCCGACCCCAAATATGGTGATCAGTTAAACCCTGAGCCCATGGGCAAGCCTCAACAGTCAGTTACCCAAGAAACAATTCTCTGTAATAACTCAGAACTCACCCCATGTACTCTCCCCTCTTAGGCCACTTGTATATCCACCACACCTAGCCAAATATCAGTCAATTTCCAAAATAGGCTAATCATACCATCCCCTCCATAAATTTATCAAGCTCAGTTTTGAAAACAGTTATGGGTTTTGCCCCCACAACTCGCCTTGGAATGTTATTTCAGAACTTTACTCCTCTAATGGTTAGAAACCTGTGTCGAATTTCAAGCCTAAATTTCTTGAGGGACAGTTTGTAACCATTTGTTCTGGTGTCCACATTGGTGCTGTACTCAAATAATTCTTCTCCCATCCCTCTGATGTATTTATAGAGAGCAGACATATCCCCCCTCAACCTTCTTTCGGTTAGGCTAAACAAGCCAAGCTTCTTGGCTATGTCTACACTTAGAAAGTTAGGTCAACTTTCTTAAGTCGACTTTCTTAAGTTGACTTTAAGTTGACCTTATTAAGTCAACTTAGACAGTCTACACAAGACTCTTAGGTTGACTTAAAGGTGACCCTATTAAGTCGATTTAGAGAGTCTACATTAGCCTCTCTAAGTCGACTGGATAGGTGGAGGGAGAGCCAGCCTTGCAGGGCTGGCTCTCCCCAGACCGGGAAGCCGCTCACAGCTTGTCCCAGCGAGAGCCAGCCCTGCAAAGCTGGATCTCCCTGAGACAGGCAAGCCATGAGCGGCTCGTCCTGGGAGAGCCAGCCCTGCAAGGCTGTCTCTCCAGTCCTGCACAGCTGGCTCTCTCCGGGATGAGCCGCCCGCAGCTTTCTGGGGAGAAGGAAGCCTCCAGGGCTCTCCAGTCAGGGTTCCAGTGGGGAATTCCCTCTGGCTGGAGCCCTGGCTGGGGAGCAAGTCTCCCCAGGACCACGGCACCTCTTGCAGGGAAGCCACGGGTCTGGGGAGAAGGGAGCAGGGGCTCCCCTGGGGACAAGGGAGCCACAGTGGCTCCCTTCTGCCAGGGAGCCATGCAGGGCTCCCTTGTCCCCCCACCCTAGGTCAACTTATGTCATAAATCGACTTAGGGTGTCCACACTGGCTTAAATCGACTTAAAAAGTTGACTTAAGCCTTAATTCGATCTAAAATGAGGTGGTGTTAGGTCGAATTAAGCTTTACTTAAATCGACATAAGGAACTTCTTAAGTTGACTTTAGGAAAGCCCAGTGTGGACATGGAGTAAGTTAGGTCGACTTAGGCCTCCTTAAGTTGACCGAACTTATAAGTGTAGATGCACCCCTTGAGTCTCCTCTCATAAGGCAGGTTTTCCTCTCCACAGACCATCCTTGTATCCCTTCTCTGCACCTGTTCAAATTTGAATTCATCCTGTTTAAACATGAGGGACCAGAACACACAAAGTGCATTTGTGATTCATTGCATGTTATAAATAGGTGCTAAACTCCAAAAATGTTCTGCCTCACTATGGAATTAAAATTACAACCGTGCCTAAACATTTTCTTCTTTATTTAGTGTAGGAAAGAGTTAAACTGAGCACCTGGTCTGAATAATAGCTACTATAGTAATGGAGTTACTAGGGGCAAGTCTTGCTGTCCTGTAAATGAGATTTTAGGTAAAATTTATGTTATCTTCCTTGTTCTCTCCTTCTTTTCCTCAATGAAGTATGCTATCTTCTCTTCCTTCATAAGGTTCTGGATGGGAATATTGCTTATCACCTTTCTTCCCCCTCCTCCTTGCTTGTTAAGGACTGTGAAGTAATTTCTGTTGCAAAAAATAATGAGTTTAAAGGAAAAGTGCCTGTGCAGTACATGCAAAACCTGTAAACAGTAAACTGAGGCAGGGATAATTATATTCATCACATAGTTATTAATATGAATTAAGTAGGTGTCAATATAACCAAATAAGGGTCTCTGGGAGTTGTTAAAAATGTAAGCTTTTGCATATTTTTAAGCAGAAAAGGATTGTAATCCCCCTCCCTCCACCTTGCTCACTCGTGGCATCAAGGTGAAACAAGCAGGCAATAAAGGTTAACATTCAATCCAATCCACCTGTTTTCTTCTCTAACATTTAGTAGTTGTCTTTAACCTCTGCTTTGTAACATCTATTGCTTGGTTACTGGGAACTAGGTGTGGCTGTACAAGCTAACAAAGCTCCAAACCTTACCCACCTGCACTGTTGTCTAGCATCTACCACACCGTGGCTCTGGTGAAAAGAGCACTCAATTGTTCCCATACTCTCTCCATTAAGTAAGTAGAAAGAGAGTGGGTTAGATGTGCTCTGATCCCATGTCCCTATGTGCTGTCCAGCAGAGCTGGCTCCACTCAGGGTTCTGAGTGGAGACAAAATCTAACCCTAAAATAATTTATTTTAGCCAAGCCCCATCCTCCCCACCCCCCAAAATTTTCTGGTTTGTTTTCAGTAGAGGTTAGCAGGGCTTAGTTTTACTGGAACAAATATTTGCCTAAAGAGAAATTCAAAGTTGCATTCCATAAATACTCATGAAAAATAAATGTTAAATGTGTATGTATGAGGCTTACGTGCCAGAGGTGCTTATGCATTCACCTCAATATTGGTCAGTCCTTATCCACTCTCAAATAACGAAAACATTTGAGCAAGTTATGATCAGCTCATGGATAATTCCATAAGCAGAAAAGTAAGGCTAAACTGACTAAATAAATTACTCATCATGAACTATTTTCTCAGCTCTAATAGGTGTGTTCTTCGCTCATTAAGTTCAGATATTTTTCCTCAAGGACCTACACTCACATTGTCTGTAGGACTCCAGCTTTGCGCCAACTTTCTTAAGGCAAATTTCATTATTTACCGGTAATTAATAAATGAAAAATTAAGTCCTGTATATGTATCTGGATGTGTTCAAGCACAAATGTCTTCCCACACAGATGCAATGGCAGGAACAGGTTTTAAAAAGTTTTTAGGATTGCCACACTACCTAAAAAAAGGAAATTGTTTGAGCAACTTTATGTTTATGTTGTCTGTGCTATTCATGCCAATGAGTCTATAAGCAACGTCCCAGAAATATGGCAACCTCTAGTGAGTAGGTTCTAATTTCTAAACTTCTAATTTAAATCTGCATTACTTGGTTCTGATTCAGCAAGATACTTAAGCATATGCCTAAATTCAAGCACATGAATAGTTCCATTGACTTCAAATGGAATGACATACAGTCTTGGAATCAAGTCCCTGTGCGATTCTTAAAAGCAATTGAGTGACTTGGGAATAGAAATCATATTGAAAGTCTGTAGGATTTGTGCTCTTAATTCCAGTAGGCACTTCTGAAAATCCCACCCATGGTCTATAGCAGGCTTCACAGAGTCTAGCTGTCTATCTTTAACACACAGGACTGCTTCACTCAGTGGGAGTGCTATGTTTAAAGACAGCAGGATCAGGTCCACATTAGTGCAAGATAAAAAGATTAAGTTTATCTAGAGCAATGTGTGATTGCTACCATGAGTCTTCAAACTTTATTCCTTTGCAAAAATAATTTCACACTTTAAAAATGAGCCCCCCCATTCAATACATCAACATAGAAGTTACATTATGACATAATCCAGCAAAAACAAGCAAAGGCAATTAATGATAAATGGTGTATTAAAAAGAACAAAAAGGTAATGTTCTACAACAAAGAACTTATTTTTACAGTCAGATACATTTTTTGAGACACTGAAATGAAATATGTGCTAATATACAGGAGTGCAGGAATTCAGTTCCCCATTTCTATTGCTTTGTACATGGCGTATCTTAAAGCAGGAGCAAGTATGCAAGCATTTTCCCAGGATTTTACTTTTTCATAGGGCCAGATTTAGTGAAAACTCTGACTTGCCTCTATTCTTCATCAATATTTTATATTGTAGAAACTAGATGGAGCTTTTATAGCATCTGGCCTATACTTAGGCAAGTTTTTAAGATGTATTATCTATCTTCAAAGGTCAGAACTGTTCCAAGGGAGTCCTTTCAGTCTTTCAATAGTTTGTACAACATGTGCTTTTTCATGTGCATTATGTAAAACAAGCACTTACCTTTCTAGACTAAGACTTAACCACTTTGTTCTTTTGGATACATAATGAAATATTTGATCAACTTGATAGAAGGTATTTAACAATGTAAATCATCCACACAATGGCCATTCATATTGGTAATGTAAATATGCAAAATAAAATGGTTTGGGTTAGATAAAAAGAGTATGTTTGTATAATGTGGATTTTTAAAATGTTCTCATACAAATATTTTACAAAATATTTAAAACAACACAAAAGTCAAATCTATGCTAAAGACTATGAGATTATTTCTTTTGGGCTTTATATTAAATTCCTTATCCTATTCTCATGGATTAATTCTATGGATAGAGTGTCCAGTGACCCCGATGAAGGTTCCACCGAGTTAGGTGCAGTACATATACATAACAAAAAGATAGTCACTGCCCGCAAGAGCTTATTCCAGTGTATAATACAGTTATGAAATTAAGTTAATGGAGTTATGCCAGATTTCCACCAGATAGGTGACTTCAAAATGTTGTCCTTTTATTTCTGAGTGGCTCCTATTGCTATTAATAGGAATACTGCATGTGGAAGGAGAGAATTATACACTGTTATGTAGAATGTGTGCAAAATGAAGTCAGCTAAATGAATTGAATTTATACATTTCTTTAGATGTTTATTAACGAGCACCATAACCCTGTTCCTGAGTTCCTTCACTGCTGCTGCAATGAGCATTTGTCCCCCATAGCAGCTGTCAGCAGAACATCTATCCATTTGTTTGGAACAGAAGGACATGCAAGGAAAGTACATCAGCCATAATAATACTACCTCACACTTATACAGAGACTTCCTCTTTTTGAGTTTCACCTAGTATTATTTCACTCACTGTTAAAACACAAGACAGTTTGACAGAGGGTGAAAGGTAAGGGGTCTGTTCTCTGCCAGCAACATGTTTGTTAGGCTGAAGAGACTATTTTTTCAATTGCACTACTGTAAAGAGGTCAAAACAGTATAATGCATTATTTGGAAGCCCTGGAAAAACAAAAGGGCGCTCAAAGGCTAGTTCCATTTATGCCCCATTTCAGCCTGAAGCAAATGTATATGGCTGAGTTTTAAACTCTTGAAAATAGGTTCTTAAAATGGAAGTACTGGCATAAAGCATTGCAATTCTAAAGTGTGTTTCTGACTCTCCCCTTGACATGCCACTGTGCTAGAGTGATTGCTTTCCACACTCTGGTTTATTTTCCTGATTATATTTGAAATAGGATTATTCTGAATGCTCTAGCTAGTCTTATTCAGCCCGCCCACACACACACACTCCCTGCAGTTACTAGAATTTCTTTCTTATCTTTTCAAAAATACTTCTTTCTACTGTTCTTTGTTTACTGTGTATTTACCTTGGCTTTTCTTTTTCTGTATGCAATACTATGTCCTGAAAATTCATTGACTACATTTTCACTCTGTGGTTGTACTTTTCCTCTCATTTACATGCCTAAAGTACATACAAGTGTGAAAAGAATCTTGAGAAGAAAGAGATATTTCTACTGTGATGAACTAGCTGTTGACCGATTGTACAGACAGTGCTACTTTGTCTGTTTCCATTGTTTCCTACACACTTTTGACAATTATCACCGTTCATGTTGTGGTCGTTCAAAAAAGCTCAAATGCTGTGCTGCCACTGAAGTCCAAATATACAAATATTTTCTCTTCAAGAATTAAAATGCACGTGTTACTTCTCAGAATATACATACAATATAAGTTAGTGAAGTAAATGCCTTATCCACTAGAGTCATTTGGTTCATTCTTGTTCCATGATCTATTAATGAAACACCTGATGCTCATTCTACTTTGAAAACATGAACAGAAAACAAATCAGCACAAAAACTCAGCACCTTTTAAGTCAGCACATTCAGGTTTCCACATTGCTCTTTTAAACAAGAAAGTGTTCAGAGGGGGCAGGTGGGAGGGCATCTTGCCCAAATCCAAAGGAATAGAAGTACTTTTTTTTTTTAAATTCATCACCAGTCATGACACCACGTCCCATCGGTAGGTTTGCTCCTAATAGCTGGCCAGTGGAATGCAGTGTGTGGTGACCCTTCTTTGTGTGGAACAGCTGCTATGGTCATGTATAGATATAGGTTGCAGCTAGAGAGCACAAAGAGCTAGCATTCACATAGCAACAACAGGCTCAGAATACTAATTAGAATATCGAACTACCCACTGCAGCTAAGAAAAGGCTTCTGGCCTGTCTTCTGTTAGGTAGATACATAGTTATAATGGAACCCAATGGTGCAATGCAAGCGTTCCTTGCATTAACATGAAGAATACCAACATCCCCGTAGGCATGAATAACCAAGCATTGGCTAGATCACCCATCTTGCTACACTAACCCATACTTCTGTTGGTCCCCAGAAACACTGGGTTGCAAAGACACCATTAAGTCACATTTTCTCTAGAATCCCTTGATGTCTAGATGGACCTGAGAATTGTGGCCTGTGCACCTAAAAAGAATAGGTTTTATGTCTTGGTATGAAGCACACAGTAGGAGTCCAAAGTTATAAGCAGCTAATTAAAGAGATTTTTCCTTGGCAGGATTATTTGAAAAATAAGGAAGAAATCCAAGATTTCAGGAGCCAGGGGAATACTCTATAAAGCAATCAGAGTACTTAAGTGACAAAGAAGTGATTAGAAGTTAGAAATTGAGTTCTGCAGTTGTCTAGTTTTCTGTGCACATACTGTGGTATCGTCTTCTGAATTAGCAGTCAGCAAGCTCACCTGGGTGGTGACTTCTTTCAGTATCTCAGGAGTGATTTCAAAATAAAACTCGCAGTGCTCACTGTCTCCTTTTTTGTTCATTGTCTAATGGTTTGCTCACATTAAGTTATACATCAACTTGCCATAGGAAGCCTATTTGGGACTCCCATTGCTGTGCACGACTCACATTCATCTCTTTTAGAAAATGAATTCAATTTGTTCTGTTAGCTTAATCATGAAATCCTGACCTATCATTAACTCAGAGCTCCACACAGAAAAAGAGCCTTTAGTGTTCATAAGTGAACTGTGGATGTCTTTATCTGTGAGCATTTGAATCTGTATATTGCCGTATATGATGAACCTAATTCTCAGAATCTCAGCAAGCAGATATACTGGTCAATACTAGATCAGTTCAGGTATAGCTGTCAGACAGGTTTAGATAGGGAAAACTCACTATTATGTGTTTTAGCAAATGATACTTTTAATTATAAAATATCCACATAAATACATAGTAAATAGTCACTAATATGGAAAAGCAATGATGAAACAAAACAGAATTCCGATAATACGATAATCACTGTAAATTATCTGTGTTTAAATAGTGTCAGTTTCTTTGACAAATCAAGAGAAACACAGTAGATTCCTTCATTACTCCCTTATTTAAGAACATTTCTCTTGAAACAGCCAGTCAGTCTCCACGTACTTTTCTGTGATTCTAAAAGCAGAAGTCATTGAGATGCACTTCTTTCTTCATGGATTATTTACTTTTTTAAAAAAAAATAAATGAACAAAATAAAAAGAATCACATAACAAGCAAATCTCCAGAACTACAACTCAAAAAGTCCTATGATACTTCGCACAGCCCGCCTTAATCTTTATTGTGTATTATCATTCTTAAAGCGCCACATGAACACACTACCACATGTCCATGGGAGACAGGCCAAAGGAGAGATGAGGGTGCCCACTAGAGCAGGCACTGCCTCATCAAGAGGAGACTACTGAATGGATGGACCCATGCACCTTCTCTAGTCCCGTCAAAAATGCATGGGGACAGAGCATTCACTCTATCTCCTACAGAGTGACCATGAGTATTAAGCCATCCCTGAGAGGCAGAAAATAGAAGGACCAGACAGTGCACCTTCAGTCCTTCAGGGGAATCAGTGATGTCTCCAAGCAACAGCTACGGACATTTGGCTCTGGTCAAGGGGAGGGATGCTGACTAAATGTGAAAGAGCTGTATTGAGACCTTGGGATGAACAAAGCACGAGAAGTAAGAAATGGTTATTTTCTATAACTGTGGTTCTTTGAGATGTGATGCAGCTGTGTATTCAGTTGAAGTGTATGCATGCCCAGAGCATTGAAGATGGAGTAATATATTCTCATTAGATGATTCATAAGCCATAGCCCCAAGGGGTGGTACTCAGAGTCTATTTAAAGAACGATTGCAGAACCACCTTTCCAAAGCTGGCATATGCTCTGTATGCCATGGTAATGGCATAATGATTTGTAAGCATATGTATCAGTAATCATATGGTGGTCCTGCAAACATCCAACAGTGAGACATCACTTAGGAATGCTATTGACATGGGTTGTGCTCTTGTAGAATGAGAAGGGGCATAAGCGGACCTGCTCTAGTAGAAGTATCTTGTGAGAGGGGTTCCTGAAGAGGGATGAAGAATAGAAGGTGGTTCCTACCAATCTCTCCAGAGGGCATCTTTGAACTACCCGGAGACTTCACCTTAGACCATGGAGTGTGACGTCCATGATTTAGGAGCATCTCATGGATTCCATGGAGTGTACTGCTAAGGATAGGGCATTAATGCCTAGTAGGCAGTGAGCCAGGGCCTCCTGTCCCAACCATGAGATGAGTGCCAATTCTGAGGTCCATGGTGGTCCATAATCATCCCTGATGTGGGTCAAGTAAGAGAGAGAGAGAGAGAGGAGAAAGCTCTTGACTTTGACACCAACTAGAGACTAGCAATAGAAGTGATACCAAGGGCACCAAATACACTAGTGCTGGAAGCAGTGTTGACCTTGAAGTCAGCAATGACACTGAAACATATGACAGTGTTGAAGTGGAGGGCAATGTAAGCTGCCATGGTAACAACCATGATGTCAACTGCAATATTGAGGAGGTCCCTTGTATCAAACATGGTATTGGTCCTGCTTCCACAGCCTATGGAAAGAGAACATGGAGGTGTGGTGCCTACAGAACTAAGGGTTCAGTGACCCATCCAGCCAATGGGGCTATAAACAATGCACTCCTGGCCAAGTCCTGGATCAAAGGAGGTGAGGACAGAAGGCTACAGGAGGTCAGTAGCCAGTTGGTATGTTGTCAACATGGAAACAGTGGGTGCTCACATCATCCTTATTGGTACTGGACTCAATGGACATGCAGGGCCAGAACCAGAGTCAACAGTACAAGGTCTCTAACTCCCCAACTAAGTACTAGGAGGTTGCAGTGAGAGGCACCTGTGCCATCCTGCATGAGACCATTAACCCTGTGCCAGTCCATGTTCTTCCTGGGGCAGGTGGGAGAATCCCCATGAGATCTAGAGCAGTTTCAGTTAGTCCTGTGTGACCTTTTCCTTGCTATACTCAAAGGGGAATGGCTTCTTTCTCTCTTCAGAGAGGTGCCTACTCCAGAGGACCTCT
Organism: Pelusios castaneus; assembly: GCA_007922175.1. NCBI lineage: Eukaryota > Metazoa > Chordata > Testudines > Pelomedusidae > Pelusios > Pelusios castaneus. The sequence continues at coordinate 8,983,168 of ML685813.1, forward strand.
GATCTGACAACTACTTTGGTGCCAAAGTAGGTCTCGTGGCCTATTCCAGCAAGTGCTGCTTGAGTTCATTTTGCAAACAATCTACAGACTGAACATCGCTCCTTCACATGGGCATCAGCCAAGCACAGTTTGTGGGGGATCATTTTTAGCAATTGCTCCCTGATATGACAATGTTTAAACTCCGGTGAGGGCATCACAGGGGAATACTTATTTAATATTAAGGGTACTGCTAACTATATACAACTAGAAAAAACACTAAACAAGTTAGAGACTGTGAGGTTAAGTCCATACAAACCTCCGACTTCATTCACAGTGAGTAAGAAGAAACTGAGGGGGGATTGGAGTAATGCCACCTCACATAGCCAGAAGGAGGGCTATGGCCACAAGATGCAAGTGCCACCCTTCTATGAGTCCTGCTAGGACAAATTATCTGGCTCTGATGCACTTGGTGCTCACACACCTTGGCTGCCTCTACTTAAGAACCAGGAATTATGATTTTTATAATTATAAAATTAAAAAGGGTAAACATTATAAAATGCTATATACTGAAATAAAAGATAGGAGAAATAGGCGAATATTTTTTTAAAAATAATTTAGAACAAACCAGGAAACTAGAAAAAGATTTGCTTTAAATGAATAATGATATAACAGACAGATATTTAACAAAGTGAACATATTAAAAGACAGAAAGGCAGAGGATTATACATTTCAATATCTAATTTGTCAGACTCTTCAAGTTGTGCACTTGCCACCTATGTACACACATGCTTTTATTACGATTATCCTGGTCTGAAGTTTTCTCCTTTCTGTTTTTAAAACCCAAATCTTACATGAAATCCTGGCCCCACCAAAGTCAATGGCAGTGTTACTGTCAGGACAATCCTTTATCATTGTCACTGGGACAATGATTTTCTCTCTTGTCTAAAAACTAGATATTTAGCTCTCCAAGCCAGTTTCTGTCTTACCACTTTGCCCCAAACCTACAAGTTTTAACTAGAGCTATTAAAAAAAACAAAAAAACAAACAACAATTAGTGAGTTTGCCAAAAAAGGTATTTTGGTGGCACTGAAACTATTTGTGAATTCCCTTGAACCCAAAGAGTAGATTCAACTGAAACAAATGGAAACCAATTTGAATAAGTTGTAATGATTTAATGTGACCATTTCAAAACAATGTTTTCATTTTGAAACTTTTTCACTTCAACTTCTTGTTTCTAAATGGTGTTCATTTAGAAATTTCACATAACAACAAAAAAAACCAAAAACAAAGCAAGTGAACTACACGGCAAACAACCCAAAAAACCACCACCACCACCAAAACATTTTGGGTTGAGAGACATGTTTCATTTGACCTGAAATTGTGTATTGGTTTGGAAATGAAATACAAACACCACAAAACATTTTTTTTTTTTAGTTTTTAACGAACTATTTTACATATTTTTACATTCAGCCCACAAACTGAAAAAATCAATCATCTGCCAAGCTCTAGTCCTGCAAAGAGAGATTTATTTTTTGCTCTCATAGCTCTTCACTGACAACAGTGATCAAAATAGGCATATTGTTCTGCTCAAAGCATCGCGAGTTGTAGGATCAGGTTCCATGTTTGCACAGCACCTAGCATAACTCAATTCCAACTCTAACTGAAACCTCTAGGCACTAATTTAATACAAATAATAAAAATTATTTACATCACAGTTTAACTAGTTCTTCTAACATTCAACCCCTCCCAGTCATTCGCTAGCTCACTGCAGTTTTAAACGAGTCATTTTAATTTAAAAATACATCTACACAAGAGGGATCCTTAAAAACAGTGACAGTATACAATCACTTTAACAAATATTTAAAGGTGAAATATTCAAAACAAACTATAAAGAATAACCAGTAGCTGGGTCCCTTCTATCTGCATATATATTAATAGGTGTAATTTATAGCACCATTTTTTCCTCAAGAGGCAGTGCAAACTACTATTAAATATGCTCCCACAATTATTTGAACTTTCCCTTTTTCACCAAGAAATTACATTAGTAATTAATAGATTCATTACAATGTACTAGGTATGTCTGTACACATTCCAAAATTGCTATAGATTAGAATCATGTATAGAATATCCAGTATTGTATGGTTGAACATCCTTTGAATTTAAATAGACTTTTGACTCAGAACAATCTTAAAAAAATGTTCCAAGTATTTTGCCACCTCTTCATAATGGAATTAATTTCAGAATTTCATTTGGCTAGCAAGTGTTCCCCTCAGGTATGTCCTGACAACTATTGGAGCTGGAAATATCCTACAATAATCAGTTGTCAATTTTGGTATTAGACATAATAATCTAAGTGCTTAATTGTTGAAGACAGGTGCTAAGGAGAATCCTTAGATTTAACAACAAACAGTACTCCCCCCCCCCCTTGGTTAAAAAAAAAAGGTGCCAGTACTCATATCTTAATTGTAAATTTGAAAAACGCCCCTCTCCCACCCCTCTTTTTCCAGTGGCATTCTCCTTTCCCCTGCTGACTTGTCCCCCAGCTGGACAGCGGGGCCAGCAAAGGATAGGAGCCCCATGTTACTTTTCTCTGCTGACCCTGCCCCCCAGACTCGGCAGCAGGGCCAGCAAAAAAGGTGCCGGTTCTCCGTACCCCTGTATACTGTCCCCAAAAAAGCACTGTCAAGAAATGGTATAGTGCATAAATTGTGAAAGAAAACCAGACACCATATACATTTTCTCTTTTTTTGAATAATGTATTTATCTTCATCAAACTAAAGCTTTGAGTGTGGTTTTAGCTCTGTACTTGGAAAACACTAGAAATTGGCATAATTGGTCCATCTGAGGAACAAGTAGCACATACTTTGAAAAATGCTGTTGTGCAAGGATACTGCCATCTTCCCAAAGGGTGTATTAAGTCAGGAAAGCATGTTGGATGTGCTTCCACATCAAGATGTATTAGAGTTTTACTGAAAGAGCCTTATGTGCTAAATAACCACATACCCTACTCTGTACTATTCAAGAGCAGATGTCATGAGTACAATATATAATAACACACACAAACCTCATCAGGAGTTACACTCACAAAAAGACTTAGATGCCTAACTGCCACTTTAGGCACCTAAATCCCAGAATCAGGCCCAATTAGGATTCGCAAACCTCCACTTAACAACTGCTAAACCCTGTAGGTGCCTAAATTCATTCAGCATCTAAATTTTTGCAGTAAAAGTCTTGTAGGTGTCTATGTTTGTGCCTGTGTGTGTGGTCACTGCATCCTTACATCTGGATGCCTAAACTTCAGTGAAATGCAGAAATGGAGGAAAGAGAAGTGTTCCTTGATGCAGGTCACTTGTGTGGCCCAATTTGGTAAACATATTCACGGTTCACCTAGTAGATTGAACCCAATCACGTAGTAGATTGGACAAAGTTACTCAAAACAGAGGTGAGAGGACAAGAAGGAACTCTCTCATCACTTGTTGCCCCTAGGAAGGATTCTCATCTGGGAGAGCCTAGGTTGAAATCCTCCTTCTGCATGATGAGGAATGAGGGATCTTCTACTTGCAGGCAAGTGCCCTAGCCACTGAGACTCCCAAGCAGAGGGAGATGCCCCCCTGAGAGGGGCACGGTTTAGGACTCATCTTGGCACAATGAGGCCACTTGTCTAATTTCCTACTAGATACTCCTCTTTTTGAGAAGTTTGCCCCGTCTGGTATCAGAACAAAGCCATTTTGAACAGCACATTGCTCCTGGTATCTCCTATACAGTTTGACCTCATGCATACCATGTATACAAGTTCATGTAGGCAGGGAGGGCCCACGGCATTTCCTGAAGTGCTGGAACATTGGGTATTCTGGGAGCATATGAGTGGCCACCTTACCTTGACACCTTCAAGTCGCTAGCTTTGTCAGGGAGCCAGCTTTGCTGTATCCTACTTTGAGGTCCCTATCTCTCCTCATTAATTGTATGGGAAGCCTAAGTGCTAACTCTAGCTTTGTGAATCCCAGCAATTTCCTAGGCACCTAGAAGTTAGGTTTGGTGATGTGGAGAACAGCCCTGTCTAAGTTCCTTTTTCCAGCTCCAAATGTTTTGTAGGATTGGCATAATATAATAGCAGATCCACTGACTCTTAGACGTTCACAAAAGAAGTACTGGAGCAGTTTGGTTGATACATTATTGACTGAATAGCTGCTCTATAGCCAGAAACCTGGGGATAATTCTCTTTCCCCTATGCTAAATGTGGTTACTTGGACTTGGTAGGTGGGTGGAAGGGGTGGATCCGACTGTAATCAATTCCATGTTAATATAATTTAGAAATCAACTTAATTTTATACAACTTTTCTAGAGGAAAGGAATGAGTGGGAGAATGCAACTGAAGGGAAAGTGCTTATACATAATATCAAGAAATGATGAAATCTCTTTATGACAAGTAGCACACCTCTTGGTGAAATGAATGAATGTCATGCTCTTGCTCTCCGTGGAGCTATGACATAGTGTAGGTGGCCTGTCACAGCCAAAAAGCCAGTTGCTGGAATGCTTTACATTTAATTTGGAGGTATGTCAAGTGTCACAAAATACAAAAAATCCTAACTGCAAAATGTTGAAATATTGCCACGTATATTCTTAATCATGTTTTCTCTATCATAGACACAGGAAGAAGCTGAGAAATGGTGCATGAGAGAGACTGCATGCATACTATAGGGATGCTGATAGCGTTGCCTATTACTAAGGTTGTCCAAAACTTCAGATAGTAAGGCCCCCATTTTCCATTTCTTGTAACATTAACTATTTGGGCTGAAATTAGAATGAATTGCTTCAGAAAATTTCAGCCAAAAATGGTTCAGATGTTTCCAAGTTAGACTTGATTTGCCCATATTAAAAAGTTCTTGTGTCCATTTTTGAAAAGCTCTAGGGTGTGTGTGTGCTGAAGCAGAGGGTTGAAATTTGTCAGGGGCTAGCCATTATGTCAGAGATGTGCTTTTCACCACCCCAATGGAAAACAACCCAAATTTGGTTTGCAGGGACTAGTGGGGGGGAGGTGCACATACTTAGTATAGACATACTAGAACTTTGGATCTAAATTTTCAGAAGAGGCCATATATCCTGAACATATTCCAGCCCAGTGCTTCAGGCAACTGAGAATGGCTCCTGCACGATGGGCTGGGTTGAGGCTAGGTCCAGTACCAAAATTAAAACCAAAGAGATACTTTTAGTACATCTGTTGCAGATGCCCTGGAAGAGTGGAGAAGGAAGCTGCCTGGTTCAAAGAAAGAGGGCTCAAGAGCCAGAGCTATGGGATGGAGGAAAACAGATTGGACAAGGGGTTTGGTGATGGCAGTGGGACTAGAATTAGAGGCTGGTGGGAAGGGAAACTAGGGTTAGGAGCCATAGGGCAGAGGAGACTGGGACTGGAAGCTGAGGACAGATACGGGTAAGAGTAGAGGGAGTCAGTGGCCAGTGGGAGGAATTGAGAACACATGAGCAGCTGAGAGAAAAGACTGAGACTTGCTAAATACAGACACGGGGAGTAGCAATTAGTGAGGTGCCATCATGGGGAAGACAGAAAGTAGGCTAAGTGAGAATGGGACGAGGATGGGGCACCAATGGTGGGTAAGAGACAGGATAAGACATGTTGGGGAATACAAGGCAGAAGAGAGAGAGCCTTGGAGAAATGGCTAGAAAGGTCTGATCACTAAAACACTTCAGAATCTGGAATGGAACCCAAGGTTCTCAAGTCTCAGCATTCTTCTGCTGTCAGCAAAATGCCTACTGGCAAAGTGCCCTTCCTCCTGGAGCACAGGTCCACAGAGAGGATGACAACCTACTATTGCTCTTTCTTACTCCTGTAGTTCAAGTGGCAGAGACGTGTCTGTTGGATCTAAAGGGTCCAACCTTGCTGATTATCTAAGTCGCAGTATGCTGCCAAATGATGGTATTCATATTTTTTTCCTTTTTTTAAAACCTAGACACTCTCTTTCTCATACACATATATGCACATACCCTTAAAAGAACTTTAATAAGGTTGTAAAGTCAAACACTCATAAGTTAGGACATGCCAGAACTAAGGTGGCTTGTGCAACCTTAAATTCAGTCTTGTGCATATGCATTACGATACAGTCTTTAAATGCATCAGCACAGTGTTTGTTTTATTCTTTCCCACAGAATCCCTCCTATGTTCAGCACACAGGATGGAGCTACTCTGGAATAACTGTTACTTTCCATAACAAAGAAGACTGTTGTCTGTAGAAGCCCTGCTTCATTTGTTGCAGAAATTAGAAGATGTGTACCAATTGTGGTTGCTGGGAAATAGAGGCCTAAGTCAACGCATAGCTAAAAATTCCTTCTTCTTAGCTGGCAGAGGGACCAGCCAATGAACTCAGGCCACAAATGAATACTGGGGACAACATATGAAAAAAGAGGGACAGAAGTAAAGGTCATGGAGTGAAAATTAGAGAATCAGAAAGAGGCAGAGAACCCCCAGCAGCACCCACTGTTCCTCAAAGGCAGTGGATATGCCCAGAGAAACTCTGCTGAGAAAGTTCCAGAGTGGTAGCTGTGTTAGTCTGTTAACAGCAAAAACAATGAGAGTCTTATGGCACCTTAAAGACTAACACATTTCTTCAGGCGTAAGCTTTCATGGGTTCCAACCCACTTCGTCAAATGCATGTAAGAGCCGCCAGCTGATATCCTTGTCAGGCATTTCAATTCTGTCTCTGCCACAGAGTTCCTAGGTGATGAGGGGCAAGTTACTTAAACCAAATTTTTCACAGATAGTCACAACTGGAAATGTGTTTTCCTCATTTTCTGGTTTCCAACCTGAAACCTTGGGGTCTGATTTGCAGAAGAGGTGAGCACTCAGAGCTGCAACTAAAGTCAATAAAATCTCTGCTTTAAGCACACAAAATGCTACATTATACTCATTTCCAAAATTTTCAGTGCTTGACGTTGCAACCTTAGTATTTATTTGTGTGTAATTAGAGAGAGTGGGAGAATGGTCAACAAAAGTGAAAGGTAGTAAATTAAAAACTGATACTAAATATGTTTTTAACACAATGCAAAATTAGTCAGTGTGTAAGAAGTTGCTACAAGATAACATTGACATTAAGACTTTAACAGGATTTGAAAAGGGATTAGACATTTATACAGATAACAAAAAAATTGGGAGGGGATGTATGCCCTCACGCTTTAAGGTATTAGCAAATCTCTATGGGGTGCTAGGAGAAAATGTTCTCTTGCTGCAGATTATTCCATAACAGTATTTCTTGCTTCTTCCTTTGAAGCACTTGGTACTAAACACTCTCAAGGACAGAATACTGAACTAGATGGATCACTGACCTGATCCATTATGGCAATTTCTACCTGTCACCTGGCACTCTTCCTGGCAGTTAGAATTTTTCTGTACTCAGACACAGAAAGTCAGCTAATTCCAAGGCATATTTCAGGGCACATCTCTTTGTATTCCCATTATGTAGAAAAAGTACTTAGATAGTGACTTCCTCTGACTTTGCCTTCTCCTTTGGGTCAGAGAGAGACCTTTGAAGTGTCCAACAGCAATAATCCCTTTTGCAAGAGCTGAGATTTCTAATTAGCTGAATTAAATCAAGGTATATTTGACAGAGAATAAACAGAAAGTCAAGAGAAAAATAATAGTGTATCAGACAGCTAGCCTAACCATTGATGTGTTTAGCTACATAGGCCAGGACTTTTATTTACAATCTATTAGGCCAAAAAGGTATAGAACCTTATCTGTAACAAAATCTATTTCTCTCACACGCAGCAGCATTCTGGCCATCTCTGCTCTTGCATCTTTCCTTAGCTTCACTGATCACACCCACACCTTCCTTTTTGATTCCCTTTGTAACTAAAGAGATGTGGACCAGACTAATATAACCATAAACCAATTTTCTCTCCCCACATGGAAAGTTGTTTTTCTTCATTCACAGAAACTCCTGGACACCACGGAGGCATTTATATCAGGGGACAGACCATTTGACAATGCCCTTTTCTATACATTCCCTCTGAAGCACCTGGTATTGGTCTTTATCTGAAGACAGGATACTGGGCTAGATGGACATTTGCTCTGTCCCAATATGGCTGTCAGTGCTGTCCCGTGGGGGGAACGGGGCCCAGGGCCAATTGGCCTAAGTGGGGCCCCACCCCCCCATGCTGGAGGGGAGTCAGGCTGCTCCACCCCCCCCCAGGGAGTCAGCCTGGGCGGGGAGGCTGAGGTCGCCGGATCCGGCCCCAGCCCCGGAAACGGAGGCTGCCGGTGGGGGGAACTGGCCGCAGCCAGGACACCAGGCTGCTGTGGCCGGTGCCCCAGCCAGGGACTCAAGGCCGCCGCCGGGAGCCGGTTCCAGCCTAGGGCACCCTGCCAGCGAGGGCTGGCCCTGGCTGCATGGGGCAGACCGGCCCAGAGGCAGGCACCGGCCACCTGCCCTGCCCCTGGGCCTGCCTGCTCCGCCCCGGGGGTGGGGAGGGCTAGCCCAGAGGCCAGGCTGAGTGCTCCCTGCCCAACCCGTGCCTTTGAACGGGTGCCCGTGCAGTGGGGAGTAGGGAAGAGTGTGGCTGTGGGGGGGCCATGGTGCAGGCCCCACAGTGCCCGACTGGGAGCGGGACAGCACAGGGCCCACGTAAACACGGGGTCCGGGGCGATCGCCCCATTCGCCCCCCCCAGGAACGGCCCTGATGACTGTTCTTATGTTCTCTATGAAGTGGGTCGTCCATGCTGTGCATGAAGGAGAAGAGAATGGGTGGCATGAGGGAGACACTATCCAGGTCAAGGCATATATCTCATTCCTGTGCAGACTGTCATACATAGATGATAAAAATAATCCATATATTTTATGGAGGAGGAGGCAGTGTTGACGTGGAATTCTTGTGTAAATGGCCCTGGCCTTGTGTGATTCAGGGAGAGGCACTATCTGGTTTGAGGCAGGCACCTTTTCTGCAGGGCATTGGGGAAATAAGCATCACCAGTGCTTTTTTTTTTTTTTTTTTTAAAGTGCTGGTACTCATATCAATAGTAAATTTGAAAAATGCCTCTCCCACCCCTCTTCTTCCAGTGGTGCGCTCCTTTTCCCTGCTGACCCCGCTGACCCCCTCCCCCCAGCTAGGCAGCAGAGCTGGCAAAGAGGGTGCCAGTACTCCATACCCATCACAAGAAAAGAACTGACCATTACCAACAGTATAATGTCCTAGACATCCTCCTCCCCCACTCTCAAATCCACCCCCCCACAAGCTTTTCCACGGAAGAGGGGTGGTGATGTTTATAGCCCTTCAGATCTCCTTTGCTCAGCCAGGTGTTAAATTCTGTTATGAGCATGTTAAATGTATTTCATCTGTTTATCTCAGACAACAGCAAGACATGTATCACACAACTATATCTCTGTACTACATTTGATTCTGTTTTATCCCTTGCTATACAGTGTAGTAGTCTCCTGCCCACATCCTATTTGCCCAGCTGCATAACAGGTCTCTAAATGGTTATTTGCTCATTTTAAATGATTCTTTTGAACCTGTATAAGAAAAAACTTAAATGGATTATACAAAGAGGATCTTTTCAAAGGGGAGACCCTCCCTTTTGTGGTCTAAGCAGACATCCCTATTAAGATATGGTCTATTTACTTTTCAATAGCTTTCTCACCCCAGGAAATGACTGTTTCCCTGGCTAAATAGATAATTTAATAGACACAAGAATAACCTTATTATATTTTATGCACAACAACTACAATTCATGCTGAATGGCCAGGTTTAGACTGTTACACTGTTGATGCATGTTTATGTTTTTGTGTATTTGTTGATTAAACTGGTTGGAGCCTCTGGTAGCATCCTATCTAACAGAAAATGGACAATATATAGTCCTATAGAAAATTATGGCCTACATCCTGGCAAGACTTTGGGCCAGAGTCTCTATTTTATTCAGTGTCTGATTAGAACAAGTAGAGGTTGATCAGCAAAGAATCAGTTGTGCCCTTCTGATCTGGGCCTTGATTCAGTTTCAAGGAGCCTTGGCCTGCTGTCATCTACATCAGTTAACCACAAGACTCAAAAAGCTACTGATGGACAGAGGATTGGATTGCCCCAGTAGTGTCATGCTCTGGCCATATACCTTTCCCTTAATTTCTTCCCTTGTGGTCTACTATGTTGAAGATTCAGAGGGATGTGGCATAGCTCCAGAACAATAATGAATTACTCTGATATAAACTACTGTCGAAATATGCTGAAGGCATTATTTTCATTACCTCATTACAAAGACAAATTAATAATCACTGCTGTGTAATCATGGGAACTGATGATGTATACCATTTGAATGTATAATATGAGATTATTACATTAACATTTATATAAATGGTAAGAAAGAAATATGTAACTTTTTACAATTCTCCTAGTTAGAGATGAAATGCAGTAATGTAAATATTATACAGGCACATTATGAAAACATTGCACAGTCACTAATTTAATTTTCTTTGTATATTAATCTACTTAATCAAATTTAGTTTAAAGCTCAAAACATTTTCCAGAATGAAAGTTTGATGAAAGGGTATCAGAAAGAAAAAGGTTCCAGTGTGCACAAATTACCTTTGTATTTGCTTTAATGTAAGTTCTACCCTTAGAAATATTGCAAAGAGATTTTAAATAGAATATTGAGTAGGGGAGAGTTCTAATATACAGATATTGGGGGGGCACTATTGTAATCCTCAATCATGATGACTACACTAATGAAGCCAATTGAAAACTGTCCAACACCACCCACTATAAAGAACTCAAAGAAGACCCTGCACCACAACTTGCATAGGAATTTAAGGATATCATCTACTCTTTCCCCAAGCTCCTCTAAGAGAAACTATGCAAACTCGTCCCTCAAGAACCCAACCCTGGGCCCTTATCATCTACCTTCCCTAGATATATAAATAAGGGGACACACCCAAACCCATTATGTCTGGGTAGGGCACTGTTCCTGAAGAAATTTTGGGACTCATAGAAATCATTCTCAAACCACTAGCCACACAGAGGGCCAGTTTCCCTGAGGACACAACTGACTTCCTCCACAAACAGTGCAACATTAACAACCTCCCTCAAAACCCCATCCTTACCACCATGGATGTCATTTCCCTATACATCCATATTGCTCACAATGATAGCTCTTCTGTCTTCCTCAAAAAATTTACAAGAGAATAGACCACCCTAAGATGTACACCTCAAACACATTGCCATTTTTTTCCATTTTATCCTTACCCATACCAATTTCAAAATCAACAATAAACACTTTATACAAACCATGGGCAAAGACAGGGGTACTAAGATGGCTCCCCAGTAGACCAACCTATTCATGGGACATCTTGAGAAAGACATTTTGGACAAATGCACAAAGAAACCAATGATATACCTGAAGTATTTTGATGATACTTTCATCCTTTGGACAGGCAACAAACTCATAAATTTTCACCATATCTTCAACAACTAAGATTTGTCTATTAAAGTCTCTCTGAATTACTCCCACATGAGAAACAGCTTCCTGGATACCACAATCCACTTCAACAATGGAACCTAACAGACAACTATATGCAAGAAATCCACAGATCACAGCACTTACCTACACATAACCACCACAAACACACTAATAAATCTGCTGGGAGAACAGCAGAGAACAGACAATCCAGGAAGTTTTTGGAGAGGGTTGCAGACAAATTCCTGATGCAAGCTCTGGGGAACCTACTGGGGACTGTGCTCCTCTTGACCTGCTGCTCACAATGGGCGGTCACCAGGGCAGAAGTGACAACGAGATGGTAAAGTTTAGGATCCTGACAAAAGGAAGAAAGAAGAACAGCTGCATACGAACCCTGGACTTCAGAAAACCAGAGTTTGAATCCCTCCAGGAGTTGATGGCCAAGATACCCTGGGAGGCTAATATGAGGGGGAAAGAAGTCCAAGAGAACCAGCTGCATTTTAAAAGAAAACTTATTAAGGGGGCAGGAACAAACCAGCCTGATGTGAAGAAAGAATAGCAGATAGGGCTGGTAATTGAATTAACTTGAATTAACAGCTTGAATTAACAAGAAGTTTTTGGTGAGCTTAAACACAAAAAGGAACCTTACAAGAAGTGGAAGCTTGCACAGATGACAAGAGCAGTGGTCTTCAACCAGTGTGCCGTGGCACACGGGTGTGCTATGAGAACTGTCCAAGTGTGCTGTGAAATTTTGGACAAAAATAATAAAAAGCAATGTAAAGCAAACATTGTTTCATCTTAAACAATATTCTGTCCAACCAAAATTACAACTGATAAAACTCATGAAAATTAATCATCAAATTAAAAGTGAGGTATTGGTCTTTTGATTCTAAAATGTGAAGATTCTAAATGCAGGCGGCCAAAGGGCAATATTGAGATGATGTTTATTTTTTTCTGGTGGATTTGAAACAGGAATGCATTTGATCCTTCTTTAGCTTGTTGTATGCACTATGTTGTAAGCCTCTCTAGTAAGACTGTAACAATAGTAAATGCAAGTAAATGTGATGTTTATGAGCAATCAATTCTGCTGAAAAAAGTGGATGTACTGTGGAATTGTTTGTCTCATTGAAATGTGCCATGCTACTGAAAAGATTGGGAAGCACTGGACTAGAGAGGAGAATAAAAATATTGCTTGAGCATACAGGAGTGAAATTAGGAAGGCCAAAGCACAAATGAAGTCGTAGCCAGAAAGGGACGTGGAAAGTAACAAAAGGGTTTGCACAAAAAGGTGAATTAACTAATTTGAACTAACTTTGGTAAGTGTAGATATAGTCTTAAAGACTAACACATTTATTTATCACATGACCTTTTGTGGGAGAAAATCCCACTTCGTCAGATGCTTGAAGATGGAGAATTTACAGAATGTGAGGAAAATAAATGCAGGGAAATTTAAGTCATAGGATCAGGTCAGACTGTTACAGCAAACCAAAGTAGTTGCTTAGTTTCAGACAGTGGAGAACAGCATCTTAGAGGGAGGGGAAGTAAAAAGAAGGAAAAATCACCTGTTGTAATAAGAAAAGAAACTAAAATCCCTATTTCATCCTAAGGCAATGGAGTGAGCAGGGAAATTGAAGCGTTCCCCTGTTGGTTTTTGAATGTTATTTCTGATGTCAGATTTGTGCCCATTTATTCTTTTGTGCAGAGACTGTCCTATTTGTCCAATGTATAAGGCACAGGGGCATTGCTGGCACATGAGGGAATAAATCAAATTGGTGGATGAGTAGGTGAATGAGCCCTTGACGAAGTAGCCGGTTTGATTAGGTCCTGTGATGGTATCTTTTGTGCAGATTTATGGGCAAAATTGGCAATGGGGTTTGTTGTAAGGATGCTTTAATTTTTCTGTTGTTTGGTCTGTAGTTGTTGGTGAGTATCTGCTTACGGTTGAGGGGCTATCTGTAAGCAAGGAGATGTCTCCCTCCCAAGGCTTGAGAGAATGAGGGATCATCTTGTAGAGCAGGCTGTGGTTTCTTGATGATATGCGGTAGAGGTTTGACTTGGGGATTGTATGTGAAGATCAGCGGTGTTCTGTTGTCTTCTTTCTTGGGCTTCTCCTGTAGTAGTTGACTTCTGGGTACCTGCCTGGTACTGCTTTGGTTTGCTGTAACAGTCTGATCTGATCCTATGACTTTCACTTCCCTGAATTTATTTTCCTCCCATTCTGTAAGTTCTCCATCTTCAAGCATCTGATTAAATGGGATTTTCTCCCATGAAAGCTCATGCAATAAAGACATTTGTTAGTCTTTAAAAGTGCCACAAGACTCCTTGTTAATATTCTTATCAGTAAGTTAAAGAAACATGGATTGGATGAATGGATAATAAGGTGGATAGAAAGCTGGCTAGATTGGGCTCAACAGTAGTAATCAATGGCTCAGTGTCTAGTTGGCAGCTGGTAATAAGCAGAATGCCTCAGAGGACCTATGCTAAGGCCAGTTTTGTTCAACATCTTCATTAATGATCTGGAGGATTTGGTGGATTGCACCCTCAGCAAGTTTTCAGATAACACTAAGGTGGGAGGAGTGGTAGATATTCTGCAGTGTAGGAACATGGTATTGGGTGACCTAGATAAATTGGAAGATTGGGCCAAAAACAAGTCTGATGAGGTTCAGCAAAAAGAAGTGCAGAATTCTGTACTTAAGATGGAAGAATCCCATACACTGCTAAAGAGCGGGAGCTGATTGGCTTAGCAGCAGTTCTGCAGAAAAGGACCTGGGGTTTACAGTGGACAAGAAGTTGGATATGAGTCAATAGTGGCCCTTACTGGCAAGAAGGCTAATCGCATATTGAGCTGCATTAGAGAACCATTGACAGCAGATCAAGGAAAGTGATTATTCCCATCTATCCAGCATTGGTGAGGCCACATTATCAATATTGTATACAGTTTTGGACACCCCCTCACCCAAAGAATGCAGAAATTGGAGAGATTCTAGAGGAAGGCAACGTAAATTATAAGGGCCTCGAGAATACGATTTATGAAGAAAGGCTGAGGGAACTAGGCATGCTTAATCTGCAGAAGAGAAGAACATGGGTGGATTTTATAGCAGCTTTTAACTAACTGAAAGGGGGTTCCAGGGAGGATGGAACTAGGCTATTCTCAGTTGTCATAGATGAGAGAATTAAGAGCAGTGGTCTCAAGTTGCAGTGGGGAAGGTCTAGGTTGGATATTAGGAGAGAAAAACCTTTTTCACTAGGATGGTGGTGAAACATTGGAATGGGTTACCTAGGGAGGCAGTGGAATCTCCTTAGAGGTTTCTGAGGTGTAGTTTGACAAAGCCCTGGCTGGGATCATTTAGTTTGAGCTGGTTCTGTTTTGAGCAGGAGGCTGGGCTAGATAACCTTCTGAGATCTCTTCCAATCTTATTATCTTCTAGAATCTTCTTTTGTCCTATTATCTTCTAGAATTTTCTATTATTCTAAGAAATCTTATCTACACCCAGGCATTCAGATATCAAACAATATACTCCAAGGAGAAAGTCCAGGATATACACCTTAGCACACGCTTCACCAAAAAGGACATTCCACAAGAAAAGTAAATCACATCATGTAGCAGGCCACACAAATAAACTAAGAATCTGCTTCAATGCAGAAATAAACCCCCTCTGAGCATACACTCCTAGTTCTCACCACCAATCCCACACTGGAACCCATATGGGATATCATCAAAAAGCTACAGCTATATAACTCATACTAGATAAGGAACCCAACATGAAAGCAATCTCTCCTGAAACACCTATTCTGGTCTTTAAATAAACCCAAACCTCCCCAAGCTCATCATCAGAAGTAAGCTCCCCATAGACCAGAGTACACAAACTAAAAGTGGCCCCAGACTCTACCTGAACAACAGATGCAAAACCTGCAGTCCGATTGTCACTGCTACATGATGAATGACCCCCTTTCCCCCAAAACACACCTTTCCAGATCCATGGGTCTTATACTTGCCTATCATCCAGTGCACTACATGACTTAACAACTATGTGGGTGAAACGAGACAATCACTGTCATCTTAGAGGAACACACACTAGAAAATTATAAAAGACAAAAACACTAAATTATCTGTGAGTGAACATTTTTCACAAAGGAATTGCTCTATATATGACCTATCAGGCCTCATCTTCAAAGGAAACCTGCACAACACTTCAAAAGATAAGCCTCAGAGCTTAAATTCCTATCTTTGCTAGATACTAAAAATGATGGACTGAACAGAGGTGCAGGATTTATGGCTTATTACAATAACATATAACCCATTAAGAAACCCCTTCACTCCAATTGCTTGACTTCCCATTTACAATCCCCCCAAAGACTGGAGGGGTGTTAATTGGCCACTTCAGCTTGAATGGTCCCTTAATTATATAAACCAAATAATCTGTTCCATAGTATTTAACTATGACACTCTGATTATGTTTCCCAGATGTGAAGAACTCTGTGTAAGCTTGAACGCTTGTCTTTCTCACCAACAGAAGTTGCTTCAATAAAAGATATTACCTCACTTTGTCTAGGCTTCATTAAAGAAATGTTTAAGTGGTACTATTGATCATTTTTCCTAGGTTTAGACAGTAGATCATTAACCATCACAAGAAACTTTATTCCCCCTAAAAATCCTATACTGAAGTCTTTATCTGAGCAAAACTGCCATTGAAATCAATAGTAAATTTGCTGAAATAAGGTCGTTACATCTTGACCCAAAGTGAGAACATACAGTAATACAAAACCTAACTATTCTAAATAGACATGTATTTTAGGAGAGCTTCTTCCTCAGAAGGAAACTTCTTTCATATCTGTTTTCTCATCAATTTCTTGGTCTGTGGCATTCTTCCTTTGGCTGAAGAAGGTTGGGTTTTATTAAGTCTATTAATGCCTTTCCCAAATAAACAGAAGATGATTCCTATCCACTATGGGCTGAATGCTGGCCAGGCATGCAGAGATCAAAATACTAGACATATGAACTGAGCATGGGGATCTCTTTCTCTTGTCAGAAAAGATGTTTATTCAAAACAAATCCTTTCAGAGTGTAACACTATCATTTCTCAGGGTTTTTTTTTCTTATTTTTAATTTAATATTTATATATTTTCAAAATTTGCTTTGCAAAGCATTCTACTATCACAAAATAATTTAGAATGCTCTTCATAAATCAATAATCATGGATGTATGGTTCTAGTTTTATTACTTCTTATTTTAATGACTTGGACTGGGATATTGAAATATCCTACACTTGAAAAATATTATTTGTGATTATTTTCCCTTGTGATGAAGTTTTGTTTTTTGGTATAACAAAGGAAAGTGAAGTACAATTTTACTTAGCTGATCTTCATGGTTGAGCTTTTGTATAAACAAATTAATTTTGTGAGTGTTATGGTAATTGTGACTTATTCAGAATAGTAAAAATATATTATAATCTTGAAAGTCCATTACATAAATCTATCATTTCCCATCTTCTTTTTAAGTTGTAAGTCCTGAGAAATGCTATATTTTTTCTTCTAAAACATACTGATTTCTTTTCTTGACATATGTGTTGTAGTAATATGATTTCAGAAGTTATTTTGTCTAGACCAAATCATGGATGATTAAAGAGATTACTTATGTGTGATTACTAAGGTATCTTCACCATGGGTGGCAGCAGCTCATTTGTCAGTTTTCCCTTGGGCTATATGCTTACTGAAATTTAGGATACTGGCTTTAAAAGCAAGGAAAGAATCAAAGATTTAGTTGAACGGCTTTGCCTACATAAGCAATTCACAATCGTCCATATAGGGAAAAGATTCCTCCTTGATTTTCTTAACTTTTCCAGTTCTGAGGGTTAGAAAAGAGACTAAGAGAACACCAAAGTCAAAAGCAAGAAATGAAATGCTGACTTTGTTCTGAACATGTTTTTTGGCTGGATGGATAGTTTTGGACTGTAAGTTAAACTGAAAGGAGGAATCCCTATCCATTCAGAATTGGGAGAAACAATGGTGCAAAAATACAGGAACTGCTTCACTGTAATGCTAAATGGAAGTGTCTGTGCTGCAGTGAAATCTTGCAGCAGCAATCTTCAAGGGGTGAAATGTTATTCCAGATCAACCAACACATATCCTCTACTTAAAATTGTGTTTTGCTCCAGGTTATCTACTTACTGGTTATTGATAATGGGAGATTTTCTACTGACTCCAAACGAGATTACATCAGACCTTATGTGATGCGGACACTGAAGCAAACACTATGGATGATCTCTCACTTTGAATTAATAAATGAGTAATTTTACTTAAAGTGAACACATTCACTAATTGTACATTTTTTAATTGGCCATCCAATCATTCACTCACAAACAACTGTAGTCTCCTATAACATCTCACCTTAGCTCAGAGAAGGTGCTGTAGCATGTGTTATATTACTTACAACTACAATATCATCACTTTTTACAAAATAAAACACGGTATATTTAGTAGCATGGAAAATGCTATAATAATGACACCACGTGTCAAACAAACAAAACAAACAAAATATTTTATGATTCATTTCCCTTGCAAATTTCAGTAATTCAACATTTGGCCTCCTAGTCATTACTCTGAATTAGTGAGATTCTATGATATATGTTTCTCAACCCGTCCCTTTAGTTAGAAAATTGACTAGGTGAAGTGCAGCATAGCTAGAGTTGGAATGTGGCTGAGAAATTAGGACTTGATGCTGTCATTAAAGCAAATGGTAAAATTTCTTTATTCCATTGAGTTGAATGAGATGAGGATCAGGCCCTTAGAATTAAGCAAAAATTAGTGAGCAGGTACAAACAGCAACTTTCCCAAGGTTTTTATTTTGACTCAATCAAGATGGGCGGGAAATCACCCTCATTGTGAATAAAGACAAAAGACTGTTTCAATATGATAGTGTATAGGAAAAGGCACTCTGAATCCATTCGCTGAATAAACCTCTTAAGGAGCTGGGGGTGTTCTAAAATATTTGGATCCTGGTTCTTGTGAATCCAGCCAGCTACCAAGTGAACTGTGGGGGGGAAATCTATTTTATTATATAGGAAAGAAAACTATTAATTCATGTAGACTCAGGCTTTTTATTTTGTTTTCTGTTGTGATCTGTTGCTTCTATAACTTTTTCTCACTTTCAGTTACACCTTTATTGGCTTTCCCCCCCCATTTTAAAAAAAATAAACCTACTTCCGTTTTATTGTAAATTCTCACAAGTGCTATGTAGTTTACAGGAGTGGTGGTTTACTATAAACTAGGATAACATTGCACGGGTGTACAGAATCTGGAATTTCCATGAGTAGTCAGTGTTAAGGGCTAAATATCACTGGAGAGTGATTCAAAGGGACTCATTGATAAGGGTACACTTATTGTTAACTGGAAAGCATAGCTCAGAGCACTGGTCCTAAACCACTGTGTTGGGACACATTACCGTGTAGCCACACAGCAAGTAAGTGTGTCACAGAGCACCGGGGAGATGGCTGGATACAGCCTGGAAGAGGTGAGGTGGTGTGTTCTGTAAGGTCGCACTATACCACCAAGTGTGTCGCGACCCACAAAAGGTTAAGAACCACTGGCCTAGAGGATAATGGTTGAATAGCTGAAAGACTGGAGGTGTTAAGGAGCTGACAACCAGCTATAAGAAAAACTCCCTCTTGCTAGAGGCAGGGAGTAACTCTCTGTCCTGGAAGCCCCAAGAACAATTAACACTACCTATGCCAGCTAGAATACCTAATTACTACTTTTTGCTAAGGACCCTTTCTATCAGAAGGAGCTTCCATTGCTATTAGCCAAAATTATGCCTCTGTTATACCCCAGGACTCCACAGCCATGATGTGTCTCCATGTTAGAATTCAAAAAACCTCTCTGAAGGCTACAATAGTCTCAGAGTAGGAGGGTTGTCCCAAGTAACTGTGCAAACCACAAGAAGCCTGTTACATTACTACCCAAGAAGTTCAACCAATAACATTTGGAATCAAACCTTCTATTATATATAAATATTATATGAAAATATATACATTATCAGATCCCAAAAATGTTGTATATACGTTACCAAGATGTGTGTAGTCATATTACCCTTTTTAATCTACTCAGACTGAATTTGCATCAGAAGAATCCTGCGAAGTTTTAAGAGGCTAAGGACCTGCCTTTAGACATTTGTCTCTTGATTCTGTTATGGCTTTGAGACAAACTAAAACAGAAACATTTCCTTTTCATAGTCATGATCTATTCAAAAGGAGAAAGGGTATTTTTATGTTTAGCATTGTTTTTTTGTTCTGAATTATGTATATGTTGTAGGGGAAGAGGATATTAGGGTTTGGCTGGTGTACAAGAAAGGACTCATCACTAACATTCTAGTCTGGCAGAAACAAGCAAACAAAACCTACCACTTAAAGCTTATCACTTTGGATTTTTATTTATTTATTTATTTTTACTGAGGAAAGGTATAGGATTTGCACCTGTGTGTGAGTTAAACCAGGCAGTCCATCATTCTCAAAATGTGGTCCATGAAAATCTTGCTGTTGATCCACAAATCACAGGGACCTTCCTTGCTTTAAGCAGCTTCTGCCAGCATTCATACTCTGCATTGCAAAGAAGACCCTAGGCACCTGTTTCAGAAGAAGGAGCCACCTATCTGCCTCTACTAGGTACTACAACTATACATGGGAAGGAGGAGAAACCTGCTGGTAACAGAGAGACACGTGTGATGGAAAAGGTTAAGAAAGAGGAACTGAACAAATGGAAGTGGGGTAGAACAAAAGAAGAGCTAAAGCAGACAGTGTGGTTAACTTTTGGGGGGGAAAAGGGCAGAATGCTTATGTTAGACAGATGAAAATACATTGTTCCATTGTAATGTATTGGTCCATTGTAATTTAGGGTTTAGTTGCCACACAGTTGCATGATGACAAATGGGAATAGAAGTAATATCCCATAATTGTAGAAAGGAAGGAAGGCTGGGCCACACTGTGAAAGAATTATAGAACCTTTGAGCTAAATATAACCATAGATAGAGGAAAATAAAATTGATCGGCAAACTCAGATAATAGGGAATGTCTCAACTCCTCCCCCAGCACAAGTATTTAGTAGATAGGTTAGTAACATGTTGAAATGCTAAGCACAGAATATTTCTTTCTTTTTTTTTTTTTTCTGGGCTGCACTGACAGCAAAGTCACTGATCTTCAAAAGAGCAAAGAACAACAAAAGAACATTTTAAAATCAAGCATCGTATATTGTGTCCAGGAATATTGATGCATCTATTTCACTTCTCATCATCACAAGCTATTTCACTACAGATTTGTGATTTCAAATATTCATATATTGCTTGTGTGATCGATAGCCAGGTGAAAAATCACCTCTCAACAATATACTTCCATAAGTCAGGAGCTGTTTCTGTTGAAGAAAAGCTTAACCTTAACACCATCAAATGAAAATGGGGAGATCTGCAATCACAAAAGCTGAGCACAGTACAGCCATTCTAAAAGACCTCATTCTTATGGGTTTTTCTGTCATCACTCAAGCTAAAATTACAAAAGAATATTACTATCACTTCTACTGTGACTGATCTTCTCCCTTCAAGAATAAAACACCTTGAAATGGTTATATCACTAGTGCTATTCATCTACTTCTAGTCTGAAAATGAGAAGAGCCAGTTATGTACAAATGTGCAGATTCTAATAGTATCTTAGGGCCAAACTGATCCCTGGTGTATACAGTATTGTGGCCCCTTTGCTGAACACTGGCAGACTTTGAAGTTTTGCAATTCTGAAAGCAGGCCTCAGTAAAGTTCCACACATTACTCCAGGTAATTCTCAAAATCCAGAACTGTTTCATCACAGGAGGCTGGCCCTTGTTAATGATGTAGTTCCGACTCCCTGTGTTAGAACAAATGCGCCCCTTTGGTCAGTTGAAAGGGTGAGGCAGTACCTGGAGCTATACAGAATCAGGGAGAACCTGAGATGGATAAAGACCTGGTGAGCCAATCATGGAAGAGATGGATGATAGCTGCCAGAGACCAATGAAAAGTCTTGGAAAGAAGCTATAGCTATAGCCTGGGACAAGGCTGAAGGTATGGAGAGCAGCAAGAAGGATTTTCAGGCTGATCTCCTCAAATCAGGGAGCTAGGGCTACAAAGAGCTAAAGGCAGCAGCAGAGGGAGGTGCCGTTTAAGAGGGTGAAGGGCTGTAGGCAGGGGAGTATGAGTATGTAGGCACCTCAGCTATCTCCAGGGCTAGATGGTTAGATCCAGAGGAACCACAACAGGACTAGGGGGAATGAGAGATACTTCCATGGTGAAGATGATCTCCCAGCAGAAAAACTGAGCACATGTATGGAGATAAGGGGGTGGTTCTGCTAGTAAGAATGAGGTTGCATTCCAGTTGAAAGGGCCAAAGTGGCAATCTTGGCAGAGGGACAAGAATACTAACACAAGGAGTTGAGGTGTGATGGAAGGTGGTAATGTACAGCATTATGACATGTCATGGGATTTTACAGAATCTAAGCACAGGATGATAAATGGTCTTTACTGGGGACTTGTATTATGGACTGATTTGTACTATGCTTTTGATAATAAACTATCCGCCAAAAAGGGTACTACTGAAGCAATGAAGTAGAATGAAGTCTTTGGGTTATCTGAGAGTGGAAACGGAGCAGATACACTTGTTATACCTGCTGCAAGAAAGCACTCTGGTTGAGCACTTCTTTGACAGAAGGCATGAATAAGAAGATTTGAATCAAACACTATGCCTATTATGACATCCCGCTAGTCTTCTAAATAATACTAAGGTATAGACAGCACAACCCCGCCTGTGGTGCAACAGTGGTAATCCCAACCTCTTCAAAATCTATTGGATGGTTAGCAAAAGGAAATCTGCTTGGCAGGTCTGAACATCTGTATTGTACATATGTCAATGCTGGCCCATCATGTTATGTACCACCCATCTACTTGACGTATTACACATCAGAATACTGGGCAGAAGGTAAATCATATGTGAGTAAATAATATTTTTCTTTCCCACTGCTTTATTCCTTAGAACCAAGCTTCCCTGCTGTATGCTCCAGCCACACATGATGCTACTTAATAAAGGTCAGAAAAACAAATCCCAAGTGTAGCCCCAGTTGTATCACCTGATTACATGTTAACTTTCATTATCACATACTGGAATTAGGTGTGTGAACAAAGTAGAGATTTCAGGATGGTTAAAGCAGATCTTTCAAGCAAGCAAGTCTCTAGCAAGTCCTTGAATTTACTTACTGCCTAGGGTTGTTTTGACATTGATAATGATAATGTCATTAAAACATTTTAGAAACATAGGCACTTTTACAGTTCTTTAAAAAAAAAAAGTGGGGGAGGATAGATTCCCTCAGGTCACATCTGACATCTGCACTCAGATATGCACATCTCAAGAGTTTTGTAGCACTCATCTGAGTAAAGATATCTATTAAATGAATATGGGTTCACTTCTTCAGCCACTACTAAGGCAATTTTTTCATTGAATTCAGTGGTAGTTTTGCCTAAATAAAAAATGAAGAATTGGTTCCTCTTTATGCATGCAACATTATTGATTACAGTTCTGACACTGCAGAATGAGCTATTCTACTCCATAATGACAAATATTTTTTTTTAAAAATAGAAATCTACTAATTTTAAAAGAACACTAAATAATCAGAAGAATAAAGAAATCATGGATACACAGTAAACAGTGGCTTTTTAAAAACAGAAAGTGGATTACTGTATCACCTCCCTACCTTACCATCTTGTGCTCCTCTCACTTGTACATCTGTGTTTTGAGACAAATAAAATAGAAATTTTACCCATCGTACATAATACTCTTGAAGGTTGTCATTAATCTTAAATTGCTCGCATAAAGTCATTCCTGTTATGTCAATATACCAGTCTTTTAGAAGGGACACACAAGCTGTTTCCAACTTGTAAGGATCAGCCTCTTTCTTTGCACAATCAAACAGAACAGCAGCCCGTTTTTGAAAGACTTTGTTATCCTGCGTACACAGCACATAGAATTCTGGCTCATTCTGTTGTTATAAACATAACACTTGGCCAAGCATTTCTAATACTAGAATATTATCAAATAACATGTCAAATTGCCTACTTGGTTTTCATACCATGAGGTCATAAAGTCCAGCAGACCTCTTTTAAAAAATGGCAGCAGTCCAATATATTCATTCAGTGATTTGAAAATGTTGTAATTTCATTTTAGCCTCACTATCAGATTTTATAGTAAATATCAATATATTTTGCCATTGCTTTTCAAAGCATGCATTTTGAGGCAGACACATATAGATAAAATAAAGTAAGACAGCACTACTGATGTTACACAATTTTTGATCAATTGTATATTCAATTGCTTGACCATACTTTGATTCGTTACAAAATATACTCAGGTTAATTACCATCAGTCAGGTTTATTAATATGACATAGGAAAAAGATTTTATACACCAGTCTCTGAAGAGCAATCCTGTGCAGTGATTACCCTGTCTAAGCTGAATATAACAATTATCCGTCTAGGGCCATCCTTTTATACTTTTATTTGTTTACTAATAAAAGGTACCATATACATCATTTGAAACTAGATTCAACTAACTTTTTTTTTTTAAAGTACCATGCTGTATCCCTTATATTTGTTCTGAATCCATCATGCATTTCAGGTCATGAAGCACCTTTATTTTTGCTCTGGATACATGCATTATAATGCTAACGATTTTCCTACCTGCTTAAGCCAAAGCTTACCTCAGCTAATGATAGGTGTTTTGGGGATATTTAACATTAAGTGACCAGGATTATAACAAAGGGAGGGGCTAATCTGGACTGCATAACTGCTTTCTTAATACTAATTATGTGTACCTAATGCTTAATATACATGTATGCTAGCCAGTGTATATTACTTAATACAATTTTTGAACTAAATACACAGATAAAAGTTTTATACTGAAAAAGCGATTGGAAATGGAATTTGGTTGAATTGAATATTTCCAAAGTTAAGACCATTTTGCAAGGAGTTCAAGTGTATTTAGTAGGCCCTTTGGCTTCTATATCATTAAAGAAAATGGGAGCTTTATCCTGGATTTCACTGAACATTAAGAATGGTCATACTAGGTCAAAACAATTGTCAATCTAGCCCAGAATGCTGGCTCAGGGAAACCTAGGTACATAGGGTTGCATCTCTGACCATTTTGGCTAAAATAGTCATTTGATGGACATATTCTCCATGAACATATTTAATTTCTGTTTAAACCCAGGAATACTTTTGACCTCCACAACAACCCCTGGCATTAAGATTCACAAGCTGATTATGTGAAGAAGTGCTTACTTTTGTTTGGTTTTAAACCTGCTGCCTATTATTTTTATCAGATAATCAATGATTCTTGTGTTAGATGAAGGGGTAAATAACACTTCCTCATTCACTTTCTCCACACATCCTTCATGATTTTATATACTTCTATCTTATCTCCCTAACCTATCCCTCCAATAAATGGAATCTATTATGAAGTTTTATTTTAGTATTTTTCAAGCTGGAATAACAATTAGTTTGCTTTGGTGAAACAATTAGTGTGATCAAATCAATCAATCAATGTGCTATTACCTATTTTTAAAAACATTTTACATTATGTAAACATCTTGATTGCTTTCCCAATAAGGCTTTTCAGAAAAGCTGCTGTTCCAGGAACCTATTCCCTGCACCTTTCTTTACCTTAGAACTAACACTACAGTGGCAACACTGATTCCCTGTGCTGACTAGGACATGTTGTGTTTTATTAGTCTAAAGTCAATTAAATTCACTTAAAGTGCTAATTAAAATGTTCCTCTATTCCCACCTTTTTATTCATCATTCCACTGATTCAAGGTTGTATTATTTGTCCAGTACTCCATACTTTCATATAATTTGCTTGTCTTTTATGTGTTTGCAGTACACCTCAGAAAATGCTACCTAGCAACTAAGCGTAATTAACTTCAAAAGGGACTTATGAACTGATGCAGCATTGTTATCAATTTGGCGAAGCAAGCTAATAATCATGACAGCCTAATACATGGTTTAAGCAGAATTATTTCATAACTCACTGGCATTGAGTCTGCTCGAAGTGTTTCACTCTTGTTTTAAATGATAGTTAAACACTTTTGAGGAGCAGATAAAAAACTTACAAATAAAGTTTGTTATATTTTAGAAATGTCATGTATACAAGGTGAACTAGGAATAAGGATTAGTACATCAGGAACTTCTATTTGTGAATTTAAATTGTATCCCACAGGGATACATAAAACAGCATAAAACAAATTCTGAATGTTGTATTCATAAGATCTTTGCCTGTCCCCCCCCCCCCCCCCTTTTTTTTGCTTAGGTCCTCTTAAAGCCAAGAAGAAGATCCATGACATTTAGCTAACATATGCACCTAAGGACTCCATAGCTATGAAAAGACTCCAGAGATGAGACAGCGCTCCTTTATAAGGGACATAATATTGCATTTGATATTCCACAACAGCTCCTCTCCTTGGAGGGGAGTGAGAGAAGAAGGACAGATAATACAATTTGATTGCACCCAATGATTGATAATCATACAACATGATAATGAAAGTTGATTGAAATGATGTTGAGGATGCAATTGCATTCATTTTCCTCTTCATCCTTCCCAGCTCACCTCATAATGCCCTAAGCTAAAGGAAAATATAGCTAAGGGGAATTCAGAAGAAGTAAAGAACCCAGATATTTTTTAATATAAAACCAAGATCCACTTCTACAGAGCATTCTAATCAACATTCCACACTGACCAGAAGTGTTAAATCCTAGTAAATGACACACAGAGATAGATTGTTCATAATTTAATGAATGATATGTAAGTTCATATTCTATCAACATTTTGAAAACACTAAATTTAGGCTTTAGGCTAACCCCCCAAAAGCCTCAGTGAACAACAACAACAAATAATGAGGGACAACTTCTGAACCCCTTTGCTGCCCAAACCTGCAGGTTATTCATCTAGTTATAACTGAGAATCTGAACAAAATTATGATTTTTCAAGATTTTATTACACCTGGTCTAATTCCACATCCTAACTTGTTGGGTCATCTGTTTCATTGATACATTGCACAGTTTATGAATCCACAGGCATTTGGGCTTCTTCTACAAAACCTTAAATGGCAAATTTCCTCACTTCTCCAGAATCAAACTTGCTCCACAATAATTAATATATATCCTTAAACATACAGAACTCTCACATGTTAAAATGTGTTACTAAGGCTGAAAAATTAGGAAATGTCAGATGGATTCTTAAATGTGTCCCCTTGTGCAGAGCATTCTAATCAACTTTCCACACTGACCAGAAGTGTTAAATCTAAGTAAATAACACACAGGTAGGGGTTGGAAGACACCAGACATCTACTACACACTTACATATAGTGTTGACCAGTGCTTGGGGGTGGGGGGGCAGTGCAGTATTCATGTCTTGATAGTAAATTTGAAAAATGCCTCTCCCACCCCTCTTCTTCCAGTGGTGCGCTCCTTTCCACTGCTGACCCTACCCCTCAGCTGGGCAGCAGGGCAAGCAAAAAAGGTGCCGGTACTCTGTACCTCTGCGTACCATCACAAAAAAAGCATATTGACACATCATGAACTAACCTCACTTTTGTTTTGTTTTTCCCCTCACTAAGACCCCAAACTGCTGTTTGGAAGGCAAAAAAATCCCACCTTGCCTGGGCCAATAAGGTGAGAAAAGAAAAATTCCTTTCCAGTGCCCCAAGAAAGGAATAACTAGTATAATGTGCAAAGTGGATCATGATGAAATCTAGTATTTAACTACTTCAGGTGGTGGGTGGGTGAGTGCTCCTAAGTATAGTCCAGATGAAAAGAAGAGGACTTTTTCTGCACAGCTGTGAATTTAAATAGTTCCACTATATTCTGGTCACGTGGTGGACAAGGGGGTGGGCCAGGGTCCTCATACTGCTTGACTAAAGACTCTCTCTGGCACACTAGACCTTAAAAGGAACAATACACCTTCTCTGAGAATCTACACAAATGGCTCCACCACTTAATATGCGATGCAGTAATACTGCATTCCGGACTCTTAGGCTTGGAATCTACCTCCATTCCACACTGACTGATGGATGATCTCTAGTCCCTCTGTTTCTAGAAACTTCAGGAGTAGTAGGAGAGCAGAAAGAAGAGGAACACACAGAATGTTACCATCTGCCGTCTTGGGGAAGAGTAGGAAAATATATTTCTTGGAACAGGTGGCATGCCAGCCTATTTCCAAAATGTATTGGTAGTTTTCAAACTGAAATTACAAATTCACTTTCATTTTCTGTTGTCAATAGCACTTGATTTAGTGTAACTTGGGCAATCATTATCTATATCTAGAGCCTGTGACAATGTGTGTCCACTCCTCCAACATAGCCATTTGGGTAGGCTGGTAGTTGGAATTGTCATGCTCTTTTGTGCCTCCTCATTTCCTTAGGTTTTCTTCTCACACTAGGGTTACCAGACGTCAGGCAAAAGGAGGACATGTCCTCCTTCTTACCTTCATGTCCTCTGTCCAGCAGGTAATGTGCCTTCTAAGAATATTTCTGTTGTTCAACTTGTTCTCCATTTTTTTCATGCTGCCATGCATTCATTAATCATTACCCATTTTCCAAAACATAATATGGTAATGACAGTTATATTAATACTATATTTTCTCCATGTCCTCCTTTTCGTACTTCCCTGTCCTCCTTTTCATGCTTTGGTATCTGGTAACTCTATCTCACACCCATCCTTCATATTCTGTTTTGGAGTAAGTTCATATGCATTTTTTAATCTTCCTCTTTATTTACATTTGTATCTGCAAGTTTACTTACAATTTACCAACATTCACTTATTTTCCAATAATAATATTGTAATCATAAATCATTTCTGCTTGGTTTTTTTTTATTAAAACTTCTTAAGATTTTATAAGGGAAAATAAAAGAAAATCTAAGAATTAAAAAAAATAGAGAGAGTGATTGCACTTACAGAAAAATAAATGTTAAAAAGGTGTAGTAAACAAACCACTATCACTTCATTTATTGAGGGGTAAAATTTTCAAATGTACCTAAGTGACTGAGGAACCTACGTAGCCTTGGAAGTTAATGAGCCTCAAGCTCCTAAATTACTTATGCATTTTTGAAATTTTTACCCAGTATCTACTTCTGAACTATATGCAACACCTAAACAAGTTGGTGTTGAAGTAAATTCTGATGATTCATATTCCCAGTTCTATTCATTCAGTTTATTTGAATTTTGAGAAAACATCAGAAGTGTACAATATAAAATCATTTGAATAAATGAAATTATATTCTTATTTACATCAACTTGTTAATTTTTTCGTAAACCAATTCAGACTTCTATGCTCTCCTCCAGGTAAATATGAGTTATGAAAATGACTCATTTAGGGTTTTTTTAGTTTTGATGTTTGCATCAATTTTTATGTTTAAATACCTTCTATGGAACCTACTGGTTGCAAAAGAGAGTGAGTGTTGTTCATGTTCTCACTCAAAAATTACCTGCATCAAAAACCTGGGCATTACTTATGTTGGGTGCCATAAAATGCCATTAACTCAGAACCTTTTAGTTTACAATGGGAGTATTGTATTACTTCCACTTTACAAATGACTAATCAAGTGCATAAACTGCAACAGAATTAGGAATCGGGCCCAATTTTATAATTTTATTGTTGGTAGTGTTTGCGGGGTTTTGTTTGTTTGTTTTTGCTTGTGCAGGGAGTGTACTGACCCTTATAAATATGTTCATAATCATATGCAAATCCTATATGCAAATCTATTTGAAGGTCTTACATTTCCTTAGCTTTCCTTAAATCCCATCTGTACACAAATCAGTCTTATTCCTGTCCCAAGCTTCTATGTCCTTTGCTGTTCAGCTGAAATCACATTTGTTCTAATGCTGATTTTTATCCCACTTTGAGCTCGCATGTCCTTAGATTTAATTTAAATGACAACTAAACTTAAGCTTTTCTATTTTTATCCATTATTTTATTTTATACCAGAGTTCTTTTCAACATCCCAATTTTTCATTCTGAATTATATCTTATTTCTTCCCAGTGGAAGAAAATTTAACGGAAAAGGGAGTGCAGGAAAGTGGATCATTTCTCTAAGAAATAATATTAAAGGCACAACAGAAAACTGTCCCAGCTCAAACAGAAAATGGGGAGTAACTGCCTAGGTAGTAGTACTGCTGGGGATTATAATGATCACAAACTGAACATGAATCAACATAATGATACAGCTCCAGAAAACAGCTAATATTATTCTGAGGTGTATTAATAGGTGCATCATATGTAAGTTGTGAGGTAATTGTTCTCCTCTACTCAGCAGTGATAGACATCAGCTGGAGTATTGAGGAAAGATATAGACAAATTGGACAGAGTCCAGAGGAGAGCAACAAACAAACAAAGGTTTAGAAAATACGACCTATGAAGAAAGGTTAAAAAACTGGGCACATAGAAAAAAAGAGACTGAGGAGAGACTTGACAACAGCCTTCAAATAGTTCTTACAAAGAGGACAGTGATCAATTATTCTCCATGTACACTGAAGACAGGACACGTAGTAATGGGATTTGTCTGCAACAAGGGAGATTTAGGAAAAATATCCTAACCATACATATAGTTAAGCCCTGGATCTGGTTGTGGATGTTGTGGAATTCTGTCTTTAGAGGATTTTATGAACAAGTTGGAAAAAAAATCTGCTAGGGATGGTCTAGCGATACTTGGTCCTGCCCCAGTGTGTGTGTGTGTGGGACGTGGACTAACTAGATGACTTATCTATGATTCCTTAACATTGATATTTACATAGTGCAATTGACCTCAGTGGTCAAACCTATTATAAAAGCTTCCTGAGTTACTTTTACATCCCCAAAGTCATAGGAATTGTTTGACTTCTATATTTGTAGGGAGGAAGGAAGCAGCTCCAGTCAGGCCAATGGGACTATGTGTTGGGATGAGGCAAATTTCACACCTGCCAGAGGCTTGCAGTCTAAGTGGCAATGACGAATAAAAGTCTAACTTTTCAAATCCAGAGATGGAATTTTCACAAATGTTCACAGTGCTGGTACAATTCCATTACCACGTAAGTCAATGGAACCACTTGTTTCACCAGGAGTCCGCTTAAGCTAGTGATCAGTGCTTTCAAAAAGTCTCATTTTAAGGGCTTCCAGAAGATTACAGAAAAACTCAGGAACACAAGTTCAACTGGAAGCAAGTTTAATACATTAAATAATGCTAGCTTGTTGTATTGTAACCTGAAAAAAAGCCCTCAGAGGATGGTGTGCCCTTTACAGTAATTTACTGTACAATAATTAATCACTCTCATTCCAACCAAAAAGCCTACATTTTCTATTTTAAAGGGATACTACAGTCCAGGCTGAATGTGACAACATGTTTCCAACCATTCTATCTTAATGGGATTCTCCCAACCTGGGTCAAGTTTAGAAGGGCTTTGTTAATACATCTAGGCTAACAGAACCTCCTAGTGGAGACATAGCCTACACCAGAATAAGGAGATCTTTTGCCAATAGAGTTTAACCACCTTCTTGAACTACATAAAATATACCCACAAAAGGGCACACAGGGTATTTTGCCAACATAGCTATATCAGTCAGGGGCTTGGATTTGTTTAACTCCCCTGATTGACATCATTATGGAAGCAACATTTATAGGGTAAGCCTGGCCATAATTAAGAATTGCAAGGCAAGCTAAAGACTCACCACCTGAGCTGTAAAAAAGCACGAACATTTGCACTTTAACAAACCTGGAGGTTTGAGAAGACAGCTCTCTCTTCAGGAAGCACACATTTTCCCTGGTGCAATCAATTCCTTTTTCTTTTCCTCAGAGCAGCTATTTTTGACTGTCATCCCAAAATGGTCATTTAGACAAAACATCAGCAGTCTATGCTTTTACCCAGACCACTGTGAAATCATATCCCTGTAGTTTCTCCAGCTACCTGGCCAGTTGCCTTGGATACCTGAATTTGAAGAGGCATTGTAAAAATGGAGTGTCTACCCCTGACTACAAATTTTCTCCCATACACATTATGGCCTGTAAATTTAATTACTGCCAAAAGTTCCTTCCTGGTGGTGATTTCATTTGTCCTCAGCAAAACTTAGACTTTTGCTGTAAATAGACTTCACTCTTTCAAATCCTCCGTGTTCTTGTGCCAATACAGCACCCTCTCCATAAGCACTAGTATCTGGCTGAAATATGAAAGCAATTTAGGAAATATGGATGTGTTAAGACAAGAATGGTCAAACATTTTTTAATACCAAAATATGTTCTAATGACACTGATTTTTTTTTTCTTTCAGAACCAACCTATGCAATAGTTTGCTATGATGATTACCCTGGTGCAGAACCATCTATATGAAGAGCAGGATTTAAAAGGAGCTTTGAACATCTACAATTATGTGCTAAGTCTGTCCATTCTGTACCTAAACTTTCTTTTTGTCACTGGAAATCCTTACTGTGTACATGAGGTATGTTTCCTAATTTTGAAAAAGTCTCCATTTCTTTGGATCCAGTTTCAAATTACAAACTGAAACACCAATAAGGCTCCAATATAAAGACCATGGTTTACAACTCCACTTCTCCAGCACAACAGAACATTCTACAATAAGGGTAAAGCTCATCAGTGCATGAGAGAGTGTTTTCTTAGGGGCTGACCCAAAATGGTGATTCAAACAAGGACCTCACACTTTCCACTTTAAGTGCAAGGTCATTATTTTGACCATGCCTTCTCTGACAAACAAATAGCAGAGTGAGAGAGAGAGAGAGAGAGAGAGAGAGAGAGAGTGTGTGTGTGTGTGTGTGTGTGGAGGAGGATGTATATAAAATATCTCAAAACAAAACACAACTACAATGTGTGAGTGTGTGCATAGGGGAAGGTATATAAAATATCACACAATTACATGCCCTTCTTCACCTGGATGAACAAACAAACACACATGTTATATGTGATGGGGTGTTAGATGGGACAGGCTCTGAGTTGGTGCAGGGAATTCTTCTTTGGGTGTCTGACTTGAGTTTTACCCACACGCTCAGGTATTAGCTGATCACCATCTTTGGGGTCAGGAGGGGATTGTCCTGTCAGGACAGATTGGCAAGGGCCTGGTTCACTTGCTGGTTATTTCTCTGTACCTTGAAATCTTTATACCATGATTTAGGGACTTCAGTTACTTAGCCACAGGTTAGCAAAACAAACAATAAATTTGTTAGTTTTTAAAAGTGCCACAGGACTCTTTGTTTGTTTTGCTGAAATAGAGTAACATTGCTACCCCCTTTGGAACTAATCACACTAGTCTATTGCAGGAGTGAGTGGGAGGTTCTATGGCCTGCATTTTGCAGGAGGTCAGATTGTCATACTGGTCCTTTCTGATCTTAAAATCTATGAATTTATGACAAATATTAGTCGCGTTGCCTAATGCACTACAGGAGGACAGTCTATGGTGATGAGTGTGCCAAAGAATGGATATATTTATAACAAAATAAAGTAGAAACTTAAGTTGATCAGATCCTCCATAAATGCACTAGTACTTTTTGGAAAATATTAGCATGTCCCAAGAACTCTTTCTTGCAAAATAGAAAGGCTCAGTGGAATGCGCCATTCAATACTGTGATGGGGTTTACTCCTGCAAGAGCTGAGGTCTTCCAAGTGGTAACAAACAGCTAACTAAACTGCAAACAAGGAGCTTCAGGCTAGAGGCTAGCTGCCTAAGAAAGAAGCTTACCTGGGAGGGATAAGCAGGGCTTGTACAAAAGACAGGAAATTGAAAGCAGCGGGAGCAGTAGGGAGAAATTTCCTCCCTGGGAGAAGGAAAGAGTGTTTGGGAGGAATGCAGAGATGAGTTGTCTACAGATACTACCAAGGAGGAGGGAGAGAAAAGAATGGAAAACCCAGAGGCGTGGGGAGGACCAGGAGGCATGGAAGAGGGTGAGGAAGAATAGAAGGAGTATCGGCCTGACCAAGCAAATTCTGAAAACCACCAGAAGTTGGCACCATCCAGTGGTGAGTAGAGCAACCAATCCTAAACACCCTCTCCATAAATCTGTTGAAGTTGCGTGGCAATGACATTCCACAAGCCTGTCTTTTGGATCCACTTCCACTTAACCCATCATTAAGATATAGAGTGCAAGGTCAGGTTGAACCAAATACAGCACACTGCATTTCATCTATTCAAGACAAAGAAGAAGGATTATGCAGATTTATATGGTCCATACAGAAGGTAGTGCTGCCATCTTTTTCATTTAATGGGTGAGGCCCAAGAGCAAGTTAAGGCCTCATTTGTCCTTTCCTGATATGCATTTCACCAATGGATTTTAAATCTCTTCTTTCTTTGAAATTGATAACTGGTGATGTCCTTGTATAATAGGCTGGCATTTCACACTGTTACTCTTGTGCTGTACTAATGTAGTATGACCTATACCTTTATTGGATTAGAACTCCACCTGGTTCTTTATCAGAATTATTTTCAAACTATTTTGCTTCTCTTCATTTCAGTGTAAAGTAACTCAGAGCTCACCTTCATCTGTTTCTCCTCTGCCAGCATTTACAGGAGTGACTGGTACATCGTTACAATTTTCAGTTTGTTAGAAAGATTCAACAAGGAATCAGATGCCTGTTTCTGTTCTAAATATGCATACATTTTAGCAGCTCTTCAAGTATTCCTCCTTTATCCTTTGCTGGAAGGCTATCCGGTAATTTGGTGGTAATTAAGGTTTCAGACTCCAGGGTTAAGAAACATACTCCCTGCTGAACAGTCACCTACAAAGCATTTATTTCACCTGGCTCACTTCTTTAATAGGAATTTTCACAGGCAGAATTTGCAGAACACATTTACTGACATGTATTATACGGTTATTAGCCATAATGAAATCCAAGCAAATTGTGAACTCATCCAGTATCTCAGCTGTCCAGACCTCTTGCTCAAGTTCCAGGAATTCATAAACCTAGTTCTCCCCGCTTTTGAACATGGGCATGTTCCCAATGCCTGAGCTCCGTTTAAAACCAATCAGGCTCTACTTGCATTTTTAGGAGGTCCAGTTTAATAACTGCTATACAGCACACAATTCCTCTGCATTTCATAGTCTCTATTACACATTCAATAGCTAAACACCTATTCTTGTTACCTAAAAGTCCAGATTTAACCAAAGAACTGTGGGGTTTCACCAGAGTTGTAGTTAGGCATTTTAGTGTCTGGGACAAGGAAGCACATTTGCCCACCCTACCAGAAATGATGCATGGGGGAGGGAGAATATGGGAGGTCATATATCGCCCCCAGCCCAGGCATTTTGGATGACCTGTTTGTGCTGGCCCAAGCCCCAGCTGGCATTGTCAGCCAGAACCATCCCTGTGGCTCTGTGCCCTGGGCTTCACCCTGTACCTATACTATATACCTCCCTTTAGGCTGGTGTCACAGCATCTTCTGAAATGTCTGAAGGGGTCTCATTAGGTGCATGTGACTCTTTTCTTGCTTGCCTTAAATATGCAACAGTCATTTTCATAGTCAATCTTTCACACTACCTGAATTTAAACTAAACTCGGTAACAGTGTGGGCATAAGTGATAATATCAGTTGTTTTAATACCTCACTTAACATTCAGGCTGCTCCAATTTACTCTGGGGAGCAGCCTGATAGTTTTAGGTAGACCATAAATTTGGCTTTAATGCCATTTTTTGCCTAATCTCCTTCAGTCTGGCACAAAGCACTGCTCAGGCAGATAGACGAATCTGGCCCCAAATCTTCAGCAATACACTTGGAGTGTTCTAGCTCCTTCTTCAATGTGTTACAGATTCTGCAGAAAATTGACATGATGAAATGGGAAATTTTAACTACATACAGTTTGACAGTACGTGAGGCCCAGTGATACTGATGCTTAAGCAAATATAGGTTTGTCTGTACTGTAGCAGTATGGAGGACAGGTGTTATTCCTCTTAGTTCTTTCTTAGCGAAAAGCAAGAAAAGAACGATGCTAAGCTAAAACAAAAAGTTACTTAACATGATAGAGCAGTCAGAATGAAAGGTCAATAAACTTTGTAGCTTTGCCATTTGTAAGAGTCATGGGAATACAGTATAGCTAAAAGTTATTGTTTTAATATTAGATAATCCAGTACTAAACAAGAGAGATGGAGTTAAAACAACAAAATAAACCATGTTTTTCAGTCTTTGAGGTTTGTAGGATGCATGTTCATAAAAAGAGAGTTGCTTGAGTCCCGTCACATTTTATACAGTGACACAAGAATTGCAGTAGCAGAACAAATGAATCGCTTACATTCAGTGTCTTTTCTTTAGAAGTTGCCAAAGTTGTATGTTTCAGAGGAAATTATATATTGTCCAGTGCCAAACTAACTGTGCAATGCATCATGGAGAGAAGTTTCTTTTAGACTCTCTCAAGCATCCTAAACAGGAGGCAATTAAGAAACAACTAGCAGATACAAAAAATCTTCCATAGAGCTTCAGTGCCAGCTTTCTCACCCTTATTTATCTGAAACAACACTCTTTTTGGGATAACAAACATATATCACAGAGACAACTACTGGCTGAAAAAATGTATTGCTAGTAAATGTCATACACACTGATCTATATTAAACTTAAGCACTGAAAAATAAAGATTTCCAACTCTAGTAATTTTATCCTGTCTAGTGTAACTGCAGGTGCTATTTTTTTAATTATTTAAATGTTAATTTAAAAAACAGTTAGGTCATTTGTTTCAATAATATCCTTCAATATTGAGTTATTGAGTTCAACAGACTACTTTATTTTTTACCTCGTTTCAAACCGAGATCAACATGGTTTTTCCTAGTAATTTGTTAAAAAATTAATTCAGAAATCCCAACACTATATTGGACAATGAAATTTTCAGTTTTAAATGAAAGACACTAAACCTTATTGGTATTTTCTTCAGTGTATACTCACTGCCTATTCAGGCAAAGGTCCTGTTCGCGTCATTCAGTAAATAGCTTTTAATACAGCTCTTAAATCTTTCTTTCATTAGTAAGTCTGCAAAAGGGCAAACATTTTGACTGCTATCTTGAGATTGTACTGTGATTCCATCAAGTTGAATAGTAAGACGTTATAAGGCCTAAATAATCATCTTTTTGATAAACTATTTTAACTATTGCATGTTCATTGGATAATGTACGGAGATTTATATTAACTTTGTGATCTCATAATTTTCAATTATTTAGTCCTATCTTTTTTATTAGCTCTTATAGTACCCTGCATTTTCTTAGAATACAAGTAGAAGCCACAATGACTACAAATTAAACACTCAAGGGGGGAGACACCCCCCCGCCCAGTGTACCAAGGCCTTTTTTCTACAATGATAATTTCCTAATTAACACTTGAATTGTCTGCTAAAGTTCTAACTTTTTTAAAAATCTTTATAACATTATCTTAATACTGCCTGGTACCTCAATAGTACTTCTCATGAGCAGATCTAAAAATGCTTTATAAAAATGAGTGAGCATTATCATCCACATTTTACAACCGGAAACCTGAAGTACAGATGTTAAATTACACAACAAGGAAATTGTAGGGGCAGGACCAGAATTTAGGCCAACTGGTTCCTAGTTTAGTCCTTTTCTTTAGTCAGTTACACTATCCTTAAAGATGTTTGACTTATTGCTCACAAATTTTCCAACAAGAGTAAGTTATAGCTACAAAAGCACAGATTTCACTACAGAAACTTTAAGAGGGGGAAAAGAGGCTGGTTTGCATAATAATAATAACACAGAACAAGTCAACTGTTAAAATGTAGAGTTCAATGCATTGGAAAATCTTTGATGTCCATGATTCTCTGAGCTGCAGGATTCCCAGTTTAACTTATTCCAGAGCAAATGGAACCAAAATGATTACAGTAGTTATGCCATTTAATCTAGTATTATTATAATTTAAGATACAGGAGTCAATTTAAAGGTTGTGAAGAATCAGAAATTCTACTTTAATTTGTATAGAATTATAGTATAGAAGAAACAACTTTAATATACTTCAAGTTAAATGTGTCTAAATACTATGTCGTCTCTGCAAAATAGTGTGTCAAACACTTCTATCAGTTACACTGAAGAACATCTGAAATAAATCACTTCAAGTCAATGGAGTTACTCTGTATTTATATAAGTACATTGTATAACTAAATATGCCCTTTTGTGTGAGTGTAAGGTAAACTTTTGGAAAAATTAACTAAAAATGCCATCTGGTATGCAATATAAGTACACAAAAATAGTCTTACTGTCACTGTTCTGACAGATTTAACATGAGATAACATCATTTGATATGAGATATTTCATTCCTTGTGCATGCACAAATTCTATTCAAGTCGGTGTATGTTTTGAGAGCACAAAATATGCAGGAGTTCATGAATTACGGTTAAATATTAGCACCCCAAAATATTATCAATGTGACAATAGGAGTTGAAAGTCTGTTTGTAAAGACAGGGATCTGGAAGATATTGGGAGAGAAGAAACAGTCCTGAGAGTAAGAAACGTTTAAGAGGAAACCCCATTGCTTTTTCTCTAAGGCCCAGTGCCAGAAGTGTTGCAGATACTTCTCAGGTGTGATGCTTCTCAGGGCACCCAGAGCAAAAAGCTACCTAGTTATCACCTGCCTCTAGTGCAAGGGAGTCATGCCTGTACTGACTGGATGTCAACTTTCTAACATAACCCGCCACTC
This sequence comes from Pelusios castaneus, assembly GCA_007922175.1. Taxonomy (NCBI): domain Eukaryota; kingdom Metazoa; phylum Chordata; order Testudines; family Pelomedusidae; genus Pelusios; species Pelusios castaneus. Next base: position 9,021,298 of record ML685813.1, read on the forward strand.
TTATCCACTCAAGCACTCTCTTCCTGGCGACACTATCCCTGTCTTTGCCTTGCACATTGACAACAGATGTACACAGGCCCCCAACTCCCTTCAAAGCGTCCTGTATGGTATCAAGCCCATGATCCCCAATTAGCCACAGAAATCTCATCTCCTCTATTCCCAAAGGAGCAGTGTACCACGGTTTACCAGTTTTACCTTAGGCCATTGGTCATGCATTATACACCGCACCTGAGTTCAACACAGGAGATTACAGAAATAATAAAAGATTCAAATAAAACAGCATTCGAAACCATAAACTTAACTAAAACTTACCATTCTGTCTAAAGAAGTTTCTCACCCAAAGTTCTCTTTAGCATTTGCTAGAGCATCTTTTACCTGGACTAGGCTGATCATCATTCACCCTCCCACCCATTATGGTAGGTGAATACCAGGTCTTGTCCAGGGTGGAGATCCCTTTTTTTCATGAAGCAAACTGTCAATTTATGTCCTAAGTGAAGGATGCCAGGGTATTTCTTTGCACTCACAAAACGCCAGATATTTGATGTTCATTTCAGGATAGAGATCCCAGACTCCCTGCTGCCCCAGCTGCTTTCTTCTTTCCGTAAAGGTGTCTTTCTCCAGTCTCCCTCGTTTTTCATTTGAATTGGATTTAGAATGCTAATAGCCTCTTATTGTATGACATACAATACACAGTGATTTCCCCTGGAGACAAGTGTTTCCCACCCTGTCTTGAGGAGTTTGTCTCAAGGCATTTTATCTGTGATTGATGATATTCAACTACAACTCAAGAGAACATCATTTTTAGTACGTACACAGAACTCACATTGTCTGTTCATACATCTCATGATAATTATGAGGACCAGGGTGACCCAGGCTTCCATTGGAGCCTTTACATGACATTCCTATATGACACCCACAACCATAGGTTTGAATAACCAGCATATCTGAAAATAAGGCCTTCACTGTGTGTAGTTTTATACTGGTTTTCAGGTTAAAAGATGTCCGTACCCTATTCTTTCCTGAATAGACTGTTTCCCTATCCTAAAGAAATCAAATTATAACAAGTGTTTAATATTTTTACAACCTCTGTACATTATTTTATTCTCAAAGTCTGAGTGAGATGGCTCAAATTCAATCCGGATGAGTGAATTTGCTGCACTGCAGGAACCATTGTGAAAACAAATCAGAAGTAATAACTGCTCCCTACATTTAGGATGCAGTGAGCAGGATAGTATGTCTGGAAAAAAAACTGTTAATAAAGTTCACAATATGAGTTTCCTTTGGAATCTTCAGCTACACATGGATACCAAGACAGCATCAGTAGCAGGAGTGGTTAATTCTCCTTGTAGCTGCACTTGCCTTTCATAAATTCAGACTTTGAGGTCAGAAGGAACAATCATGACCATCTAGTCTGACCTTATGCACATTGCAGGCCACAGAACATCATCCATCCACTCTTGTCATAGACCTCTAACCTCTGGCTGATTCAAATCATGGTTTAAAGACTTCACATTACAGAGAATCCACTATTTACACTAGTTTAATCCTGCAAGTGACTCATGCCCCATGCTGCAGAAAGAAAAAAAAATCAGGATCTCTGCCAATCTGCGCTGAGGGAAAACTCCTTCCTGATCTCAAATATGGAGATCAGTTAAACCATGAGTAGATAGGTAAAACCCACCAGTCAGACATCTGGGAAAGATATCTCTTTAGTAAATCAGAGCCTTCCTCATCTAGTGTCCCATCATTAGCTCCTAGCTGTTGCAGATTGACTACATATCACTGAACACAGTCCCACCATACCATCCCCTTCATTATCTTCTCAAGTTCAGTCTTGAAGATAGTTAGGGTTTTTTGCCCCCACTGTTCTCCTTGGATATCCTGAGAATCGTTTGTGCCTTTTTTACCTCCAAATGAGCTCACTCCAATGCTGTGTTTTTCAGATTATCATGGAAAGCTGTTCAGAAATTATGGCTCATTAAACAGAAACTTAACCACATATCCTGTTACATAGACACTACGTGCAACACTTCTCCCTAGACTGCAGTAGCTACCAACTCATTTAAAGATGTTGACTTTGAGCTAGAAGGCCCTATATAATTTGGGAAGAACACTTTTCTCCTGCTGCTCCACCCATACAGAGGACATCATCTGAAACATTCCCACTTTGGGTTCCTACACTGAAGTTTCGGTAGGCTGAAGGAAGACAGCAAATCCTCAGGCTCTGATTGATTATTTTTTTCATTTGTTAATTCCCCATCCCCATATATGCATTCTGGAATTTGCTTCTTGCCATGTCTAACAAAATCTGTGATTATTCACTGTTGGTGGGATAAGCTGTTTCCTGTGTCCCTTCTCATGACATTAGGGTGGTAATGCCTCAGTTTTCCCGATAAGAGATTTCTTTAGTTCATTCACTAGGCCCTCTCAGATTCCTGTTTGTTTTTGTTTTGCTAATTTAAATCTCTCAAGTCCATTTGCTTACCTCTTAGTTAATTCACTCACTGGCCTTTCCTGTCTTCTCTTACCCTCCATGTTCCAAGTTTCTCTGCTGTGTGGAGCCTACTTGCTTCCAGGAGCCTCTGTACTCTACTCCATTCATTCACTCTCTGTAGCTGCCCACTGCCCTTTAGAGTGGAATCCCCTGACCCCTATGCAGTGTGCCTTCTTAGGAACTAGGGCTGGCTGCCCCACAGCCTCTAATCCTTAAAAAGATAAGCCTGTTACACTGGCATTCAGCATATATTGCAAGGATTGGCTGTTCATTCATACTTTTCCCGACTTAGTGTCATGAGGGCAAGCATGCTAAGGGCTAGTGTTTCTTGGACTTTCATTTTTGATTGGGATATTTATAAGTGTTCCCAGAGATTGGTTATGGGTACCTATTTTTTTTAATCAACTAATTACAAAACATAGGTACAAACAACAAAATTAAAGATAAAAACCAAACTACTTCATCAGATGCCTAAACTGCAATTTTTACAATACTCACCTGTTTTCCACAGCTCTGGCAACACTGGCAAAAAACAGAAGAGTTATTGGAAAAGAAGTAAGCGTATCCCACTCACACTCATGTTCCCATGCATACAGATCATGGAAAGTCAAAGCACACAGATACTATCATAATGGATGTCATTAGAAGCTCAGCTTGCATATAGACTAATTTGTAGGGAATCAAAAGTAGAGATCTGAGGACCAAAAGCAGAGATCATGGGCACAATGGATCACAGGAAAGAGGCATATGGATGAAAAACACTCATTGATGCAACACTGGTGTCTTGTTAGTAGCATTCAAGGAGTTTTCAAGCAGCCTCTGCTGCTGGGGATAAAGGGTAAGAGTGACACTTTGAATCGGTTCCCTATGTAATAATACCTCTTGTAGCTTATGGAGCAGCTACACTTCCTGCAGGTGAGGAATAGGTCATGGTATTCCACATAGCTTTAGCAGCACAGTGGTCATGGTACCACAACTTTATTGGCTTTAGTTTATTGTGCATATTCATAAACCTTGCTTAGGTGTAAGAAACTGTGACAATGAATCAACTATCATCTTCTGATGTTAAGGTAAATTACTAAAGGGTGCAGAATATTTAAAAAGATAAATGTATTTCAAATATATTTAAAGGCCTTGGTGCATTCTCAAACTGTAAGTATACTCCAAAAGTCTAAAGAAAACTAAAGCCTCACACATACCAGCAGAGGACTATTTGATTAGATGGGCAGGGGAAATACTGGGGTCCTCAGAAGAGTTTTGGGGGAGAGAAGAAATGGTATGATATGTTTCCCTCATAAGGTCAATGTGAAAAGAAAAAAAGTGAGCATTATGGAACATTGTATTGCAGGAAGATACTATTCATCATTACAGAATGAAGGATCCCTGGAAACAGACTAACAATCTCAAGAGTTAAAGGGACACTATTAGCATGATCTCTGTGCCATCTTGTACAGAAAGATTTTAAACTCTCATGCCATTTTCTTGAAATAACTTCTTTATGTAGTCACATCAGGTATGATAAATATCCAAGATATAAGCATTTATAGAAGCATGCATGGTTTGATCACATTGGAAGATACAAATGTAAAACCATGGGGGAAACTATTTTACAACAGTTCAGTAAAATTTGCATCTCTACATTTCATTTGTTTGTTGAACAACACAATGCATCTAATTACCATAATATATCAACTTGTCTGTCAGACTGAATAGCTGAGATGGCTTGTGTTTAAAAAGTTCTCCATAACTGAAAGAAGACACAGTACTGATATACACTGTATTGAATTCCCTTACTAGATGGATTATGGCACTTTTAGTACTAGAAAAGTCACAAAATTATGTGCATTGGGACATCTTTAGAGAACCAGGAATTGTCTGTGAATTTCTCAGAAAAAACAAAATTATTTTTCAAAATTAAATAAATCTTATTTTTATGACAAGTGCCACTTACAACATATCTGATTATTAAAATCAAAGCTCCTTGCTACATAATAAAGGGTACCGTAAATACATTAGAAGCAAGAGGACAACCAAGGGCGGGGTAGGCCTGTTACTCAATGGGGGCCAGGAGAGACAACAACAGAAAATGCAGGAATGGCAGAAGTGGTTAGTAAAAGGTTAATAGCAATTGTAGCTCTAACATAGTGAATGCCAGTGAAAATGAGGCAGGATATGAGGCTAAAATAGCAAAAGGATGTGTTAAAGATTACTTAGATTAGTTAGATGACTTCAGGTCACCAGGGTCTGATGAAATACATCCTGGAATACTCAAGGAGTTGACTGAGAAGATATCTGACCCGTTAGTGATTAGCTTCAATAAGTCATGGAAGATGAGAGAGATTCCAGAGGGCTAGAAAAGAGCAAATAGAGTGTCCATCTATAAAAGGGAAAATGAGGACAATCCAGAGAATTATGGCCAGTCCTCTACACTTCAGTACCAAGAAAGATAATGCAGCAAATAATTAAGAAATGTGCAAACACCTGGCAGATAATAAAGCGATAAGTAACAGTCAGCATGGATCTGTCAAGAACAAATCACATGAAACAAACTTGATAGCTTTCTTTGACACTGTGAATGGTGGGAAGTGGTTGATGTTGAATATCTTAACTTTAGTAAGGCTTTTGATACTGTCTGACATGGCCTTCTCACAAACAAACTAGGGAAATAAACTGAAAAGGAATTACTATAAGGTGGGTGCACAACTGATTAGAAAACTGTTCCCAGAGAGTAGTTATCAACAGTTCACAGTCAATTTGGAAAGCCATATCAAATGGGATTGCACAAGGATCATTTCTGGGTGCAGTTCTGTTTGATATCTTCATCAGTGATCTAGATAATGGCATAGACAGTACACTTAGAAAGTTTGCAGACAATAATAGGTTAGGAGGGGGTTGGAAATGTTTCAGAGGATAGGATTAAAATTCAAAATGATCTGGAGAAACTGGAGAAATGGTCCAAAGTAAACATGATGAAATTCAATAAGGACAAATGCATCCTAGTCCACTTAGGAAGAAAGCCTCAGCTGCACATGTACAAAATGGGAAATGACTCCCTAGAAAACAGTACCACAGAAAGGGATCTGGGGGAGGGGTCATAATGGATCATAAGCTGTGTCACACTGTTGCAAAAAAAGCAAGTATAATTCTGGAATGTATTAGCAGAAATCTTGTAAGCAAGACATGAGAAGTAATACTGCTTTTCTATTCTGCACTGATGACGCCTCAACTGTAGTGTTGTTTCTAGCGCCACATTTCATGAAAGATCTGGACAATTTGGAAAAGATCCAGATAAGAGCAATATTGATTTAAGGTCTAAGAAAACATGACCTATGAGGAAAAGTTGAAAAAAATAGATTTGTTTAGTCTGGAGAGGAAATACTGAGATAATACAACAGTTTTTATGTATGTAAAAGACTGTTACAAGGAGGAGGGAGAAAAATTGTTCTCTCTCACATCTAAGGATAGATCAAGGAACAATGGCTATGTCTACACTTACAAATGCTAGATCGAATTAGTTAATTCGAACTAACGAATTCGAACTAATTTAAGTTAGTTAGAATTAACTTAATTCGAACTAGCATGACCACACCGGAATTTTAATTTGAACTAGTATGTCCATGCAGGGCACTGGCTAGTTCGAATGAGCAAGTTGCAGGAAGGTCATTATGGTGATTAGTTCGAAATAAACACTTAGTTCAAACCAATATGGCCACATTTGACTTAGTTCGAACTAACTAGTTCGAATTGGGCGTTAGTTCGAACTAAGGAGTCGAATTAACTAGTTTGAATTAAGGAAGCCCTTAATTCAAACTAATGAAAGCCTAGTGTGGACAAGGCTTAAGTTAGTTCGAATTAAGCTTCTTTAATTCAACCTAACTTGCAAGTGTAGACATAGCCAATGGGCTTAAACTGCAGCAAGAGTGGCGTAGAGTGGACATTAGGAAAAGCTTCCTAATTGTCAGTGTAGTCAAGTACTGGAATAAATTGCCTAGATAGGTTATGAAATCTTCATTATAGGAGATTTTTAAGAGCAGCTTAGACAAAGGTTTGTTAGAGATGCTCTAACTAATGTCTGGTCTTGCCATAAATGCAGAGGACTGAACTAGGTCCTCTATAATGACTTGAGGGCACATGCATAACCTGCATCATCTCAATGTTCTACTCTAACCTCTATTTTCTTAGGAACAGCTACAGCAGTTCATTAGACATTATTAATGATTTCATAGATCTTCAGGGAAAATTTTAGGGTATTTCAATGAACAGATCATAACAAAATAAAAAACAGAGTAATGAGACTGTGCCTCAAATATGTATTGCTCAGCAATAGATCACCCAATGGAAAAAACAAAACAAAACAAAACAAATAATGTTTTACTGATTGTACAGACCTGTTTTGGCTCATGATGTAAATGAGAGCATAATTTGTTTTTGGACTAATACATGTTGTACTCAATATACTATAATAGAGTTCTTGTTTTCCTTGTAATTATCATCATGTTTCTATTGCATTAAGTAACAATAGGGGAGCCAAGAAGAGGCTAATTTAAGACCTGTAAATTTATTATTATTATTAATCAAAGATGCTAATCTGATGTACAAATTCTTTGTCTTAATTGCAAAGGGAGTGATGTTAAATGCAGTGGAGATTTACATTTTGCCTAGATACTCTTATCTTTTATTCTCTATGCCATATGAATGCTGCATTTAACACATACAAAACTTGCCAACAGCTATGATAAAGATAATGAAACAAATGTTATTCACTACTGGGGAAAAATATTCCACCCTGGCATGAGGACAAGTAATTTTGCAAAGGTCTAGTCCTAAGTCATATGCACCTCTTTCCCATTGCAATTTCCACTCTGACAACCTGTAGCCCTGGTCATCCCCATAATTCACTCTTCCCGTGCATCCAGATGTTCCCATACCTCACAGCAATGACCATATGCAGAGTTCTCCTGGAAAATTTCTTAAGATGGCAGTTCACAGACACATGGAAAACATCATTAATGGCACTCACTAATTAAAATGATATTATCTATCTGTTAGAATCACCAAAAAAAAAAAAAAAACCCAAAACCCCAAATATAATATAATACAAAAAATGAAATCAGATTTTTTTTTCTGTATCACAACATGAAGAAATTAACATACTGGCCTTCTCAATGTAAGCAATCATAGTTTGGTTTCTTTTTATAATATATTCTGACACAGTCATATACAAGAACTTTTTCCATTATTCAAAATTAGCTCCTTAGCAAAAGGGACTTAGTGCCAACAGCTAACAGTGAATATCTGCACAGTGTAAAAAAGTGTTGTCCTGCCTTTTTGTTCCCTAACTCTTGATAAATTCACATAGAAAGAGAAGTTCACATGAAGTAGATATGGACAAGATCTATAATTTCATTGCATGTCCTGCTATAGCAGGATTGTTTCTTAAACTATATTTTCTAGTACTCTGTGGAGTCTATTTTTAAATGATCCTCAAAATGGATTTCCATTAATTTACTGGTAAATTTAGTCCATGTTTTAATAGATTTCATCCTCCCCTGCTCTCTTTTTTCCCCATACCATCTACTAGCCTCCACTCCTGGCAACTCCCATATTCCTTTCTTCTGTTCCATCAGGCCCTTCCTGATTCAGGATCACTTTTTCTCTTCATCCCCTTCTTTATCTTATACTTTCCAAGTGCCCGAGCTCCTCTAGACTGATCTCTCAGCAAACACAGATTCTTTTGATGTCCTCTCTTTCAGTGGGCTGTGCTCTCACTCCCCTCCCCCAGGTTCACAGATGCAACAGTGGAACAGGACTCCTCATTCAATGTTCATCCCACATATTTTCCTCATATAGTGCCTTTCCACTCCAACTGTGGACAGTTATTTACCACTCACTGTCTCCTCCCATTACAGTTTGACTGATTGTCCTTTTTTCCTTAATTCCTTGTCCTCAGTGCACCCAGATGCCTCACTTTCTGAAATAAAGTCAGCCCAGTTGCCCTTGACATATGCCCCTTGGACTAAATTCCTGACAAATTTCTACTAAATTTATGGGTTTTCCATAATCTTCTTTTGCAATATATGGAAAATTTCAATTTCAGGAAGTTATACCTACTTTTCATCCCCACACCCCCAACCCCCTTTCTCGGGGAGAATGCTCATTCCATTCATTTGTTCATTACCACAGCCTTCTTATTTTGATTTAGGTGGCTACAGAGATGAGTATTAAATTTGTAACTGTAGTGCATTTCAATTCTGAATGCACTGGAAATATTTACTAAGATAAATTAAAGGGGAACTTCCTTTAGAATTGTCATGTAATTAGAAAGTCAACATCTTCCGCTTACCCACTAATTACAGAAAATTGTATTTGATAGCTGCATAATTATTGAAAGACAATTTCCTATTCCTCTGAGAATTGTTAATGTTTGCAAATATTTGTGAGTCTTTAGTGTTATTTAAAGGATATTTCAAAATGTCTGCTCAATTCTTCTGCATTTAATTTTAAAATACGCATAGTGTAAATAAAGCATACTTTATGCCAATGGATTGCTTCTCTATGTTTCTGCCAATTTAATTTACATTGCATTAACGCTTCTGTTGCATACAACTTACTACTGTTTAATCCCTTCCAGCAGACACATATGTTTATGATTTCTCTTTCTCTTTAGAATGATATTAATGGAGGGCCAAATAATGTCATGTCTAATGTTTGATTCTCCTATATAATTAATTATTTTCCAATCACAGATATATCAGAAATAGACATGAATAAAAAACAAGAATAAGGCACCTGTAAAGCACTACATTTATTATCCCCAGCAGGCAAAAAAAAGTTCAGTTAATATTGCAGAAAAAGTAAAGCATTAGAATGTGTACATTACATATGTGTGCATTTTGAATAGTAAATATCACCAAGAAATGGACATTTCTTCACCGTACACTGAAATATATTATCAAAAGAAATGTCAGATATCAATGGATATTTTTAAGCCAAAATTTTGAATTCATAATGTGAAGAATCCACATCTTACTGCAGGAGAAAGGACTCTTGTCTACATTAGGCCTGAGACTCAAGACTTAGGGTATTTTTTTTTTATTGTATACATACAAGGGAAGAAAAGATAGGGTGGAAATTTATCTTGACAATGAACAACTTAGTGTAAAAATATTTAGTGCATGTGGATGGGGAAGACACCAAATATACATATACTCTAGATAGAATACATATACTCAGATAGGAAAAAATAGAATTAACTTCTCTAAAATTAAACAGAATTAAATATATTTAAAAGATATGTTCTAGTTCTTCAGAGTACCACATTATTTTCTTACAACTGAGAGATACTACATTCACAAGACTTGCAAGCTGTATGTCTCATATGAAGGCCTCTAATAATATTTCATAGAAGCCTTGTCATCAGGTTTCAGGCAAAAACAACGACAACAAAAATCCTATTCCTAGTTGTCTACTGCGGTACATGCTCCTATCCTGGGAGATGCCTGACTTGGACACTTCTAAAACAGCATTTCTCATGCAAAATTGAATACAGAACCTCAGGGAGTTAAAATTAAGGGGCATACAGAGAAATACTTCTTTTCAATCTTCAGGTCATTCAGGACATTTTCTGAACAAGAGGGAACAGATTCATTAATTTTGCTTATAGAGTAGCATGAAGGTACAATCTGAGTTTTAGTTTTTCCTAGGCAGGAGAAATTCAGACCTTTTAAGGTCTTTCTTTATCCAGCTTTTCTCAGTTTCTAAAAGAACCAGTTTTGAGGTATCAACCTCTAGACAAAGGAATGGTAGCACATGAACCCATTTAATACCTAGCTCCTTAATGCTGCAAGAGTTGTCAGCTGAGGTTAGCGGTTTCTCCAACAAAATCATATTTAGGCTTCATTGATTTCTCCAGGAGGCAACTTTTGCTATCATGCCAAGCTCCTTGGTTTCAGTTACTCTAAGGAAAATACAAGCCAATAAAGGAATACACACTTTAATTCTAGAGATAGATTTGCCATCTGCTATTTTGCCAAATGATACAGAATTAAAGGCTTAACTGCAGAAAAATAATTTTTATTTCCATACTTAGATTTTTCCCATAAAACAAAGTGCTTATGGATCTAATTGCAAGATGGTTATAGCAATTCCCAAACTGAAAACAAAAGTTGACAATTTGTTCAAGAAATCCATATGAAGCTCCTCTGACAACAGACGTGTCTTCAGGAAAATCCTTCACTGAAGTATTATCTCTATTATTCCCATTAATTTTGGTGTCAATGCCCCATTTTTTGGGCTACATGGAAGAGTATCAGGAATTTGAAAACTAAGTGTCACCCTGGACTAGATAGTCAATGTGGCAAGATCAACTGGCACTATCCAAACTAACATTACCTTTGTCAAAACCTCCTGGATTACCAGGAAGGGAGGGAGGACAGAAACGAGGCAGAAATTGAGGGTAAGGACTAAATGTGAATTTCTTCACAATTAATTCTTTCGTATGAGCCTTATTGAGAAAGCAAAAGCCTTGGAATTTCAAGATTTGTCAAAAAGATATAGCACCAGAGTTCCCTCTGGTTTGAGGAATAGTTCTGGGCTTAAAAGCCTTTTTTAGGTTAGGAACCTCTGACTCCAAGCAACTTTTCAGCATCCTGCTGTAACTGAATCAGTGGACTCCATCTACTAACTTTTAGAACCTGTAAAGAAGAACCTTCTTCCATTATCAGGTTGGACAATCCATATTTCTCTCCCTCTGATGCAAACTGTTAAATCAGAATGATAATAGCAGTTGATGACACAGTTCATTCTCTTCCATATCAAAACTCAATGCTATTTGGAAGGCATCAAATAAGGAAGCTGATTCCAGGTCTTTAATTCATCCACATTTCAGTGCAATTGTGGAAAGATCCTTTCTTCAGGTCAGGAAACAAGTTCCCAAAGTTAGAGGTTTGAAGCAGTAATCTCACATCACAGTGCACATCTATGTTTTTTGCTTTGTTTTTTCTTCAGTCTCTTAATTATTTTTCTCCCAATCTCTTAACAAGAGCATGCTACTAAGACCTCTCAGAAAGCCTCTCTCTTTTCCAAATAGTAATTTGAAGTACAGAAAAAAATAATCTTTCCTTCAGTGACCTCAGTGCATTATATCATCCCATTACAGCATACATGTTTATATCTTTCTATATATTACTGGGAAAAGTGTGTGTGTGTGTGTATATATATATATATATATATAAAATACTGAGGGCTTATCTATACTAAAAAAGGAAGGTTACTCACCATGGTGCAGTAACTAGAGTTTTTCGAGATGAGTGTCCCTGTGGGTGCTACACTGAAGGTGTTGGCATGTCCTTGCATCACTGATTGGACATTTTTCTAGTAGCACTCATCGGAGCTGTGCATGCGATGCGGTAGTCTCGTAGCGTGTCTCTAGTGCTATCTTGGAGCGTGTGTGGCTCCAACCTCCTCAGTTCTGGAAGCCAATAGGTAAGACTTCGAAAAAGGGAGGGGAGGAAGGTGGGTAGTGGAGCACCCACGGGGACACTTATCTCAAAGAACTCCAGTTGCTGCACCATGGTGAGTAACCTTCCTTTCTCCTTCGAGAGGTGTCCCTGTGGGTGCTTCCTGATGGTGAATAGCAAGCAGTATCCTCAATTGGAAGGAGAGACTTTGGAATTGCTGTTACACATCACTAATAGTACTGATCGACCTACTGCTGTGTTGGATTGAGAGGTTTGATCTCTTGCATGGTGTTTGACAAAGGTATGTAAGAATGCCCATGTGATACATTATTAAGAAATGCAGTGGTGGTTGCTACTGCCCCAGTGGAGTGAGTTCATATACATGATAGTTTGTAACTTTCATATATGCACCCAGATATGAGTTTGGACAGTCTTTGTGATGAAATGACCTTTCCCTTGCATCTGTCAGCTATTGCAATGAAGACTCTGTTGCTTTGTCGAAACTCTTTTGTTCTTTCCAGGTAGTACACCAGAGCTCAATGGACATCAAGCCAATGTAGAAGAGTGTCGTGGTCATTAGTGTGTGGTTTCAGGAAGACTACAGATAAGTTTATTTCTTGGTTAATATGAAAGGATGTAGAAATTTTGGGTATCAATTTTGGATGTGGTCTAAGAGTGACCTTGTCCTTGTGGAATGTAGTGTAAGGAGGTCAGCCATCAACTTCCCTGTTTTGCTTACTCTCCTTGCTGAAGTAATGACCACTAAAAATGCAACCTTTATGGACATATATTTCAATGAACAGGTTGCCAAGGGTTCGAAGGGTAGTTTTGTGAGGGTACATAGGACTATATGGAGGTCCCACAAGGGGATGGGTAAGTGCATCTCTGGGTATATGTTCTGTATGCCTATTAAGAATTGTTTTACAATAGGGTGTGTGAATACTGAAGTATGTTTCGGGTTTATATGAAAGGTGGATATTGAAGCTAAATGCACCTTCAGGGAGTTTAAGGATAATCCTGTTTCTTTAATCTGTAGGAAGAATTGCAGTATATGTGGAATGTTGGCTGATGTAGGTTCTATTTGATGATTATTGCACCAGTTGGAAAATCTGGACCATTTTTGGAGGTGAGTATGTCTTGTTGAAGGTTTCCTGCTATTCAATAGGATATGCTTTACAGATTCAGAGCACATCTGTTCCTCCTAACTGAAACATGTAGGAACCAAGCTGTGAAGTGACGGTTTTTGGGATTTGGGATGTAGGATTTGGCCCTTATCCTGAGATAATAGGTCATGTTGAAGGGGGACCGGTATTGGTGCTTTGATGGACATTTAGTTCAAGAGGGTAAACCAAGGTTGCCTGGACCAATGGGGCGCTATCATGATCACTTTCACAGTATTGTGCCGTATCTTTAGTAATGTCTTTTAGCGGTATTGGTGGGAAGGCATAGAGTAGATTTCCCTTCCAAGATCATAGGAAGGCATTTTCCAGGGAATTCTTCCCGACACCCAGTTGAGTACCGAGGAGCTGTCAGTTGCAGTTGAGAGATGTAGTAAATAGGTCTATTGTGGAGTGACCCTATTGATGAAATATGTCTTGAAGGAGAGTTGGATGGATTTCCCATTCATAATCCTTTGGGAAAGATCTGCTTAGGAAGTCGGCTTTGGTATTGTGTATTCCGGGAAGGTATATGGTGGAGATTGTAATGTCGTGTCTTATGCACCAGTTCCAAAGCTTTATAGCCTCTGTGCAAAGGGAGGTAGATTTGATACTGCCCTGTCTGTTCATGTAAAACATGCAAGAGATATTGTCCATCATAATCTTTATGTGTTTGTGCACTAATAGATGTTGAAAATGCACGCATGCATTGTGTACTGTTCACAATTTCAGAATGTTTACATGTAAAATGAATTCTATTATGGACCACTGCCCTTGGGCAGTGAGTCCTTGAAGGTGGGCACCCCAACCCCTGAGGGACGCATCAGTAGACATCAGAAGGGATGGCATGTTCTGAAAGAATGAGATGCCTGTCAAGAGATGAGATGGTGTCATCCACCAGTGTAGTCATTGTTTATATACTGATTGTCTGTTTGGTTTGTATACTCGTCCTAGACATAGCTGTAGTGGGCACATATGAAGCCATGCATGTTGCACCACAGAAGTGGTTGCTGCCATGTAGCCGAGAACTTGGAGGCAGGTAAGAGCATTTGTAGTTGGAGAGTTGCACACCATTTCTATCAGTCGAGTGATTGTGTTGAATCTGGCTTGAGGGAGGAATGCATGTGAGATCTGTGAGTCCAGATGTGCTCCTATAAACTCTAACATTTGTGCGGGTGTTAGGGTTGATTTCTGCCTGTTTATGAGAAGGCCTAGTTTTTTGAATAATGTTACTCTGAATTCTAAGTCTTTTGTGGCCTGTAGTAGCCTGCGAGACTTCAATAGGCAATCAACCAGGTAAAGAAATACCATAATATTGTGACTTCTTAGACAGGCTGAAACTACAGCAAGGACCTTGGAGAATACTGTTGGGGCAGAAGGGAAGCCAAAGGGGAGAACCGCTTATTGATAGTGGTCTTGACCAACCTTGAATCTCAAAGTCTTCTCTCTTCTGGGTGGATGGATATATGAAAGTAAGCATCCTGAAGTTCGAGGGCCATAAGCCAGTTGGCGATTTCCGGAACTGGAATGGTAGTTGAAAATGTTACATTTTGAACTTCTGTGGTCTTATAAATGTGTTTAGCCTTCTGAGGTCAAAAATGGGTCTCCATCCTTCCGATTTTTTCTGGGTTAGGAAATATGGTGAATAAAAACCTTTTCCCTTGTTTGTTCTGGAACACGCTGTATTGCTCTTACATGCAGCAGACGTTGGACTTCTTGGTGTAGGATGTGTTTGTGAGTTGTGTCCCTGAAGAGGGACAGGGGGAGTTGAATCTTGGTTTTGATGAAAAGGGGATGGTACATCCTGTGTTGATTATTTCAAGGACCCATTTATTTGTGGTGATATTTGCCCATTGATGGATAATAGTTCCAAGTCTTTGGTTGTAAATGAATGGTTGCTCTGTGAACTCGATGAGGTTATGCGGACCCTCAACCAACTCCTCAAAATTGTGGTTTAGAGGAAGGTGCTTGCAACATGATGGGTTGATTGTTTGGTTGCTGATGTCTTTATGGATGTTGTCTGCTGCGTGTTTGATCTTGTCTTCTATAGTTTGATCTTTACTGGTATTGATATTGATGTCTAGAATTGTATGGTTGATATCTAAATGAACGTCTCCTGATGGCAGGGGTGTAAATGCGAAACATGCGGAGTGTGGCTCTAGGATCTTTGGATGAATGCATAGTTTTGTCCAATTTCTCAAAAAACAATTTCTTCCTATCAAAAGGTAAATCCTCAATAATGGCTTATAGCGGTTTTGGCAAGTTTATAGACTGTAGCCAGGAAGATCTCATCACAACTGCTGTGGCAATAGTACAGGCTGCAGTATCAGCTACATCCAATGCTGCCTGCAGAGCTGTTCACAATATGAGCTGAGCCTCACTTAAAATCGCATGGAACTGTTGTTTCTTAGTCTCAGGGATGTTTTCAATAAAGTCAGCGAGTTTCATATAGTTGCTTTGGTTATAATTAGCAAGTAATGCTGAATAGCTTACTACACAAAGTTGCAAAGATGAAGCTGTGTAGACTTTTCTGCCTAGTAAATCCATCTTTTTATCATCTTTATCGTGCGGTGTAGTTCTGTTAAATTGCTGTTTATGTCTATGATTAGCTGCCTCCACGAGTAGAGAACTGGGGGCAGGATAAGAGAATAAGTATTCAGAATTTTGTGCAGGAATATAATATTTCTTATCTGCTTGCTTAGATGTTGGAGAGATAGTGGCAGGGGTCTGCCAAATATGTTTGGCAGGTTCCATTAGAGTAGTGTTCGTAGGAAGGGCAATCTTTGTGGCTGTTGCTGTCTACAATATCTTTAAGAGCTTATGCTGTGACTCTGCAGTCTCTTGAAATGGCATCTCTAATGACTCAGCGACTTGTTTAAAGAGATCTTGAAACTGTTTAAAGTCATCAGCAGTTGTTGGAGGGGATGACATGATAGTATCATCCGATGATGCTACATAATTATGCAGAGGGGAAGGTGACTCAGGTAGGTCCCTATCCTCATCCTCTTCTGGGGATTGAGGTTCTGATGGTTTGGGCACTGATTTAGGGGGTGGTTGTAAGATCTGGACATGGATGGTCTGCTATATTTGGGTCTATATGGAGACCATGGTTCATATCTGAGCCAGTGAGGCAGTTAGGCTGGGGGTGGGCTATATGAAGAATGACCATACCATGGATAAGGTGGCATGTCATGGCTTATCTTCCTATAATCAGATCTCTGAGGGGAGTGAGGCTGAGGTGAAAAGACAACCTCATCTCCTTCTGTTTTGTTACCACTGGAAAAGGGAATCAGAGAGTTGGTTCCCTCCTGCGATAATGGTGATGCTCCATTGTTGATGAAGGGTGAGGTCAGTGGTAGAGATATACACTCTTTGTCGGTGCCGTAATGTCTCTTCTTTTCTGTGCATTTCCTGGGAGTATACAATGCCGGTTCCTGCAGAGGTGCCAATTGTCCTGGTGCTGAAGGGGCTGCTCTGTATCTGTTGGTGCCATGACAGAAAGCGGTTCCTGCAGAGCACTCGGCACTGTTGTGCTCGGTGGCTGTGAAGTTGGTGTCAAAGTTGCCTGCTGTGCCGTAGTAGGCATATGCTGTGTTGCTGGGGCCAGAGTTCTTCTCGGAGTCTGTGGCACGATCAGTTTTGGAGTTTGACAGCTGAAGTTTCTGTGTGGCTTTTTTGATGTCTCTGCTCAGAAGAGGTCGACAAAGACCGTTTTTCATGTCTGGCAGCCTGCGCACCAGAGGAACCAGGATCCTCTTTGGTACTTGCGTTATTAGGAGAGGCAGGAGGAGTTTTCTTCTTTTTGGTTGAGGTGCCTCTTCATCGGATGTGGATTCGGGCAAGCAGTTTGTCTCTGTCCCATGTCCGATGCTGGCAGCAGTGATTTTTCCATGAGCAGAAATTTGAGGCACAAGTCTCTATTATGCCTAGCCCTTGTGCTCAAGTTCTGACAGTGCAAGCACTTTTGGGAGATATACTCCTCTCCCAAACATCTTATACTGACAGAGTGCCCATCAGATGCCGGCATGGCATCCTGGCATTTCTCACATTGTTTGAAGCCAGGAGAGCTTGACATCTTTAAAGAAGGGAAAAGCAGGGATTTTTTTTAAAGGTTGGAAGGGGAAGCAAGTATTAATTATGAAGGAAGAATGGTAAATAGAGTGAACATTATGAATAGAAGAGAGAGAGTAGCTCCGTCTGTAATCACTGATGGTAGAAAAGGAACTGAGGAGCTTGGAGCCATATGTGCTCCAAGATAGCACCAGAGACATGCTGTGAGACTGCCACGTTGCACGCATGGCTCTGACGAGTACTACTAGAAAAGTTTCCAATCAGGGATGCAAGGATGCGCCAACACCTTCAGTGGAGCACTCAAGGGAACACCTCTCGAAGGAGAGCACTGTGTTGGTTTCCGTGGTTCACCGCAGCGGGATCAATTGAGCAGCCAGTGAAGGCCTGCTCAGTTGATTCTGGAAGTGCTTGCTATTCGTCAGCGCAGCTCAGTGAAGACGCCATGGTAAGGGAGAGTAAATAAGACAATGGGAGATAAGCATTCTAAAAGATATAGATTGCATATCTCCCACTCACCCAGTGTGGCAGTATAGACAAGGTCTTTGTTTATTTAAGTGTTTCAGTGAACAACTGAGTGATAGGATACAAAATTTGAAAACCACAGCATTATTCTGAACTATACAGTAATAGAAATAAAGAAATATGAGTAAACATTATTAAAGATTAAACATCTTATAACCTTAATATTTACATTACTAGGTTTTTTTTAAAAAAATGTTACAATAGAATTGAAAACTAGGAACTCCACCTTCATGACAGAACCTTGGGTGTCAAAAGAATTGCTACTACGAAAATTTAACACTTTGCCCACAAGAAAGGAAACTTTTCAATAATGTTCTGCGGGAATTATCTGCTGTTGAAAATCCCACCCCAAGGCATTATACTATATCAGAAACGAAATTATGGGAAATCTTTCATTGATTGTCCAATGCTTCAGCAGAGAACTTGGATTCTTGCCCAATACTACACATATTGGAATAAAAATTCTACATTAGAAATAAGGTATAAAAGCCAAACAGAAGGAAAATAAAATGTTAGAATATCTTAAGTAGAATTAAATTATGGTTTGGGTTTCACTGTAGTCAATAAAGGAAAAGTATTTGATAAATATGAAAAGTAATTACGTCTGATTTCACAAAATGAAATAAAGAGCTATGACAGGAATTATGTATATTAAGTTAAAATCACTGCAAATTGATAAAAATATCAGAAACCAACCGTTTTATACTGAAATCTTTAAGATACCATGCATTATAGATATAATAAATCAAATAAACAGTCTTCCACAGTGACATACAGCAGGAACAAGTTAAGAAAGACATCATAATATAAGGCCAGATTTTGCCGTGAGTTACATCAATACAACTTTGCAGACTTCAGTGAAATTGTATAGGTGTATTTCAGGACCCCTAACAACTTGGCCCACCACATATAAATTGCTATACCAAATAAAATCTGAGCACTAAATTTAAATAGGTCTCATAGTGCTATCTTCAATCTACGTCTATTTTCTTACTAACACAGCTACTCCTCTGGAACTTCTATCTTGTACCTGAACTAATTAAAAATTAAACAGGACATTTTCTTACCTCTAAATTGAATCTCTGCAATTTACATACACTATTCTGCACTGATGGACTTGCCTCTTTCTATTTTAATCAACAAGCAGATGGACCAGTCATATTAAAGCATTTTCCACTGAGAAGTGAAACATGAGAATGGCTGTTCTGGTTCACTGGATTTCTACTGAGTTCTTCTCTAAATAAAACAAAACATTAGAAATACATAGACCTAATTATAGGGCAGTCTCTAGACTAGTATATGTGAATCACTGAAAACCAATTTACTACTAGAGAAATGTCATTTTCTGCTCATCACATCAACCAATCAGGAATGATTAGGTCCAATTAGTAGTTAGTGAGGACAAGGAAGCACTGTCAGATCAAAAGACTTGGCATGTAAACCTGTATTATAATGAGTTCAATATTCAGCAAATGGACACTGAGGTCACTAAAAGGCAAATATTCAAAAGAGAGAGCAAGTCTTTTTATCGCATAAAGAAGGACATAACAAATGGAGTGCATGATTTAGTTTAAAGAAGTTTTCCTTTATAAGAGGCGATGTTAATGCATGCTTCTATATGAAAGAAATCTGTCACCCACGTCAAGTTATCAAGTTACAATGGAGTTTCTTCAAGGACAGAAGACGCAAAAATATTTAGCTATTCTCACCTTTTCTTAAGTTGTTACATGGGTAGATGAACTGAAATTAATAATCAAACCTGCACATCTTGGAACTTCTGGTTTTTAATGTCAATTTGGTGCTCTGAAGAGGTCTGGATTGACAATATTTGGGGCCTGTGTTTTGGACCTGGTCCAAAGCCCACTTAAAGCTATGGAGATACATCTATTGATATTTCAGTACACTTTGCATTAGAAGTCTGATGCAGAGAACAATTATAGAGCTTTGTACTTTAAAATAAAATTTACAGTTGAGTGCAACTAAGTGACTGGAGAAGTGGCCCTAAAAATTATTTACTGCTGAATCTACCACTCCAAAGCTCAAAATTAAGTACTTTTACACTTTTCCATAAAGGTATGGGGGGTGGAGGAGGGAGAGATTGGAAAACAACAGCTTATCTGTATCAGAGAAGGAAAACAAATGGAAAAGGATCATGTTGGATAGTCTCAACAGATTTGTTTCCATTTCACATAATAAATTAGATGCCACAATGATGACTATATGAGTAATAAGATAGATATAGGTGAGTGTGAGTATGAGGAGAGAGAATTATCCTTAGAGAAAAGTTTAAAAAATATGATGGCAGTCCAAGACACATTTCAACAGCACTTCTAGTAGAAACAATTCCTACTAAAAAATCCCCAACAATCAAGTCCTGTGTATAAGAAAATATTTTATTAACACAAATTTCTTTTGAAAAAGTTTAATAACTTTTGAAAAGATTAACAAAATACAACTAAGTGGAAATGTTTTAATTAAGAGGGAAGTTCAACTAAATCTGATTATTCTTCCATGATTGCTGTAACAAGGCCTGATACCAAAATCCATTATACTTGGATTATACTTTACACTTAGATTGTAAATTCTTTGAGACAAGGCTGTCTTTTTTGTACTGCATTTGTACAGTGGCTAGCACCAGGGGGTTTTGGTCCCATGACTTGGTAGAACCAGTCAAAAAATTCCAAGAAAATATTTGTCTTTCGAATTTGGCTGATTCATCAATATTGAAACATTTCAAAATACATCTCTGACAGAACCCAGCCTGGTTTCCTGTCACCTTGCCTGCCCAAGTAGGAAGGACCAGAGTCTCAGTTCCCAGGTGTGCAACTCTTTTGCAGGCTGAGTTTTCAGGACTTTCCAGTATCCATGGCAGTCTACCAAGCAAACTGTCCCAGAACCTGGTCTCCATTTCCTTTTGAAAATAATTCTGAAGGTTTTAGGTTTTGTTCCAAATCAAAATGTCAATATATTAAAGTCCTCCAAAAAAACCAGCTTTAATTTTCTCCATCCAGAGCTATTGCATAGGTGCTACCACAATACAAATAAATACATTAAAAAATTCTTCTTTTGCTCACCTAAAGCTAAATCCAGATTCCACCCATCCTCACAATGAGTAAATACATCATGCTGTAAGCAATATGATTGAAAATATGGGTTTGATAAAGAGAATATGGTCTCCCGTAAATCACCTAATAGTCCAGGGCCACAAATCATTGGTGACATTAGTAGTCTCCTCAATTGCAACAGAATTATTCACAAGAACAAAGATTTGTAGGATTTGGCCCTGCTACAACTTCAGTTTAATCTTTGTCTAGTAAAATTGATGTGCAAAAAATCAAATGCAATATAAAAAACACATTTATAATCTACTGAAACTAGCACCAATGATGTACATAATAAAATGTTAGGTTTGATTCAAATCTCCATTATGCTGGCATGAACTGCTACATTTCTCTAAAAAGTGCACTTGCAAATTTTTATAGTTGTAATTGATATTTTCTGATTATCTGTAGTTGGTTAATGTAACACCAAATATTTAAAAAAGTAAATAAAATAAAATTACACACAGCACCTTTCAACAAAGGTTCTCTTAACACTTAAAAAATATATTAACATGTACCACCTATTAAAGTTTCCTGACATGTCCTGTCATATGACTTTGTTTTCACAGTTGGTTGTATGTGTGTCAAACTTCAACAGCTCAGGCCAAGTTTTCCACATTGGGTGTGTGTCTCAGGCTGAATTATTTTGGAAAATATCACCCAAATGGTTTTAGATATTTCTAACAGAAAAGCTCAGGAAAACGTTGCTGTTTTGTCCATATTTTAAAATCCTGGAGATCTGTTTTGGAAAAGCTTTAGCAATCCTATTCCTTGGAACAGAGATTTAAAATTTAGGAAGAGGTTGCCTTTTTGCCAGGGATATACCTTTCGCCATCCCTGTGAAAATCCACTGAAATTTGACCTTTGAAAAACAATCAAAGTTCACAGATTCTTAATATAGGCTACTTAGATTTTTAGCAGCTCAGTACCCCAAAAATTCCATCTGAGCATGCTCCAGCCTAGGGCAGCTGAGTTGCTATAGGCCACATTGGGTCCCATACCTTAACTGAGAGCAGAGGTACTTCCTTCTGTGCTCACATTGCTCCCGCATGCTGGGATAAGCCAGCATGGAAAGCAACCATTCATTTGAATGCTGAGGGTTCAGGAAGCAGAAGGGGGAATTATAAACTGACAGGGATGACTGGAGTGGAGACTCTGATTGGAAGTCCAAAGGAAATGGGCAAAACTGGAAGCCTGAAGGGGGACAGGGAACTCGGCCGGAGTGAGCCAGAAGACTGAGGCAGAGATTTGTTTAGTGGCTAGAAAGGTTCCATCCCTATTGATGATCCATACGGGTGTCACAGTATGGTGCCACACGATGAGATTTTTCTCTACTTTAAAAAACAAAACAAAACAATTAGGAAATTACACAGACATAGACGTATCTTGTATTTAAAAAAAACACTATTAACATCACAAAGTGAGGAAATGACAGTATTAAACTTGTTGTGCAACCTTAATTCAACACTTCTATGGGTATGCATTAGGATACAGTATTAAATTACTGTATCATATATATGTTATATGTTTCTTCACAGAAGATTTCTGCCTCATTTAGTGTCTGTTGGAGCCCTGCCTCATTTGTTGCAGAAGCTGGAATGTTGATATTAAGTGAGGCTGGGAACTGAAGATGAGAAAGGACAGACTCATGGTTAAAAATACAGAAAAGGAGTCCTGTGTCACTTTTAAAGACTAACTAATTTATTTATTGCATGAACTTTCATGGGAGAAAATCCTACTTTGTCAGATACTTTGAAGATGGGGAACTTACAAAATGGGAGGAAAATCAATGCAGGGAAGTGTAAGTCATAGGATCAGATCAGACTGTTAAAGCAAATCAATGCAGTAGTTTAGATTCAAATACTGGGGAACAGCATATAGAGGAAGGTGAGGTCAAATCACCTGTTATAAGGAGAAAAAAAATCTGTAGTCCTTATTTAGCCCTGAAGCAACCAAGTCAAATTTGCATATGAATTCCAATTCTGCAATTTCTCTTCAAAGCTTCGATTTGTTATCCATTTGTTTGAGCACAGCAATTACCAAATCATCAATAGAGTGAGCAGGGATATTGAAATATTCCCCTATTGGTTTCTGAATGTTGTAATTTCTGATGTCAGGGGAGGGGCGGGGGGCATTTCTGGCACATGATGGTATAAATCACATTGGTGGATGAGCAGGTGGCTTGATTAGGTCCTGTGATAGTGTCTTCAGTGTAGATATGAGGGCAAAGTTGGCAGCATGGTTTGTTGCAGGGATATGTTCCTGCTTTAGTGTTTCTGTTGTTTGATCTGTAGTTGCTGGTGAGTATCCGTTTAAGGTTGGGGGTCTGTCTGTAGGTGAGGAGAGGTCTGTCTCCCAAGCCGTGAGAGCGACTAGATAGGACTGTAGAATACTATCCTTGCTACTGCCATACAGGTCCTACGTGATGCAATGGAAGTCACTTAAACCAATGGTTCCCCAACTTTTTAGTAGAGTGATTCAGCAACTGCCTTTTTTTTTTTTTTTTTTTTTAATTTTCCTGCAACTCACCCAGGATCCAAATTTGCAGAGGAAACTCTAATTTAACCCCCCGCCCAAACAAAAAAAAACCAAACAGGCCAGTATTCATCTCCTCCACTACGGTGTCACCCATTCTCCTTGCCACCCTGACAGGAGGCTGACTACCTGCAGCAGCATTTCCACCCTGCCACTACAACCCCAATCCTGCCCTGGTGTCAAAGAGTTGCCCCTACAGGGAGGATTGGGGGTGGAAAGCAAGCCTGATATGTACTCCTCCTGCAAGCAATCATTCCTGTCCAACAGGGCTAGGCCACTTTGGGCACTGAATCCTGACACATGGGGTGGCAGTTACACTCGGGGCTGGCCAGTCATTCAAATATGGCTCAGCCACACTGTCATCATGATGAAGGGGTAGATGAGCCATATACCAGGTTGCAACACCCAGAGTGAGGAGCCAAGCCCAACCGCATGAGGCAGGGGCTACCACTGCACTTTGAGCTCATTCTCTAAAGCCTCCACTCATAACAGATCTGAGACCCATTTACAACTTCCCTTGATCTATGGTGGGTCACCA
The DNA here is from genome assembly GCA_007922175.1 of Pelusios castaneus. Lineage (NCBI taxonomy): Eukaryota > Metazoa > Chordata > Testudines > Pelomedusidae > Pelusios > Pelusios castaneus. The sequence continues at coordinate 9,045,174 of ML685813.1, forward strand.
CCCACTATTTGGAGTTTGCGAACTTAAAATACTCTTTTCATGGGTGGTCACTAATTGTGTGGCCCACCTAATCCCACAGCCCTCTACACCCCAAACTAAAATGTAGCAGTTATTAAAAGTATCATTGCATTGGGGGGGGGGTCAATTTTGGTGGCCTGAGCAATCTAGTTTGGACAATTAATCTATACTTTATGTTCTGTAGCTATAATTCCAACTGCAATATCAATTTTGACTCCTTTACTCTGCTTTTGTCTAGTGTCCCTATGAGCTTTAAACAGTTTCCAACTATGATACCCAGATATCTCTTTTATACAAAAGGAAAAATGCTACACAGTTTCTAAAACCACTTCTCTGGCACCCTTTGTTTAATACAAATGTCTCCAAGCTAGTACAGATCATCCTCCTTAGGTTGCAAGAGTGGAAAAGGTCAGGACAGCTGGAATGTGTGCAGACATTTCTTTTCTAAATGCCAACCACCTTCAATAAGTCAAAATCTTAAAGAGAAATGCATCCCCATTAACCGGTACAGTTAATGTGCAAGATACAACTGACAGAAAAACAGATACAACCAAAAGAGTTAATTTACATTAATTATGCTGATTCAAAATCACCTCCTCTATTACAGCCGCACTTACAAAGCTTTAGCTGGCTGGTGACACTGATTATTGCACAGAATCAAAGCCTTAAAGCAACGTATTTCCGTTGTTGTTTCAGATATCTAGAGACTGTTCTGTATTAATTTCCATAATACTTTACTGTGATGATACAAAATTTAATGCTTTGAGAAGAACAGTCCATGAAACAATGTCATTTTTAAGTAAAGTTTTACTTAAAACAAAACCAACCCCCCCCCCCCCAAGCCCTTGTACACTAATTTCTTATGAAAACAGATAGCATGAGCATTTGATCTCCTTCACACAAGCTTTCTCCATGCCCATAAACCCAATACTGGAGCTAGGCCATTGGGGGCCCTAAGCAGGAATATTTTTTGTCCTTTCACCCAGAACACATAGAGATAATTAACAGAGGATCCCTCCTCCTCCTGCAAGCTGCTCAGAGCCCTAAGCAATTGCTTAGTCTGCTACTGCCTAGCACTGTGCTGCTTAAATCTAATAATTTTCCTGCAGATAGTTTGGTTCCATGATCTTCAAAGCATATAAAAGCAACTTGCGATCTCATTCTAGGAGCGTATTAAAAATGTGGCCTTAGATTCCTTGAACAATATCTGGTTTCACTCCAGAATAAGGTTAACTAAAAGACTATTGGAAAGTAAACATTCTGAAGATGTTGCCTTGAACGCTACATGCAGCAAGTTGCAGTGAAGGCTGTGTTTCCTGGGTAACTGTTTTCACCTTCAATGGACACAGAAGACAATTGTTTAAGGCTTTTACCCAGTAACTCAGGACAAATAATCCAAGAACATTTTCACATGTTTCATTGCCTTTTCCACTGGAACAGTTGGTGTTCCAGTTGTTCCTGTATCTCTCCCTCCCCGCTACTCAATGTGTAATCCATACTGCTTTATAATCCTATTACTGCACATTCTATTATTGGTCCCTATCCACTTTAGCATATTCTTTTGTATGTGTAGACAATTATCCTTTCTCCCTTCATTCTTCTTTTACGTGGGCTTACTGTACATGATTTTCTCTATTAACTCCTCATAGGTCTTATTTACCAAACCACATCTATCATTTGAGTTTCTCGCCATTCAACTCTAATTTGTCTTTTTAAATTGCTGCCATAAATAAACACTGCACTCCAAATGCTGTCTAGTCAGGGTCAAGAGGAGCAGAACTAGTTCCTTGCTTGTTCTACTCTCCCATTAATAGTACCTAATACAACACCCCACTCTCTCTCATTTTCTTTTTAAATAGCTCGCTGTTTTACTGTGTACAATAACCACCAGATTCTTCTCAGTGATATCATTGTCAAGTTAGCTTTCCTCAGTCTTTACTAATTTCTTTTTGTTAATTTATTCAGCTTATAAAATGTTCTAAAAACATGTAAAATTTATTTTTAAAAAGGCATAAAATCTAATCTGACTACACCAACAGCAAACTACCCTATAAAAACTGAAATACACCCTATTTCTATACCAATGCTTTCTTCCCTTAACCCACAGGGGAAAATCTTTAAGCAGGGTGAATGAAGATTTTACAGTGTGTGCTGAATGACAAGTCTATAGTCTGTCAAACCAGATGGAGAAAGATTCCAGAGAGGTAACTCTCTACTCTATCTCTCTGTTGTCTGACCTCAGATGTCTAAATCTAGACACCCTTCATCCCAGGTAGATTGATTTAAATCACTGCTTTAAATACGTAATTGAGATCATAATTTAAGTCAGCAAGTAGCAAATAATCAGTTTTCATTGTTTTGCATTAATTGAGCAGTTGTGCATTTTAGTTGTTTTCCTAAAGAAAAATTAATTCTCATTAGTTGCTAACCATTAAAACATGTTATTTGGAACTGAATATAGCTTTTACAGTAAAATCTGGTGCTTCTTGCTATCAGGAAATGTACATTAAGCATTTATTAAATAAATTATATAGCTTATTTTATCTTTAGTCAGATTCTTAATTTTTACATTTTTACATTTATGTTAGTTAGAAAATGGTGAAAGATGCATTTCTTATTTCCTAGATGATTAACTTTTGATTTGTGATTTGTATGTTAAGCTCTACTTGGAAATTCAAATTAAATTAAAATATACAAAACAGTATTTATTTTATTTTTATTAAATTAAATGTACTGTAAAAGTGTTGGATACATATATATATATATATATATATCAAAATTTATCTAAATGTGTTTTGCATTTAAAATGAATTTATTCAACAAAGGAAATGTTATCTGCAGTTACTTATTGAACTGATTGTTTCTAGTTACCATGTCCTTCAAAATTTTAGAACTTGTAAATCTCATCCTCTCACACCTACTTTTTATTCATAGATTGAAAGAGGAAAACAAACTGTCATCCCAATTGATTTCTTTCCTATGAATAAAGTTATCATTGAAATGAACTAGTTGAATAAACTGAAATGAAAATATTCCTGTTTGCACCTGCAGAAGGGGCTACCACTGTCAAAAGCTGGGCTAATACTTCAATAAGCTCTTGTTCCACATGCTTAGCCAGTGGTTTCCATAACTTGTTAAAACTTGGCAGCAAGCATGTGGTGCTTAATATTATTTTTATTTAATTTGAATTTAAAATTATTATAATAAATTTAAACATTAACGTAGGTAGTCAATTTCATTTTTTCATTACAGGTTTATTTGAAAGAAAGAAAGAAAGAAAAAGAAATATTGGAATTTTCTTTCTTTCTTTCTTTCTTTCTTTCTTTCTTTCTTTCTTTCTTTCTTTCTTAATCCATCCTGTTTTCATTTAGGGCATACCCATCTATTGAATAAAATGAAAAGAAAAGCACTCATTTCGGCACACAGGCCCTTATGGAGTGTATACATTAAAACCAACAGTTTTAATTTGACGAATTGGAAGGAAAATGTTGAATGAAGGAACAAACACAGTTACATAGTAATAAGGACTGGAAGGGACTGCCTTGTTCATCAAGACCAATCCCTTACTATCACAGGCAAATGTGTCATTTAATCCTGTTCATGAACTCATGAGTTCCATTTTAAAACGAGTTAGGCAGTTTGCCCCCAGGAGCACTATTCCAGAAGCTGTGGCTAAACATTACTGCTAACTACAATTTCTGAACTTGTGCTAAACTCAGTTTGTCTTTGCCTACATTTGCACTTAAGCCATGTTCATTAATATCCACAAAACTGAACCTAGTAATCAGCAATAGGTACATTTAAGTAGGCAAGGCTCCACAAAGTTGTCCTGAGAAATGGTTTATTCTCTTCCCCTTCTTCCATCAACCTTTAAAGAAAGAAGTGATTTTATCTTTTAGACCTGAGAGTTATTCCCATTTTCACATGGTATCTCATTATTACTTGCATTAAGGTAGAACTAGCAACTTCAATTAAGATCAGGGCCCCATTGTACTAAGAGCTGTACTAGACATATGGTAATAGTGTAAACTCTCAGAAGGTAAATTATATTTAAATTGGCCAAGACAGATGGGGGTAGAAGGAAGTATCAACCTCATACACAGAGAAAGATTAGGCAATTTTCCCAATGGCACAAAGGAAACCTTTTCCAGGGGCCAGGTTTAGAACCAAATATCCTGTAATTACAAGACCATCCTTTTCGGTCAATTTCCTGGCCAACACAAGTGTCATCCTCCGGGCTGTAGTTGTATAACTGACAACTCCATTTGCCTGAGAGACTTGCTGGAAACAAGACAACTGTCTGAAAACTTCAGATTTTTCTGTTCCACTTTTACCGTAACTGAGCTTTTGTGACTTTATTCTATAAGCCAATTAGAGTCAAGGTAGCTGTTACATGCTAAATTCCAAAGACATTTTCTTCAGAATCACTTTTTTAGATTTAGAAATCAATAAAATAAATATGGTTGAATCTGAGGAAGTTACACATGGTGGAAGCCATACTCACTTAATGAAGATAAAATTACCCAGGAACTCTACTAGCCAGATATTGAGAAATAAAGTGAAAGCTCCTTTTTCAAACAGTCTATGGAGTACCTAGAATCTGTAAGTTATTCATTTTCAATTTAGTCTCAGCTTTGCTCCCTTTGTACTGTATCACTAGTATTTTTACAAACAGCCTATATTGAAGAGTTGTGTCAAAACCTTATGCTAAGTCTCTGTGACTCATTTGTTAAAATAAATGGCATTATGCCCAGTTATAATCAGGGTTATATATTTAATATATTCTGTTCAGCAATTACTCAGGCCCTTGACATTTTAATGCTGACTTTGCTACTGCTGAACACCCTAACAGAATAAACTATTCCTATTCACTTTTTATTCATCAAAAAGACCACTACTTTGAAAACTTCTTAGTTGGAAAATGGAAAAAAAATGTAGACAAATTGGCTCTAGACAGCTCTTGCTTTTTCTCTTGCCAATCTCCCAGCTCCTCAATCAGCTGCTGATGCAGCACATAGAAAAGGGAAATATTTCTTTTGAAGCCACTGCTTTTCAGTGCATCAGATGTCAATGGATGTCACAAAAGCAAAGCAGACATCAATATGCCATACAAAATTCAAATGGGGTGTTACTATAATCTTATTGCCCCTTAACAGTTTAAAAAGTGAAGGTCACCCCCAAACTTGGTTATGTCTGATGCCAGTAAGATGTGTCCTCCTATATACGAGCATAATTTTGAATTGTCTCACACTTTTGAGAAAGTAACAGTCAAAATAACAATCTCACAGATACACACAAAAAGTGGGAGCTCTTAAATCATTTGTCAAATAGATAGCTGGGATTATACCAATGTACAGAACATAAAAACAAGTCTCTCAACTCTTCCTGCCAAGAACCATATTTCTCCTGGAAAAGAAAGAACAGCACAGACACTTCACAAACTGTAAAGAATACAGTTCCCTTCTGGTAATGTAGCACCAGCTTTATATTGCCATTAAATTGTCAACAGAATCCTAAATGCAGGTATTGGAAGATAATAAAGAAGTATTTTCCATGATTGATTGATTGATCGATCAATAGATTGATTGATAGATTACTCATTTCCAAATTTGTTAGCACAATGACAATAGAGCTATCATATTATAATTAACAAAACAAAACAAAACACCTCCCCTCCCCCGCCCAGAAAGGATGAGTAGAAATACCAGAAAATACAAAGGGTCAATACATTTCTTCACAAAAAAGGACATATCATAACTTTTGGAAAAAAACCAAGATCAACTATAGATAGCTGAAATAATATGTAGCTTTAAAATACATTTGTGATTTCAAAGTCAAACCAAATATACAGTTATTGAATAGCTCTAGTTCTACTGATTTAAACTGATTTTTTTTTAAATCAGCATCTGAAGGTAGAATATCCTTGCTTATCAATTCAGCATATTTTTTAATTCTATATTTAGTAACATGTAGCACATATTTTTCTTTTTTGTTTTTGACAAAGAACAAAAAATGTACTTTCAGTCTACAATATTTGGGAGGGGATTAGGAGAAAGCAGCAAAGAATGAACAAATTTAAAATATCCAGAATGAGTAATATTCATTTAGTATTGCACTTACCAGACACCATATACTCCTTAAAACAGAAAATCAACCCCAACCCTTTGTCCTCTGTTATGCACCAATAGTGCACTCAGCAACATACAGCACATGACAAAGGAGGACATAGCTCTGCTCAGAAAAGATTACTGTTTTAATAAACTCTTTTCTTTTTCTTCTTCCTGAATATTACAAACTCATCCTTCTGACATGATTATTATGCTAAAAAATATGTAATCTATTCCTGCAGCATTCACTCAAGCAAGAGACCTATTGAAGTTAGTGGGAGTTTTGGACAGAACAAAGATATTCAGAAAGACAAATTGTATTGTATTCAGGAGTCTCCAGGGGAAGGTCCATTTGTTTAAAATGTCTTGATCCTTTTTTAGATTTCTTAGAATTATCCATTTTGGAACACCGGTGAGGAATGTGTAAGCAATCATTATTAAGAAATCCAGATTGCTAGCACCAGGAGCTTTGGGTTTTGTGCAAATGCAAGGCATTAGAGTTGGCATTACTTAATAAGGACCCAGAAAATAGGGATGACATCTTAACTGGGCTGAGTAGCCATGAGCTGATTACTTGAATAGAATTTAAATTCCGTTTTATTGGGACCTCCAAGACTTTATGTTAGATTGTAGGGACAGCTGGATGCTTATCTGGCTGTTTTTTACCAGTCAATTAAATTGGAGGATAAAAGTAGAATTAGTGTACAGCAAATCAGAGATGTTCTACACTGTATTTGGTGCATCCAGTATCTCTTGCAATGTTCTCAACATATATAGAATAAATGTCTTCAAACTAGGAAAGCTAGGAGATACACTTGACTCACCTAAATTCTAGATCACTCATAAATTGCCAAATTATTCAAACTGTCAGAAATAAAGGGAGGAAGAATTAATGATGAAAATAGAATTTTTTTCTTGTGGTCTTCGTAGAGCAGGAGATCCATCAGGCTAGATAGAATCAGTCTACTGAGTAATTACACCCAAGAACATTCAGATGGAGTGTTCAACTGGGTACTTTTTTGTGTAGACTACAGTGAACTGCACCAGAACTCCAGAATATCTTGTGCAGCAACTATAACTCTATTACATAATCAACAGCATTAATTCCTCCTAATGAAGAGAAGGTTTCTCTAGACTGTTGAATTCCCTGCTACAAGAAGATAAATTTACAATTAAGAACAAAATTGTCCTCTTCTCAGGCCCCGATCTAGCCATCTCTAGATAGACTACTGCGAATTTACAAGCAATCCATAAATGAGGAAGAGGGAGAAGATCAAAAAAGATGGATGATGATGTCTTTCAAGACTGGATGGCCAAATGCTTCAGTCAATGAGATGACCACTTTGAAATGGAGTGAAAAGACTCCCATGTTTGCAGAATGCCTCATGAAACATTCTACTGCTCTCTCCTAATTAAGTATAAGTTGCCCTATAAGTGTGTTTCTCACTTCAAGTTTTACCCAATTTCCTAAAGACTTCAAATATGGCTGTTCAGATCAAGCTTGAAATGATGGTCTTTGAAATTTTAGCTCCTTTGTTCTTTCCTGCATACAATACAAATAAAGCATCTGTCTTTCTGAATATCTTTGTTCTGTCCAAATAGCTTTTGTTTGCCAGCCGAACATCAAAGTAAAGTGATTTAACCTTCTTTAGGGAAGGTGATTTTAGACATAACAATGGTACACCAAAGGCTTAGTTAATATGATATTTAGGCATAACTTTTAACAGAAATTCAAATGGCAGTCAAAATACAACTTTATCAGGAAAAATATGGGTCTTCTGTGGACAAGGATTTCAGTTTGCCTAGAGAACCAACTTCTGCAAATACAACAGAAAACCTCAGAATCATGTTCCCATATTTCAGGAAAGAACAAGCATGGGAGTGTCTAAAATTCTGAATCATGGCTTGGCTCTCTACTTTGCAGAGAGTTCATTAAGCACTGGAAAGTACTTATTATTAAGCTGCCCCCATTAAAGCTATGGATATAGTCATCAGAATCCAGAATCATTAATTTCTTGGGTATGAGACAATCTTAGTACAGTCAGTAACTGAATCCAATTCCGAAGCGTGCATATGATTCAGCACTTGTCCATTTTTCTTGTTCAACCTCAACTGTCAATAACAAAGTGGGTAGGCTATCAGGACTGATGTTGCCTGGTCCCTTACAGTTCACTAAAAATCAGGGGCTTGAAACTAAGTATGGCTGGTTAGAGATTAAGTTATGTTGTTAAAACACTGTCTTCAGAAGAAGAATGCTGATCTTTCACAGCTAGTTATCTTTCAGGTCACATGATTGTTTGCCTGATATAGATGCAAAACTACCAATAAAGGAAAATAAAATGGATTCTTAAGTAAGTGGCTAGGTTTTCAGAAAGACCTCAAAACATTTCCTGGAACAAATTATGTTTCCCCCCAAGAATGACTTCAGGTTTGGAACAATAAGAGTTAGGGGGAAATGAAAATCTAGGCAGGGTGAGGTGCAGCATCTTTGTCACTGGTAGACTTTCAGCTAAGGGCACATTGGCTGATCACTCATTCATAGAATATCCCTTGGTGACTGTAACCCTTTTAGCAGCTTCTCTACCAGTCTCACTCTCTGCTGCCAATATAAGGACATGATTTATGTGCAGCTGATCTGGGTGCCTTTTCAACTTCTCGGGACTGGTGACTACTTGAGTCACTTAGAGATGCCTGAAGGAAGAAGAATTAATTGTTTCAGTTAAGAAGAATGCAGTTACCCACATCGACAGTGCCATTTCTCAGTTATGTAAATTCCTGTACTCCATTTGGATGGAAGCTAGTCTAAATTATACTAGCAGACCAGGCAGGCACACTGATGGCATAGGATCAGTGGAATGCAAGGCCACTCTTATATACCTCTCCCTACCTGTGGGGGAACTCCTGACAGTACACAGGTTATGGAGTGATACAGCTTTTGACAAAGAAGCACTTACCCAACATCTTAAAAAACATATATATACATATATATAAACAAAACTATAGTGTTTTCTAAAACACAACTGTATAAGCATTCTCGCCTTACAAAGAATTAAACTGAGATTGCCAACAAAATGCAGCACAGTTGCCTAAATATGAAGATATATATATATAAATGCTGTGAGTAATAGAAGCAGTCCCTTTTCAATCTGTACTAACTTAGGGTGCATCTACACTGGCAAGTTAGATCAACTTAAGGAGACTTAAGTCGACCTAAACAAAGGCACATCCACACTGGGCTTTTCTTAAGTCGACATAAGCATTTCCTTAAGTCGACTTAAAGCCAGTGTGGATGGGAATTAGTGACTAAATTGACCTTATTAAGTCGACTTAAAGTGTTAAGTTGACTTAATAAGGTCGATAAGGGGCTATGTCTACACTAGAAAAGTTAACTTTGTTAAGTGGACTTAACAAAGTTGACAACTTTTCTAGTGTAGACATAGCCTTATATAGCAACATTAGTTGATTCTGAAGGCTATGCACTTTATGAACTGTGATGACTCAAAAACAATTAAAATGATTTTTCAACATGAAGTCAAACAATGACAATTGGTCAAGTTATCTTGCTCAGTACCATTAAGAGGGAGAAAGGACAATCATTAATTCCATGTATTATTTTAGGCTGAAGGACACCAGAAGAAACCAAGCCCCAGCTTTTTCTCCTTCCCAACCCTCAAAATCTGATCTCTCACTGGGAATGATTATAGTGGCATAAATGTACCATAAGATGAAAGGAGCTATGAATTCTATGTTTAATAGGGAATCATTAATACTTTAGTTTCTGTATGGGTTATTGTCCGCCCTTTTTTTTTTCTTCTGACACTAACTGTACTTCAAGAGATAAGGCTCTGTGGCAGAATTTACCCTTTTGCAGAAAACCAGCACAAGTTCTATGCATCAATTCAGTCTTCACACTAAAGTACATATTATTTACATATTATATAAGCTTTGTCATCATCTTCTGCATTGAAGTGGGTTTTACTACCCTATTCCGAACAGCGTGTGTTAACTGCAAGCAAATCAAAAGTTACCCACTCCTGGAGTTTGATTTTATTCACAAATGGAACACAAAGTAAAACACAAATCCAGCCATAATTTTTCCAAAGTTGGCTACTCCTAGGATTTCTCTCACTCTGTTGAATTGCAACTGGAAGGTGTGATTGCACCTCATGTAGACATTGCACTAGCCTGCTAAAGAACAGCAGGGTAGTTATGGTGATACAGGCAACAGCACAAACTAGCTGCCCAAGAATAATCCCATTCAGAATGCTGAATATGTATTTGAGGTGGCTAACCTGTGCTGCCACAAGTACACTACTATTTGCAGCAAGCTAGCTTGATCAGACCTAGCTGGTGTATTCTTATACATGCTGCAGTCACACTTCTTCACTGCAGGGTAAACATATCTTCAAAGGTCCTTGTGAGAGACTGACAATATCCTGAACAAATGTCACAGAATTAAGACTTACATTTATTGAACTAAGTTAATACCTTTGGGGTCCATTGTGTTAAAAATGCAAATGTGTATGGTGTTGTTCTAGCATTGTACATACCTTTTTTTTTGGAGAGAGGGAAATGCTAATGTAATTCCTCTCTTATCAGCCTTCTGAGCCCACCTCCCTGGAGAGTTTTGTATATGCTAGTTCAAACTGGATTCTTCAGGGATCAGTATACAAAGAAAGGAGATTTGAGTAATTAGCCTGGTTTTAAACTGGTTCATGGCCTTCTTCCTGTTCCAGGAACTGGACAGGACCCCTGAACCATTGGGAGATAGGGTTGGAAGGACTGGACCTATTGAAGCCTCATAAGACTGGGTGTTTGTTCTGAGCTGAAGTTCTGATGCACTTGTAATGGGAGAGTGTTGAAAGACTGTACCTGTTAGAATAGTTGCTATAATAATTCTGGTAGGCTTATTAGCATGTCACTAGGTCTCTCATTGTTTTTTAATGTTCTCCCTGTAATGTTTTTTACCTTAAGAATAAAAGTCAACTTCTTTGGGAAGTGTTCTGTTGTAATTTAACTGTAGAAATTATATCTGTTAACCTTCTCTGAAGACAGACTCAGAAGATGACCTTGGGCAACCTGTCTGTGGTGGGAACACCACAAACTATGCAGCCTGGAAATACCTTGGTCAGAAGGGAGAGTAACATGGGTCTCCACCTAGAAAGGAAACTGCTGGGGAGCTACAAACCTGAAAATGAGACTCCTGACTGGCCCAATGATGGAAAATATAGGTTCAGTGACCCTGAATTGTAGCAGACCTCTTAGCCCATAAGATAGATTGGCTTGCTCTCTCTAGATTGCCACTCCTACCTCTCTTACAGTGTAATACTGAGTCAGCAAAGCACACAATTTTTCAGCAGAATCACTACCTGATAACAGGGTGGGGCTTACACTGGCCTGGTCTACACTGCTGTGCTAAGTTGATAGGAGATACATATTATATACATTGTAGAATGCATGTCTCCTGTCTACTTACTTACTCTCACTTACCATGGAGTCTTCACTTTTCTGCATCGACCAGAAATGCTCTCCCTCCGATGCATTGCTACTCGTTTTGAAGGGGTGGAGTTACAATATTGAAGGGAGAGCAATTCTGGGATCAATTGAGTAGGTTTACACTGGGCATTCAATCAATCCCGCTGCATCGATCCCTGGGAATCGATGCAGCATTTTCAGTATAGACAAGGCTACTGTCACCCTATTATTCCCTAATTAGTGAATTACTTATTTTCTTCACTAAAGACACACTTCAGCTAAATAAAAGTGAGGTGATAATTTTTTCTCAATGTTCACGTTATTCGTTCCTAAAATATTTCACAGTTTTCTAAAACTAAAACAAGTGAACAAAACAAAATCCAAAGTCATCTTCAGTCATCTTAAGTGGGTATGTACTTTCCAGATGAAAAACCAATGAAGTTTACATTTAAAAGCAACATGAAGGAAAGATTTCCCTGTGGAGAAAAGGTTTTACGTTAAAACTACTATAGTGCATTTAAGGGATGACTATCTAAACAACCACTGACAAAAATAACCCTCCCTCCTCATCTCTATTCCCCATTCATGTAGGAAAACTACAGAGAGAATTTAAATGCTGTAGTTTCTTTTTTGAAAAAATCAATGATGCCATTGTTAGGTCGTGTATACTTTATTCTATTATTTGTTGCATTTTGTGTCCCAGATAAAGTAGCAATGTATGAATGTAAAATGTAAATTAATCTTTGAAAAAGCTCCTTATTGAAGGTTTTGTTTTGTTTTTTTAAGTATAAATCCAAAGGGCGATGGACTTTGTTCCTTGCTACATTCTATTAAACCCTGTAAAACTATATTTTCAATATACAAACTCCTCAGACTTGCACTTTGCATTCCCAACCACTGGTACAGTTCTGGACCAGCAATTTAATGGACCTATACTACATATACATACTTTAAATGATCATGAAAATGGATTTTCCCTTTTCTCTGAATATATGAAGTATTCCTTTTCACAAAGCCATTATTACTTTTATAATTTGTATCCAGCGTGTGTGTGTGTGTGTGTGAGAGAGAGAGAGAGAGAGAGAGAGAGGAAGTTACTTTTTAAGACTGCAATTGGAAAAGTAAAAGTTTTGGGGACTGATCCAAAGTCCATTGAGGTCAATGGGACCTCAGTGTATTAATTGACTTAACTAGGTTGTGATTAGGGCCTTAATGAGCAGAATCCCACTTGGCAATAGTAAGGTAACCCTGACCTTAATCTAAATATTAAGGAAATTGCTACTATTTATAACATCTTAACAATTAACATTATTACTTATAAAGCTGTGCATAATTTTTATTTAAAAAAAAATGATAGAACCCTACTCAATAGAATAATCCTCCAAAAAGTCATTCCATGAATTCTCCCTTTCAGTTGCACTGTTTAAAAATGGCAGGAGCTTCATCTTGCATTATGTTCAGAATTCTGTTTTAACTGTTTGTGCCTAAGTAGAGAAAGTCATTAGGCTAGATTCACCGTCCCTCTTTTGGCCACTCTGTACAGCTTAGATGGCATTAAACAGAACCATCTGCTCTTAACTAACCAGGTGATTATTGTCCCGGCAAAGGAGAGTTCTTAATTGCCATATAGGTGTTGGACAGAGCTCTTCTGAAGTTCTTACTAGACTCTAAGGGTGCATCTATGATGCAGTTGAAAATACATGGCTGGCCCATGCAACTGACTTGGGCTTGAGAGGATAGGGCTAAGAGGCTGTTTTATTGTGGGTCAGACATTTCAGCTCAGACTACAGCTGAGTTCTGGGAGCCTTCCAAGGTCCTAGAGCCTGGACTCCAGCACAAGCCCGAATGTCTACCCTGTAGCTGAACAGCCCTTGAGCCTGAGCTCCACAAGTAAGAGCCAACTGGCATAGGCCAGCCATGGGTGTCTTACTGCAATGTAGACATACCGTAAGATTCTTTAATTTATGCAGATGAGCCAGGTCCAGAGAAACATTGAATGTTACCTTGGCACAACTTGGTGTAACTTCGGACATAACGTCTAAGTGACAACTGAAGACAAGGCATTATTTTCCCAGTATCTTCTGTCAGCACCAAATCTTCAAATTTGCAAATGTTCCTTTGAAGCCTTTGATTTTTAATAAATTGCAAGAAATTTTAACTATGCAGCTCTCATTAATTTTTTTTTTCAGTTAGAGTTATGCAACTAAAATATTCTGAAAATTCAGGGATGCAGTGCATCAGCACTGCATACTTCAGCAATGTTCACACCCAATTGGCAGGAAAATAAAATATCCTCCCCAATAAATGAAGAGTCCTTTTAAGAGTCAGGCAAAATTGATCCAGGATTTTACAGCCTAGAAATGTATTTTGAGTTGTACCAGAATTGGAATTCCTCAATTTAGACAAAGGTTTTGTTTTGTTTTTCTAGTTGCTACTCCTTAAAATTCTATGTTCGTTTTCTCTGAGAGTTCAGACATAAGTCAGGTAACTTGCACTTCAGATTCCTAACATTGTTCTGCCAGTGACCTCCACTGATAGCCTCTAGGGACAGAAGAAAAAAAAAATCAGTTTTCACACTAGCTCAGTCCGGGGATTTTTCTTAGCAAATAACTGTCAAGCACACAAATTATGTATGATTACTTTGCTATTTTTTTAACACAGACTATTGCCTATTGGGAACTCATCTTATTTCACCTCCCTCACAAGACTGAGTTCTTCAAACCACAATAGCAATTAGGAAAAAACTAAGTGATTTATCCATCAAGTCACAATTCCCTTTAATAGAATTCTGCTCAGGTCAAGAAGTTCAGCATTCGCTTTGATCTAGTATTGTAAACTCGATGGTCACTACATCATATCCAAATTAAACTATACTAGAATTATATCATACCATTATTAATCACACTTCCATGCAGATAAATTCTCAACTCCCAAACAGAGTGACAGCAACATTCAGTCAGCTAACATCAAAGAGATATTAGGTAGGGTTTTTATTTCTTATATGTAATATCCATGGTTTTAATCTCTTAATAAACATATAGGCATCTAATATAGAGAAATAGCTCACCGGGTTCCAACAAACAAGTCTTTCATGCATTTTTCTCTGCTTCCAGCCATATACAACAACAAGAGTCAGTAGACTGCACTTCCTTGTGAGAATTGCTTCTAGGCTTCTTAAAGGCACAAACCATTAAATTGTTTAGACTAGAATATAGCCAACCCCATCTTACAGAACCAACTGATACATCAGGAAATGTCTACACAGCATGAAGGAGCATTACAATATGTGACAAAATGAATAGAAAATCATGTCAAGTATATAGACAATACTCTAAATGTAGTAAAGGTGAAAAAAATCTATTAGAAGATAGTGAGGAACCTGAAACGTATAACACATGGATGATGAGCTCAATCAACATATCTTTTAGCCAAAGACTTCAAGTACAAATCCTGGGACAGAGAAAAATAGTTGAAATTGCAAAATGCTTCCACAACTCCCAATTTACTTCAACTTCACTGAATAGAGTAGGAGGATCCAAATCAATTCTCCCCCAAGGTATCTGATGAAATTCAGTGATTTGCTGCTCTGTGCTATTTATTAAGAAGTGGCTTATTTTGCTAACATACTAAATGAACTATCACAGCCAAAGACCTCATCATTGGACTAAAGTAAAATGTAGAAAATATGCTAAATATACTGAAACCTATTTTTGGAGTCTTGGACTAACAGCAGAAAGATGAATGCTGTTGAAATTTGGAAAGAACTTCAGGAGGCACTGAAGAAAGAAACACCTAACAACAAAGTTGGCAGGCAGTGAAGTGGATGTATCGAACATGTACTCTACCTCATTTTCTTGTCAATATTCTTAACCAAAAGAATCAGGATAAATGTTTAAATGCTGAAGATATTGCTACTATTATATGGCCAACTATAAATCATCCAGCAATCATGTGAACCATAACAAATGTTAGGGATAGAGATAAACCATTCAAACAATACCATGTCTGGTGATGATATTTTAAACAAAGTCAAACCGCTGTACTGGGGAAGGTCAATAGCTAAGCACATGGAATCAGAGATTTAAGTGCTAAACCAGCTTTTCACTGCAGTAACATCTTCTTTAGGCACATAATTTTTTCTTCATTTGAACTTCATTCATAGTTGAGAAATCACTGTGAATTGAAAAAGGAGGAAAACACATTTTTCTCTTTCAGTCTATGAATAAAAATGAAAAATGGAGGGATGATCTCTACTAGTTTTAAAAAGTTTGAAGGACATTCCAAGTAACCCAACTGATGATTGTGTCTTTGTAAACAGACTTAGGCCAGTAGGAACTTAAACTCCAGTCACTTTCACTTAGGAACATTTGAAATTTTGCCCAAGTCCACCTGCAATACTCAGTTTAATTCCCTCATTACAGTTAATCTTTCTGTTCCTTTATGAAATCATTCAGTTGTAAATGTGAAACTTTTTGGTAAGAGACTTTATGGATCCAAAACATTTAAGGCTGTTTTGTTTAATAAAAATAAATTTTATATGCTGCTTTGTGTGTTTAATTAAATTCCAGTTACCATCTTAATGTAATTTGACACAAATCATGAGCAAAAAGTTAATTATCTAGCAAATAAGCAACATATCATTCACCAATTTCTAACATACTAAAATGTATCATTAAAAATCTGAAAATATTCAATATAATTCATTGAATAAAATGTATATATAGTAAAGATTCTACGTAATTGTAAATCAACATGGTCACACATTGACTTTCTATATAGAAAAACCCTTAGATTCTGAAGTCTTCATTTTGGTACCTGAGCTAGATTTTTTCAAAAGTATCTAACTTACTTAGGAGCATGAGTCCTATTGAATATGAAAGATAAGTGCAAGCAGTGAATGCAAGATATCGTAGCAAAGTATGAAATCATTGAAATCATTACCCAAACCTTTTCACACTAAAGGTTGTAGTCCCATGGGTTCCAAGTTATCTGTGGATTTCACTTCAATTTTTCTCCAGCATCCATGGGTATGGCATGTGCTTTAAAGTGAATAATTCTAAAAACAGCACTACAGGATATCAGCTTTGGTATGTCCATTTCAAATTGCTTCCGCTTTTACACACAATCCAAAATTTGGTGAGCTTTAAACTTTTGCACTGTGACTCTGGACTGCACATGGGTATCTACTTTATGCAAACCACACAACTTGTAAAAAAAGAAAAACAAAAAACACCCTACCTGTTGGAAGAAATTTATACCTATTCATCTAACTTCTAGATATAATCGAACTAGTACAATGAGCAAACAACTTTAAAAATAGAATGCAGTCTCAGGTGGATTATATTGATTGGTGTAATATCACAGAAATATTAAACTTGAAAATGAGAGTGCTTTCATACTATTTTATCAAACAAATGTGAAAACAAGGAAAAGAAGTCTGTTACAGTGGTTTCACATGTAACGATGAGACGTTACAGAGATACAGCAAGTGTAAGGTTTGGAATATAAGGATTTCTTCAAGGGCATTACTTGGCCAATTCCTAATTCATTTTGAAATTTTTATAACTAGCACACTTGCTTCTCCCATTAAACAATGAAACTGTTTCTCTTACTTCTAATGCCTTTGGGATCTCATCATGAAGAATTTTATCATTCATTGATCATATAGCAAGAAATCTCTTAAAGCATCCAGATCATGAATGACTTATTAATTCTGCATTTTTAAAAGGAGCAATAGTTTTACTTCAAAGTATGTCATGTGTTTTGTTTTGTCTTTTCTTTTTTGAAAGTGTGCATTAGCTGTTATCCTGCAGTTCCTGGGTATTGAAATAATCACTCAATTTTTTAAAAATAGAACACCATAAAAGTTACTCTCGCTACATTTTTTTAAATTTCTGAACAGTTACTAGAACACTAAACTTATTACTTAAAGACAAAAAAAAAGTTAAGAATGAAATAAAAGTCATGCAAGGAGACATATAAAACATAATTTCAAAATGAACAGTGGGTTCCTACAACCAAGACAACCATTATCTCACATGGTACTTGTACACAGACTAGCATGACCAACACTTTAGGGCCAGATAAAGAGGCATGCTGACAAAAAGCTTAATATAGGACCTAAAAGCCTACCCATTATCATTAGAAACATTTCACTCAAGAATTTAAAATCAAACAATATACCATGGTATATATGGAGTATGCTTGTCTATTCTGATGAGATTAAGCAAAGTACTTAAAAAAAAAAAAGTACAGAGTAAACCCTTTAAGCTGAGTAAAAAACATAGAGCCAAATTCTGCTAATATATACCTTTAGTTCATATAGTTTCAAAGCACTGATAACAAAAAATGAACAAAATTAAACTGATAAACGCCAGTTGTGATTCAACTCCAGAATACAACACGTCATCACCCCCTCTCGTAACATTTCTGGGTAAATTGAAAAACCTGGTAGGATTCTCCAAAAGGCAACTTATTTTAAGGGCCAGTACACCTGGAGTCAGCAAGCACTGCCAGTAACCAGACAGCTGGGAAAGGGTCAAGTCCTTTGAATAAACAGCTGAGTTGGAGAGTAGCTGCAGGAGTTAGATGGGTTCCTTCCACAAGTCTTGAAGCACACCGAATGCTATGTCCTGCTTTCACCATCCAGAGGAGCATGAGGAAAAGTCTCAGGAAACTGTAACCATGATGGTCAGGAACTTCTGTATTTAATGTTTGCCTAAGTTTTATGCTTGAAGAATAAATGGTGTCCTGGAGAAAGGACTGAAAATCTCTGGCTGTGGCAGAGAATCTTTTTTTTCCCCTGCCCTGAGGAAAACAGATCAGCAGTCCTACACAGACCAGTTGGTGTATATGAATATCCCACCTGCTAACCAAAGAAATTCAAAGTTGGTGACCACATCCAGGTACACTTAGGCTGCTTTCATCTAATGCAGGGGATCAGAATCAAAAGAGACCATCATGATGGCTAGTCTGAACTCCTCAACAAGGCAGGCCACATAACCTCACCTCTCCTGTAATAGACTTTTAACCTCTTGCTGGATTTCTGAAGTCTTAAATCATGATTTGAAGTTACAGAGAATCCTTCTCATTCACTAATTTAAACCTTCAAGTGACCTCTGCCCCATGCTCCAGATGAAGGCAAATCCCTCTTCCCCGCAGGTATCTGCCAGTCTAGGGTGGCTAGGTGCCCAGTTTTTGACCAGAAAGACCAGTCAAAAAGGGACATGATAATAGCCGGTCAGATCTACTATGTCCCATTACTGGCCTTTGGGGATAATTTGCTACTAGCAATTGTAGATCAACGCTATATAGAGTCTTGGGCAGATATAAAAATGTGGGTCCGGATCCGATCCACATCTGCTCAGTGTCAGTCTCTATCTGATCCACGATCCACATGCCATGTTTTATACATATCTGTAACCACATTCACAAATGAAGTTGGGCTCACAGTTAGCCTTTTAGCCTTTGATTGGCTCATTCCCCACATGGGTCCTACCTACCTTTTCCTTTTCTTGTTCATGGTCCATGTGCTGTGTTGTCAATCAGATTTCCTTGGCCACCAATGAAATCTCTGATTGACAAAATGGCATGTGTATTGCAAACCAGAAAAGGAAGAAGTGGGTGGGGAAGGCATGGGGAATGAGCCAATCAAAAGTCAGCATGCTGATTGACTGACAGTGAGCAGTTGCTCTCCCAGCCCCCGCCTTCTATGACTGAGATGCTGATTGGCTGGCAGACCACAATCAGAGCTGAGCTGGGATTGGCTGGAGCACTTCCTTGTTCCCCTGTTAACAAAATATTTGAGGGAGAGATCTTCAAATGCCTTTTTTTTTAATGAACTTTTCCATTTTGAAAGTGTCAAAATACAGCATGACAATTTTGAAACCTTTTCATTCCTCCCCTCAATAAATAAATAAATAAATAAATAAAAGGCTGTGGAAACTTATCTTTTTCAGGTTCAAGAAGTCAATATTTTCCAAAGTTTACTTTGTGAAAAATTTCCCAGGCAGCTCTAATTTCAAGTGAGCATCTATCACCAAAAAAGTTTTAGCCTTTCTACCATTACGATTATTCTTCAATATTTATGGAGTGATAGGGATTTTTGCCAGTATGATATATAATATTCATGAATTGCTGTGGAAAAAAATAGTATGTGATCATATAATTAAAGTGAACATGCAGATCAGGGTCAAATGAAGCTTGCACAGTAATTTTAATTCTCACATTTCTTAACTTCTTAGAGTTTGACTTTGTGACCTTTATGATCTCTCAACATATTCTTATGTAAAATAATCATATGTTGAGTTTATTCTATAGATCATTAATTAAAACAGCCTAGCATGTTAGACCTTAATTCAGGTGATCAGAAAACATAGTCCGTCCCTCTTAGTGGAAGAAGATGAAAAACAACTATATTACTTTTCCTTATTAGGATTTGGTGTTTTAAAACAACAACCGATATTTGATAAAAGCCCTCATGTATATTAAGGTCACCATGAATTTCAAAAGACATTCTCTGCAGTACCAGTCTTCAAAGATAGATATTAAAACTAAAGACAAGAAACAAAACAAAAACAACAGTTCTGATTCTGAAAAAAATGAAAGCTATGTCCACAGCAGTATTTTATGAATTTTTTTACCTCTATGAGAAAAATAAATGGATACAACACACTTTTGATTACACCTATTGGCTATGTCTACACTTGTAATTTTAAGTTGACTTTAACTAAGTTGACTTAGTGTGTCTACACTTAAAATTAAAGTCGACTTAAAAGGGAACTTACAAAGTTGACCTAGAGCGTCCACACTGGACGACGCCTAGGTCGACTTCTAGGGGCTTAGGGGGACCTAGGGCAGGTCCATGGGGCTGGGGGGGCACCCCTGGCCCAATGCCAGGGGGCTTAGCCTTTGCCCCTTTGTACATAGGTACAATGGGGCAAAGGGGGTCAGGGACCCTGGCAGGGCATAGGGGCAGGGTGGGGAGGGCTCTGCCCTGCCCTGTGGGGGGGCATGACAGGCTCTCCCTGTGCCCCCCCCATCCGGGAGGGTATTGGTGTAGTCCTGGGGTAGCCCTAAGTCGACTTAGGGCTACCCCACCTCTACACTGGCTTAAGTCGACCCTAGGAAGTCGACTTAAGCACTAAGTTGAATTTAAAGGAGGTTTAATAAAGTCGATTTAATTTTAATTAAGTCAACTTTATTTTCCTTAAGTCGACTTAAGCAAGCTGCTTAAGTCAACTTAAGAAACCTGTAGTGTAGACGCAGGTAAATTAAGTCAACTTAAGCAAGCTTAAGTTGACTTAATTTACAAGTGTAGATGCAGCCAGAGAGAGTAATTGCTTGCAACACCTTGTAATCAATTTCAAAACCTTCCATTCTCTTTTACCACGTGTATTAAACTTTTTATTCAGAGAAAGAAGATATATTTTTAAAAAAAACAACCCTAAACTTACTTACAAATAAAGGCAGTCAGATTTAGTTAACTTTACCGGAAATCTGCAAATTCATCCTGGAAGAGTCATTGGCTAGTTAAATGGTATACATACACATTGCACCAGGTTTCTTTCACTGTTTCTTACATAATATTCCAGTTTGGCTTTAAAAAAAAAAACTGCCACTACTTTGGTATTAATGTGCAGCTACACATATTGTATTCTATAGTATTGGCTATTATAAATTACAGAACGTGGGCCCAAAACAAAAAAAATGCTGAATCTACAGTCACCATAAAGATTTAATCTATGAATTTAAGGCCTGTTTCATACATGCACATACACTGATCACCATAAATAATGAAGTCTTTACCTAAAGATTCCCCATAGTGACTATCATGCCAAATGAACTTAATTACCTTTGACAAGGTTACTTGTGTAATGCATAGGAGAGAAGCAGCAAATATGCTATCTTCTGATTTTAATGTGGATTTTCACAAGACATTCTCAAACAAATGTAGTTTAGATTAAGTTGCAGTAAGGTGGGTGCAAAACTGATTCGAAGACCACACTGAGAGAGTACTTACCAATGGTTTCCTATCAAAATAGCAGGATGTATCTAGTGGCATCCTGCAGGGGTCTGTCTTGGGTCCAGTACTAGTCAATATTTTCACTAATAACTTGGATAATGAAGTGGAGAGCACACTTACAAAGTTTGCAGATGACTCCATGCTGAACAGGGTTACAGGTACTTTGAAGGAAAAGATCAGAATTCAAAATGACTTAGATAAACTGCAGAACTGCTCTGAAATCAACAAAATGAAATTCAGTAAAGGCAAGTGCAAAGTGCTAACTTTGGGGAAGGAAAAGGCAATCCAATATGCAACTACAAAATGGAGAATAACTGGCTAGATAGAAATCCTGGAGAGGATCTGAGGGTTACAATGGATCGCAAACTGAATATAAATAAATAATGTGATGCAGTTGCAAAAAATGCTGGTATCTGGGGAATGTTAACAGGAGTGTCTTATGTAAGACACAAGAGGCAACTATCCTGTTCCACTGGGCACTGGTGAATCTTCAACAGGAGTACAGTGTCCTGTTTTGTGTATAAAAAAATAACAGAGTCCTGTGGCACTTTTAAAGACTAACTGATTTATTTATCGCATGAGCTTTCATGGGAGAAAATCCCACTTCGTCAGACGCGTATGACACTTTATGACAAATTGGACAGAGTCCAGAGGAGAACAAAAAAATTCAAAAAAAAATCTTTAGAAAACATGACCTATGAGGAACGGTGAAATAATTGGGCATGTTTAGTCTAGAGAAAGGACTATTGAAGGGGAATGAGGTAAGTCTTCAAATATCTTGAGGGCTGTTACAAAGAGGATAGTGATCAAGTATTCGCCATGTCCATTAAAGGCAGAACAAGAAGTAATTGGCTTAATCTTTAGCAAGGGAGGTTTAGTTTAGATATTAGGGGGGGAAATAAAAACCTTTCTAAGTATAGGTAAGAACTGGAATAGATTATTAAGGGAGGCTATGTCACTGGAGATTTTAAAGACCAAGTTAGACAAACAACTTGATATACCTGGCCTGCTTCAGCATAGGAAGATGACCTAGATGACCTCTACCTTGCTATGATTCTATAGAATATATTTCAAGGTTTCACTTTATTTACCATTAGGAAACAATGAAATAATTCAGATGGCACTGTGAAGTAGCTGGTAGTAAATGGTTGGTTGCATTCTCCCTTCTTCCCCTACCCCAACACACATACTTTCAAAACATGGATGAACTACTAGAATGAGCTCCTGTTACCTGATGTTAGTCTTAAACTTCTATGATAACAGAATTCCTAATGAACTCAACATATGTTTAATAGTGAGTTTATTTATCTTTCCCTGTAAAAATATACAACAGTCATGTCATGTCTGACATAAAAATGAGTTTGGTGGCATCATACTGTACTCCATGAAGTATGTTTTCCTATCACGTGACATATTGTCATAAAGATTGAAATGCGGATTCTGTCTCCTCTCAGAGGCAACCCAAACTATCACAGCTGACTGAATATTTGGATGAGTTGCTCTGACACAACTACATGAGTAAGCTTGCACAGTGCTTTCCTATACTACTCATCTCTGGAAGAAACTAGCTGCATTAAATCCTCCCTCCCCCACCTCCCAAATGTTAAAAGATAATAAAAGACAGGGACGTCACTAAGGGGGGGTGAACGGGGCAATTGCCCTGGGCCCCGTGGTTAGGTGGGCCCCATGCTGTCCCGCTCCCAGCGGGGCAGTGCAGGGCCCACGCCATGGCCCCCCCACGGCCACGCTTCCCGAAGGCAGTGGGGCGGCCCAGGAGCGCTTCCCCTAGCCCCTGGGTCGGCCCTGTTCCCCGCCCCCAGGGCAGAGCAGGCAGGCCCAAGGTCGGTGCAGGTGCAGGGTCTCGGCTGCGGCTGGGACCGCAGCAGCCTCACCCGGGGCTGGCTCCCTGCCGACAGGCGGCCACAGCCTCGGGTCCCCGCTGCCCCCTGGGGCTGGGGCCACGGCCTCAGCTCCATGCTCCTCCCAGAGCTGAGGCTGGGGTCTCGGCTCCCCGGGACTTCAGCGTCGGTTCCCCACCACCTGGTGGGCAGCCTCGGTTTCCAGGGCTAGCTCCCCCAGTGACCAGAGTCCCTGAGGGGCAGAGCGGGCCAGTCCGCTGCACTCCCCACCAGCATGGGGAGGCGAGGCCCACATCAGGGCGATTGGTCCTGGACCCTGGTCCCCCCAAGGGATGGCCCTGATAAAAGAAAGCTGTCTTTTAAGTTTTTACCTACATTTAACAGCTTTCTGACACAATTCAACAATAGTTCCACTTAAATGGTAAAAATAAAAAAGGGTGAAACAAAACCGTAAGTGAAAATGTTTAACCAGTGCCATTAAGTATTTTGGACTTGTTTAACTTGGTAAGTGATGCTTGCATTACTTCTGAACTCATCTGAGTTCTCAACAACATTTAGGGGATTTCTCATGGAGGAAAGAGACAGATGTCAAATTTGTTACAATCTGCGCAAAACAGCTGTTCTTGAATGAACCCTGGATGCTAGTTACAACCACTGGGGAAAACAATGAATAGCTACAAGCGAAGGGCAAGTCTTTTCTGTAGGGCCATCATTCCACTATTATGGCTAAAATTCACCATCTGTTCTAACGCCTAAACTACAGATTTTCTGTTTGTTTTCCCCTCAGGTTAAGGTTTTCTTGACCTGGGATATCTAAGTATGCCTTCAGCATTACAAGCTTTTGTACTAAATACAGCAGGGAACTGTATTAACTTATTCCAAGAATTTTACATGCACAAGGCTAATGCTAAACAGGAATACCAATCACTTAACAGCAAACACACACGGAAGAGGATTTACAATGGGATGGATAGGGATTTTTAACTGTACAAATCCCATTAATATGATTCACATAAAAAAATCCCCCATGCAGTGCCTTAAAAATGAATGCCAATCAGTTCTTTATCACTTTACAAGTTATTTTGAATATCTAAAAATTGTTACACTTTTATGACATCTTTTTAGAGACTACGGACATGTAAACTGTACAGCCTCAAAATAATTCATGTGGCTGGCAGTATTTCAGTGCCATCATTCTGAGAGTTAAAGTGAATTTCATAGATGCAGCATATACCTTTTCCATTTCCATTCATTATTTTTTATTTTGAGGTAATGAGTTTGGAAATGTATTTTTAAATGATTTCTGATTAATACCAATAGACATCATATTTAAAATATTGGAATATTAATACTTTGAGACAACAAAAACTAACTATGAATCTGGATGTCAATAAGGAAAATGTCCCATTAAATTCAAATTAATTTTAGATTCAAAAAGTGAACCTTTCAGCAGGACTCATGCCCACAATATCATACCAGCCTGCATAAGTTCCCCTCCTCTCCACACAGCACAAAAGTTTTTGTTTGGTTGGGTTTGTTTATTTATTTATTTATGGGGCGGCGGGTTGAATGGGGGAAAGCTATGAATTTATAAAACTCTTCAGAAGGATACCTAGAGCCTACCTATTCAATAAGTGAAACAGATTATAAAATATTCTTCTCCAAACAAACTCATATCTATAAAGTTTAATCAGCTGATAAGGACAAAATGTTAAATTCTCTCTGGCAAAACTCCTATTGAAAAAATAAGGGCTTTTCTTGAGAATGAGTTAAAGATTTATTCCACTGTTTCCAACAGCCTCTAAAAGCATCCTTGTCAGAATTAACTCTTTCACCACACCACCTATGCAACACTTAAGTCCTTGCCCGATGTGGTAAAGTATCACATATTGGATTCCCGTTACCTTTTTTTCCAGGAGAAAGCATCAGTGGAGAATTTAGAACTGGTTGTCTTCTTTTATATATCTATCTATTTAAAAAAAAATAAAATAAAGGGAGAACACTGTAATTCGGAGTATGATTTTGAAAGAAAAAAAATCAAAAGCCAAGTCCCTTTGGCTCAAATTAAAAATGTTAGAACTGAGTGAATAGTGTACTCGCAACATATTAGTACTTTGAACCACTATCTGCACACCGAAGTCTAATTTCAAAAAGACCTGCCTAACAGTCAGTATGTGAATAGCCCCATTGATAATCAGACAGTTAAATCTAGCAGACAAAGAACCTTGCTGAATCAAGTACCCGAGGGAGAACGCAGGAAAATTTGCTTGAGTAACAATTGCCAGATACGACTGGTCCAATTCAGCTCCCAGTGAAGTCAGGTGGGAAACTCCTGGGAGTTGAATTGTGACCCCAAAAGCACATTGTAGATGTGAACTAATCCTCCCAACACAGACACACACACATTTTTCCCCATTTTGAAAAAAAATATTAAAATAGCTTTAATTTTGCATCAAAATGTTGGCAGCTTCACTTGGCAAGTGGTTTGGAGGCCTCATTGTTAATGTGCACAATGGTTGATTTAGCTGACATTAGCAGATTGAAATAAACCATAAAAGGCCCCTCAACCTCAAAGGTTGCAGGGCTTTGTTTGGATTGGTGGGGAGGAAAGACAGTAGGTCTTTTAATGGCTGCTCAAGGGTTTAGAGGTGGGAAGCATCACTGCAGATAGTGGGGGACCCCGCTGGGGTCAAGATAGCTTTGGCGTAAACATCCCGCATATATAATCTCTGCCATCTCTCATCTAAACCCCGTCCCTCCCCTGACCTTATGACTAATTGATGCCCTTCTTAGGCTCTTTGGCAATGAGGAAGCAATCATCTGGAATGATTATTTGTATACCTGGGTCGGGGGTCGGCAACGTGCAGCTCTGGAGCCGCATGCAGCTCTTGGCTGCCCCCTTGTGGTTCCATGGTGATCAGAGCCAGCGTACTCCGAGCTCTGCAGAGCTGCCGCCCGTCCCCACTTCATCATGTAGCCAGCGCTGCAGAAGATGAGGGAAATTTAAAACCCTCCCTCTCCGGCCCAGCGTTGTGGGGTGTGGGGTGGAGGCAGCTGAGCTGGGGGTAGTGGGTCTGGACTCCATTGGGTAAGGGGGAGCTAAGTGTGATGGCAGGGTGTCCTCCTGCTCCATCCAAGCTGGTTCCCTGCTTCAGGCTGCCTGGCCTGACAATCACTCCCAGCTGAGCAGGAGAGGGCAGCAGGTAAGAGCTGACCTGGATTCACTGGGAGGGAGTGGGAGAGGGCTGCCTCCCAAGGTTTCCTGCTACAGGGGTCAGGCTGAAAAGCTGCCTCCAGCCCTAAAGGAGTTGGGGAGGACAAGGCTGGGGGCTGCAACTTCCCCCCCACCCACCTCTTAGAGCTGAACATGGGGACCCCAGCCCAGACACATCTAGGGCTTCCAAGTTCCCTGACCTGCCTGGCTGAGATGGATTTCCCCTCAGACTTGCAATGTGCTAAGTAAGGGAGGGGGACTCCTGGGGTGATAGAGCACAGGATAAGGACTGGATGGCGCCTACTCCAGTGGGGACAGTGAGCAACCCCCCTGCAGTTGCTCTGCTACTACTTGTAGGGAAGAGAGAAAACAGTAGTGCAGCCTCCTTTTCTCCAACCCCCCAGTCCTCTTACAATTTTACATCCTTCTGAGTGCCCCCCATGCTCTCCTAAGCCAGAGTAGTGAGCTCTTCTCAGCATGACCTAGCATCCTCCTGACTCCTCTCACCCACCAAGAATCCCGTAGAACTGCCCCCACCCTCTCAAGCCAGAGAGTCATTCTCTATCCTCCACTTTGGCAAGGCCACTTTAATGTTGAATCCAGACTTTTAAATTCTACCTGATGGGGATTCTGGGAGGCACCAGGCTGTGGGGTGAAGCGGCAGGTAAGTGTGTGGGGGGAGGTGGGGGTTGGGGGGTGCCATCCAGAGGGCAGGGGGCAGAAGAAGTGCTGAGGTGGCCTTCAGCACCCCTCCTATACAGCATGAAAGACCAGCCTGCTCACCCCGCCCCAGCTGGGGGGTAAGGGTGCCCCATGAGCCAGTTGCAGGCTGCAGGGGGAGAGGCAGGCACCATGCACTGGGTAAGATCAGAGGGGGCAGCAGAGCCAAGCCTACATTTGCACCTCCCAAGCCTCCAGCTCCCCACACCGCCCCTTCTCTCTGCAGATACAGATGCCCCTCCCTGGGGCAGCTGGGGGGTTGCACGAGGACATCTCCTGCCCTGTGCAAAGGGGGTGTGTGAAGTGTGTGTGTGTGGGGGGGGGAGCGGCACAAATGTAGGCTTAGCCCCTGAGTGCCAGAGACCCTTGGCATGCCAGTGGTAGGTGGGCAGGTCCTGGGGTCCAACAGCTTTTTGGACCACATGTTGGCTCTGGGCCATGCTGGGGAAGAGCAAGGGGGCGGCCCATGGCTGAGCCATTAAGTATGGGAGGGACCCGCTGGGCTGTTGAGAGCAGGGGGAGGGTGCACCAGGCTGGACAGGGCACGAGCTGGCTGGCAGGGGAGTGTGGGGCCTCAGCTGAGCTGAGCAAGAGCTGGGAGGCAGGGGGGGCCACAGTCATCTGGGTGAGAACTACACCCATGTGGCTCTCAAAATACCTGACTATTAAAAAAAATTAAAAATAACTCTTCTTATCTTTTAGGTTGCTGACCCCTGTGAAACCGTTCCGGATTTTGTTAGTAGATTGACTTTATCATCAGAGCGCAGAGAGGTTTAGCACAGATCCAGGAACTTTTCCTGGGAGAGACTATAACCTGGTCAAATGCTGCAGCAAAAGGTAAGATGAGGAGCCACTAGGCCTCCACAGATTATCAAAACTAGAAAATGTGTGAATGAGTGGGAATAGGGAGGATCAGCTCTTATTCGCCAAATATATATTTGGTACCCAGATTATTCAGGGACAAAGGGGTAGACTTTTTTGACTGAGGATCTGGTACATTTTTGGTCAGTATTAGGAAGAGAACTGTTAAAATCTGGGAATACAGCTGACCATGGGAGAGAGAGCCACACTAATTACTGGCACCTCCCAATAGCTGGAGGGTTTTGATACCTTGAAAGAAAATGGAATTGGAAGTGGTCTTAAATGCAGGCATCTTCTAGGGAAGCTGGAAAACAGAGTTAAGATTCTTAATGACTGGTACATGGAGGAGATAACCACCTTTTCCTCAGCTCTTTAACCCTCACACAAGAGAAGGAAAATGGGCTCCCAACAACAAATCAGGAACCAGCTGTGCCAGGTTCGGGGATTGAAAGCAGCCCTCCACCAGGTGGAAACAATTAAGGAAGAAACCATGACAGAGTTATTTCTGGAAAGTTAATAAAGTTACACCCTAATTAAACCACATCCCTTGTGTCTCATTTTTCTTCATACATGTCCAGGACAATGAAAGAATCTAAAAATAACAGAGAGGCAGTGTAGTTGCTTCCTCACCTGACTGAGAACATAAATACACAAACAGCCAAACAAGGAGCCAGTGTTGCACATATTAAATTGCAATGTAGTCTGGATTTTTAACAACTTTTCCTGTAGAATATAAGTTAATATTTTTATTTTATTGTTTTAAATTAAAATCTCACTCCACTTAGACAGCTTTATGAAAATATTCTAGGCCTATACATATAGGCACAGAAATCCCTTGTTTGCTTTTTACCCTGTCTATATTATCACCATATCTCGAGTAGAAGACATTGAATATGTAATTATAAATGCAAAGTAGCCACTTAAAATGTTAAGACTCATAAGGAGCTGTCTAATGTTCTTAACATGCTATTAATAAATCTGTTTCAAAGTGATACGTAACATAGAATATTATATAATGCCATGATACATGAATCTAAATCTATACTACTGGCTTGATAGCTACACTTTTTAAAAGCTATTCTTTTCCATCCAGTGATTTCTGCTTATGTAGAGTACCTTCTGCATTAAATTCTGACAAGCCAGATTTTTTTAAGTTTTGTAAGAAAATAAAATTTGTTGGCCATGCTGTATTTTTAGAAATATTTGATGCTGGATTTTCATATATTTTATTCAATAAGTGTCAATTAAGAGTGGGTACATTATAAGCAATATTCTTGGAATGGATTTTAATTGTTTTCTCTCTAATCTACTGTTCTGTTCTACTATAAACATGTTATTAAACCAGCCTCATCACTATAATATGTATGCACCTTCCACTAGTTTATTAATCAACATGGGGAACACCTGTTACATGTGGTTCATTCTGTTTCTCATTGTGTGTGCTGTGTAGGGGTTCCTCCCATCCCACCTGTCCCCAGATTTAAACCCTGTTCTTTGTTTTATATGCCAGATTGCAACCATAAAATCCATCATATATATTTGTTCAAAATGACATTAATAAAGATAATCTGTTGATGATGATGAAAGTTCCTGCAAGAAACTCCACACAAAGAAAGTTTGGAGTGATGGATGGCATAATTTGCAGCAAAATGAAGATGTCTAATAAGCATGCGTCAATAATGAAATAAACATGATGTTTGGGTACATTAGTTAAGACAGAGGAGAAAGAACTAGATGTTAACTATAAGATCAATTTTAAAATGGCAAATTATGACCCCTACACTCAATCCGCTTTGTACTAAAATCTCACCTATTTACTTCTATGACCATCCTCTTACCACTCCTCCTTCAACTACGTTTTACTCACTAGCCTAGCAGAGCGAAGACAGCCGAGTGTGTGAACTGGGTATTATTTCAGATAACCTATTACAGAATTAGTCACTATACTGCAACTGCAGTACAACTACAGAAACAAATTCTGATGACTTTCATGCATCCTCATGGTAGATTTGCACCTGCTTAGATCGATTTAAGAGAATTTACCCAAAGAATTAAATGCTGGGGCTGGATTTGAATTAGCATTATTACCATTGCCATCACAACTACTGTTTTAGTCATGCTCCAGTAGAAAGAGCAATACATCTTTTTTTCTTTCAGGCATCAGCTGATTTGCAGATGAGAGAAAGGAATTTTCCTTCCCATCTACAGCTGGTCAATGGCCTTAACAAAGGGGTTCACCTTATTTTAAGGCATCAAACACAGGTCATTCCTATGAGGCAAAAAACTGGACTTGATTAACCAGTAGTCTAACCTGCAATGACAGACTGTATGCTTGTATACTAACAGCTATGAGCCTCTAAGTCTTGGGTGATGTTTTCCAGCATTCTTCATCCTTCCAAATGTAAATTCTTAAGAAGGAGAGAAAGATTGATTTCTTAGATGATTTGCTAATGAAACATGTGAAATAATGACAATTACACACTCAGGAGTGTATTATAATTAGGGTTAGCAAATGTGAAAAATTGAGGCAAAGTGTGCGGGTTAACAGGTGCCTATAAAATATATATGTGTAGACTTTCCCTATAAAATTGGGACATCTAATTATATTGGCTGACTAACAGTCTTGGTAGGTTCCCCCTCCCCGTGTTAGTAAGGAGCCAAATGAGCTGATTGAGGCTGGCATTTTAGGAAAATGAAACCATCTTTGTCCAGTGGTACTCTTTTCCTGTCTGACGAAGTGAGTGAATTGGGAGTACTGATGCAGCTTCATTTTCCTATATATTTCTGCAATTAAGTTCTATAAATGAACAGCACCTTATACTTCAAACATGGACAACTTAAGAAGACATTAAAAAAAAAATCCATTAAAATGTTGAAACTGGCATCTAACCAACCAATATTACTTAATCAATTAATAAGTTGTTTACTTTAGTAAGATATGTGTTAGTAAGTCTCTGTTTCATTTAATAGCTGTTAAAACATAATAGTGCAGCCAACAAGAACATATAACAATCCTTATTTGGATCTACAATATATTTATACTGTTCATGATTTGCAGGAAATAAAAATGTATAAATATATTCCCTTTGAATCCCTGCAGAAATTGGAAAGGAATCCCTACAGTGATCTATCTGCCCTGCTTACTAGCACTATACAGCTTGTTACTTTATACATATTTATTATTTTATTTTATTTATTTATTATGTTTTGTTCCTAATCAAATGAGAAATGAAACCTTATCTTAAAGATTAACTTTTTTCCCCAGACTAACACAGTTCCCCCCACTAGATGGAGATGCATACTTCCTTATAGTTGATTAAATTCTCTAAATATGTTCTGTTATAATTAGTATCATCTTACTTCCATATAAATGTGCTCTTGAAACACAAATAACTATATGTCCAGCATACATACTATCAATACAATTTCAAGATGAATTTAAATCAAACCAGAAGCATTTCCTCCTAACTATTTTTTCTATTTTCTCAACTATGTATTAATATAATGCAAGTATATTGGGTGCTAGTCATGAAGAACACTGGTATATTGCATTAGCTATACAATGCCTTTATGTAAGTGCACAAAGTTTATAGCATTATAATTAAACACTAATATTTGTAATGAATTAAGGAACTTCTTTTTAAAGGTCAAGAAAGATATTACTTTATTCAACAGAATTAGAAACCAAACATAGCTCAGCCTTAAACTGGAATGTGGCATTTTTCTACATTAGAGTTTGCAGTTTTAGCCTGAGTTGTTGATAGTTCAATTTCCTTAGTCCATCCCTCCTATTTTGAAGAAATGCTTTTTACGTCTTTTGTTGTTTCCAAGCCTCACAAAAATATTCTTTTGACAAAGCAAACAATATATTCTCAACATTTTGTGGACCAGAACTATACACACTGTTCTGTCTGAAGACTAGTTAGTCAATATGTGAGAACAAAGAGTAATATTTTTAAATGAGCAACAGCGATGAAGGGAATTAAAGGCCTGGAAAATATAAACATAAGAATATCCATATTAGGTTAGGTCAGATCAATGTAGTCCAGTACCCTGTCTTCTGACTGTGGCCAAAATGGAATGGGATATCTTTTCCTCAACATTTTGCCACATAAATCTGCTATTTGAAGCAATCTAATGTCTTCCAAAATCAATGGCATTTCTCTATAAATACATCTTTATTATATTTAAGTTTCTCAGATAGGTACAACATTTCCATGAAAGAATTAGAGAACAGAGTTTGGAAGGTGAAACTAGAACATTCAGAGTTAGGGCAAAATCCTAGTCCAACCGAAGTCAATTGAATTAAATGAGTTAGATCTTACCAAACCAAACACTTTGAGAATGCTGCCCTGTAGAGTGAAGATATAACAAAGAAATCAAGATGTGAGTTTAAATCAATATTTAATTCTTGTCGCAGCCCATCAATGGGATAATAGCCAAGTAATGGTCAGAACAAGTAAAAGCAGACTGACACTAACTCCAGCCTTCCTGAAGGTTGTTATGTTGCAATCAACCAGAACCAGTGTGCTTCTTTTTAATAAAATAATCTCTTGGTTGGGCTGTTGAGGAGTTAAAATATTCAACGGAGAGGGTTAGAGGTAAGAAAGAGAAGGGGAGAGTTTGAAAACAGAGGGGAAGGAAATTTTAAATTTAAGAGACAAAAGGCAACAATGCAGTCATACCTGGAAACAATGATTTAGCATAGCATCCAGAGAAAGAAACCAATTATACAGAAGAACATCAATCCTTCACCTCCCCTCCAATTTAAGTACTGTGTAAAGCAAAGATTCTTTGACTCAATGGGTGCATCTATACTTACAAATTAAGTCGACTTAAGCTTGCTTAAGTCGACTTAATTTAATCTGCGTCCGCACTACGTTTTCCTTAAGTCGACTTAAGCAGCAGCTTAAGTCGACTTAAGGAAAATTAAAGTAAACTTTATTAAACCTCGTTTTAAGTCGACTTTGCTGGCTAAGTCGACTTTATTAAGTCAACTTAGCCAGTGTGGACGCAGAGTAGCCCTAAGTCGACTTTAAGTCAACTTAAAGGGCTTCATGGCTCCCCCACTGCCCTCCCTGCCAGGGTGGCTGGCACAGGCAGACCCTGGCATGCCCCCCCACAGGGCAGGACAGAGCCCTGCCCCCCTGCTCCAATGCCCTGCCAGGGTCCCTGTCCGGCTCAGTCCCCATTGTACCCAGGTACAATGGGGCAAATGCTGAACCCCATGGCACTTGACAAGGGGGTGCCCCCACCACCACCTGTGTGGATGCTCTAAGTTGATTTGGCAGGGTCCCCTTTAAGTCGACTTAAAGTTGAGTGGGGACATGCTAAATCGCCTTAAATTAACAAGTGTAGACATAGCCAATCTGAATAGTTGAGGCACCCTCAGCAAATGACTTTATATGTAAAGAGAAACTGAGGCACAGCATCAATTAAGTGAGTAAAATGCTCCCATTTTCATCAAAAGGGTTTATTGAGGAGTATTTGTAAAGCACTCTAGATGTTCTCCAACAGATGGACACTAAAAACATGACTGCTTTTGAGGAGCCTGGAAAAATTTGCACTGTATGACTAGACTATTTTTGCACCAGAAGAAATGGAAATTGACAGGATACCGTATATTGTTTTAAGGTATTAATATAGTTAGTAGTAGGTAAACCCTTCAAGAATATTAGGACAATAAAACAAAATTCATCTTCAAATTCATGGTATTATTAGTAGTAATATTATAGTTAAAATTAGAGGTCTGAACCAAGAAAAGGGCCTCATTGTACTATGTACTGTATGAATATATAGTAAGAGACAGGCCATACCTCAAAGGGTTTATTACAATTTAAATAGACAAAGGATGGTAGTTATTAAGCATTATTATCCTACAAAATTATATAAAACTTGATGGCAGAACTGGAAACTTAACCCAGCTCTTGAGAATCCTAGCTCTGTACCTTAGCCAAAAGATCATCCTTCCTCTCAACTGCATGGTAGCATGACACATCCAGTAGATATTTATATATATATATATATATATATATATAATGGCTAGATACACATGTAACTTTAAGCAAAGCCCATCTAAAGTCAGTGCTCAGTCTTATCTTAGTACGTGGACTCAGTTTCAAATGCATGAGCTTTGAGCATTAATTGATTAATTTCTACAACTGTCAAATTCCTTTGCTCTCCCTCTTCCAAGCCATGCAAGAGATTTGCAAGAGTATTCATTTCACATCAAAACACAAGTGCTGTGATACATTTTTCATTGCCATTCATACATTCTGTACTTCATAAAACAAATCAAATCTGCCCATCCTGGTCCCCTTTAATGCCATTTTATAGTCCAATTAAACGGCTTCACACTTTTATCAAATTGTGGGTGACCCATTATGGTACAAGTTTTGTAGATTCCTAGTATTTTCAAAAATATGCAGAAACAGTTTGGAAACAAAGTTTACCTCCTGACTTTGCAATTCTTAAAAAGAAATGCTAATATATTTTCCACAAGAAGGTTATGTAGTTTTTGCATAACCATAACAATTTTTGCAATATTTTCTACTTCGGGTCTTTTCCAGCCTTGGAAACTATGAATATTTAATATTCTGGACCATATCTTAAAAGACTTGTCTTTATTTTATATCCTGTTTACTCTTTTCATCTGAATAAAGCAAAATAAGCTCAATTTGTTGTTGTCATCATTCCTGGCCATTTTTTTGACTAGGAGGACAGTTAGGGTGTGGAAGATTAAATAACAATAAAACAGAGTTTAGCAGTAAAGCCAACATCATAGGTCACCACTTTCCTGACAAAGGTCAGACAGGAGTGATGAAAGGAGATCACAAAACTAGTAAATTCTAAGGAGGCATTTAAAGATATCATTATGGGGCTTTACAAATTTTAAGTGGGAGGGGGAAGCATTGGCAGATGAGCAAGTGACAGACTGCCTTTCTTGGTAGAGTTAAGGGCCGTGTGTGTGGGGGGGGGGGGGGGGGAAGTGTGTGTGTGTGTGGGGAAGGTCAGTGATTCAAGAACCAACAATCTGCGAGCAGCTAAATTGTGAAGGGCCTTACCATGAAAGAAGAGACTTTTGTGTTTGAGGCAGTGGAGGAGGGTGACCCAGTGAATGGAGCTAAGACTGGAGTAGTGCAAGATTTTGCATACAAGTTAATTCCATGGCTCAGGTAAAACAAGATAAGAAGAGGCCAGTTTTTATGTTGAGATACATGTATGTATTCTGCCTTGGCATACTGCATGTGGAACATTCAACAGCAGTCAACATTTCATTTTTATAGCTGATTTCCAAACCTTTATAAGATGGATGTGTGGATGGAACTGCAGACATACACACAGAAAAGCACACTACTCATAATTGTCATCCTTCTCCCCTCCCCCAATCTAAATTGAGAGGAATCATTATGTCACATATAAGTCTCTTCCTTGAACCCAATCTCTTTAGCTTGATAATAGAATGAAAATTAAATTCAATCAAAATCTACTATAATGATTAATCCAGTAATTATATACAAACCCACACAATGGTTCAGCAATTATTCAAAAATATCATTCATTCATTCATTCATTCTCTAAGATTGAGTATAACCTTTTTGTCAGCCATAAATTATGGAAATATTTATCAAGGTATTTCATTAGACCTCAAAACACTTTTGATCTATTACACAATGAGATACGTAACTAGAATTTTACAACTTAATTTTTTGATGCAGCTTTCAGAAGTTACCTCAAATGATCAAAAGCAGAAATCTGTCATTAGAAATTTTTAATATTTGAACTATCACCAATGGAACACCAACAGGCTGAAGTTCAACTGCTAGTGTACACCAATGAGCTAAATACACAAAATGAATGTGAAATGCCTAGGCATGATGAAAAGATTTGTCTCTTGATCCTGATGCTGCATATTAATAATTCTGATATATTTAATATTTGCATGGCTCTGCACTAACAAGGCATTTCTTAACAAAATGTTATTCCTTATGTCATTATAAGGTCCCACACTTACAAACAGTATTGCAGTTCTAATAGTTCATGATTGTTCCAAAGGTAAAAATCATTATCTATTTCATGAATATTTTACAGGTACTTTTTATAGTTAGTGACAACAAGTTTTCATATTTTGCACAGGATGTATAATGAATATTTTCTTCCAGTCATCCCCAATGTGTTTTAATTTTAAAGCTTATTTTCATGGGTTAAATTGATTAAATACTACAACTACCATCATTTATATGCATTGTTCACTGATTCGTAATCTTACCTTATTCATGTACAAGTATATTTTAGAACAGGATTATGGACAGTGTACGTTTTATAGGTATTTTCTTTCAGTGTCCTTGTGATAAAGGCAAATGCAAATAATGTAATTTAGATGCAGTCTATAACATGTTCTTTTCACTCCTGAAAGGCCAAAATCCATCTTGCATGTGTAATTTATGATCTTGGTTTTAATGAGGACTTTGACAGCTGATAGGAAAAGTATGACAATTTCCTTTCCAAATACAACTAAATTTTGATTAAGAAACTGTGATATGGCATGTTAAAAGCCATTTTTGTTGTCCTGTGCTTCTCATTTTCTACAACTATTGTAAATGGGTTTTATTAAGTTTATGTAACCAAACGTGTTATTAAAACTTGACGCATAAAGCATATATTAATTCCATTTATGCTAGAGGGAGGTTAACTGCTTTTGTGGTAAAAATTGACCTTTGAATTTCAGTTGAATAGAAGATCCCATTATTCATGCAGGCTGATTTTGTTTCTTTTTTGTAATATAAAAATCTGTTTAATTATCTTTCACATTTGAATTATTTTATTATGCCACAAAACATGAAGCTCAGTGGAACAGATAAGGATATCCTCCTCACTCTTGCCATTATGTCTTGTTTCCACGATGCGTTCTATATACCACAATGCTGTTTTTGTATTTGGATTTAAGGGCAAAGTATTTCTTGAATATGCTAATCAATGGCATTGTTACACACATTTTTATTCTGTGTATTTTTAAAGCATTTTTTTTTACAGAAAAACAAAATGTATAACAGAAAAAGTAGAAAAACTATGTAACCTTCAAATGTGTCTATTGTGAGACATCATCTTTTTCATACAGAGGGAGCATATACATCTGCTGAACTGGTTTGGTTTTTGGAACACGGCACATTCAATCATAAATATAAGTATTATTCACACATGTTGTTTTTCATATTTAGCTGGTTATTTGCATGCACTGTTACAGATCTCGGTGCACAATTACAGTATTTGTCGGCTCAAATTACATGTGCAATTGAGCGTGCCTAATTTAGGAAAATCAAGCCCTAAGTCTCAGGAGGATTTCAGAATGAAATGAAATAAAAACACAAGCTACTTTTGAGCATTAAATCTACTGGACTGTAACTCTCCACCAATATGTAGGAGGAAAGTTAAATCAAACAATACAGCATTTCTTTTCAGTTTCATTGGAATGGGCTACCTAGGGAGGTGGTAGAATCTCCATCTTTGGAGATATTTCAGGCCTGGTTAGACAAAACCCTGGCTACGGTGATTTAGTGGCAGTGGTCCTGCTTTTTAGCAGGGGGTTGGACTAGATGACCTCATGAGGTCCCTTCCATCCCTATTAATCTATGATTCTATTACCTGAAACATCAGAGTACATTAAAAAAGGCATATTTCTTATATTTAAATGATTTTTTTAAAAATGTACATAATCCTAGTCCTTCATCGTCTCATTTTATAGTCTTCGATTTCTAGAGTGGCTATTTATTTATCTATTTTTAGTTTTCTAACTAGTAGTAGAATCAGATTTTATACAGATTTTTTGTA
The DNA here is from genome assembly GCA_007922175.1 of Pelusios castaneus. NCBI lineage: Eukaryota > Metazoa > Chordata > Testudines > Pelomedusidae > Pelusios > Pelusios castaneus. The sequence continues at coordinate 9,083,280 of ML685813.1, forward strand.
CTAATATGTCACAAAAACTCATTTATACTTTAATAAAAAGTCCAGGGCGTTATTAACATTCTTACTGTGAGAATAAACACAAAAGCTATAAGGAAATAGCCAATGCTATATTTGCAGATATCCCTACCTTCTGATATTTTGAACTTCCATAAGAAAGAAAACTGAAAAGTTTCAACCAGGCAATGCTCCTCCATCTGAGTTTGCAAACTTCACATTAATATTGTTAGTGTATTGAAAGTCCAAATCACTTCATTAACCCTGAAGCAATTTTGAAGTGACAAAGCGTTTATGCCACTTTTATGCCACTATGCTGACTTTAAGTATGTAACTAGTCTCATAAGGTGTGTATACACTTGTGAATTAAGTTGACTTAATTAGAAATTAGAAAGAGTCCAGCGGAGGGCAACAAAAATGATTAGGGGGCTGGGGCACATGACGTATGAGGAGAGACTGAAGGAACTAGGCTTATTTAGTCCACAGAAGAGAAGACTGAGGGGAGATTTGATAGCAACCTTCAACTACTTGAAGGGGTGCTCCAAAGAGGAGGGAGCTAGGCTGTTCTCGATGGTAACAGAGGACAGAACAAGGAGCAATGGTTTCAAATTACAGCTGGGGAGGTCGAGGTTGGATATTAGGAAAAACTTTCTCACTAGGGGGGTGGTGAAGCATTGGAATGGGTTACCTAGGGAGGTGGTAGAATCTCCATCTTTGGAGATTTTTAAGGCCCGGTTAGACAAAACCCTGGCTGGGCTGATTTAGTGGAAGTGGTCCTGCTTTTTAGCAGGGGGTTGGACTAGATGACCTCATGAGGTCCCTTCCATCCCTATTATTCTATGATTCTATGACTTAAGCCTGCTTAAGTCGACTTAATTTACTCTGTGTCTACACTACATTTTCCTTAAGTCAACTTAAGCAGCTGCTTAAGTCGACTTAAGGAAAAATTAAGTCGACTTTATAAAACCTAGTTTTAAGTCGACTTTGCTGGCTAAGTCGACTTTAGAAAGTCGACTTAGCCAGTGTAGACATAGAGTAGCCCTAAGTCGACTTTAAGTAGACTTAGGTGGCTCCAGGGCTTCCCCACTGCCCCCCCCGCCAGGATGGCTGGCACAGCCACAGCCTGGCGTGCCCCCCCACAGGGCTTCCCCACTGCCCCCCCAACCAGCTCCTATGCTCTGCCAGGGACCCTGTCCCCCTTTGCCCCATTGTACCAAGGTACAATGGGGCAAAGACTGAGCCCTGTCACTTGGCAAAGGGTGCCCCCCCTGCCACCGTGGACCTGTCCCAGGTCCACCTAGCCCCTACAAGTCGACCTGGTGTCCAGTGTGTCCAGGCTTCCTCTAAATCGACTTAAAATTTGAGTGTAGACATGCTAAGTCAACTTAAATTAACAAGTGTAGACATAGCCATAGAAGTCAAACAGACAGCAATAAGGCAACCACTGCCTGGGGTGATTTCCAATGGCAGACTGGAGCACAACAGGAGTCCTTGCCTTAAATTCATTTTATTCACCAGCAGCCAAAAATAAATAAAAAAATAAATTCAAACCTTTGTATTCCTATATCGTCCCATAATATGGAGATCCTTCATAGTGAAAAAATTTACTCAAAATCCTAAGGTAAATATGCAGCAGTTCTTCAGTTCTACTGAAAGCTCGGCTGCAAACAAGTCATTAATCATTCTGTCCCAGTTCCTTTAGCCCCTGTTCCAGGGTCTTACTCTTCAGGCCTTCTGCCTGGAAGTTCAGAGATCTGTGAGCCACCTCATGTAGCCCCAAGTCTGATCTCCCACAAGAGAGCTCTCTTCAGAGTTTCACTCCTCCAGTATTCCTTACCTGTAAATCCTACCTACACTCAGAGGACCCTTCCTCCAGGACCAATCCCCCTTGTTTCTGGGTTCTTCATGATACCCTCAGATCACTGGCAAACAAAGATACAGAATGCAGGTTAAGATGAACAAGTAGAACTTTATTATACTATGTGCATCACTCTTCCCATGTGTCTGAGTTGATGTCAGCATTCTCCCTGCAGTCCTTCTTCCACTGGTGTCCACTCAATAATAATGCTTCCAGAGAACATGGGCCCTCTGCTCTACTGATCATGATGCATCTTCCCTATTTAACAAATGTTGTTATAAACAAAAAAAAAAAAAAATAATCAATGCCTTGACCTCCTACCCCAAGTCCCTTTGGCCACAGGTTGCTAGCACATAGCAAAATTAGAATTTCTTTATCACAGAATCAGATGGTTCCATAATCTGAGATCTTTTGCACTCCTCAACCTGCAATCACACTGGGAGTGATTGATCTCTATCTCCCTTTTGCCTGTCTCCAAGTCTAACAAACTTTCTCTCTGTGGAGTCTACTTCCTCCCTGTGGGGTCCGTCTCTCCATGATTTTTGTTCTCTCCCCTCTGTAATGCTCTCTCTCTAGGTATCGTGTCTGCTGTCATAATCTCTATGGTCTCCTTGCATAGTTCTCATATGGCTTAGCTGCCATTGGGAGCATCATGACTCCTTTAGTCCACTCCTTCTGGAGTCTCTTTATTGGTTGGATCCTCAGAGGTGAGCCGCTCTCGAAGACTGGTAGGTCTTTGGCTGACCCATTGCATTCTAGTACCCGCTTTCCCTGATTGCTGGCTATCTCCTCTCAGAAATGCCCTCTTCTTTGTGGCTGCAGCAGATCTCTCCTCATCGACAACAGAGTTTTGGTCCTTCATCCCAGCAGTGCCTGAACTTGGCCCTCCTGTGTACCAAAAATGCTAAAAAGGAGTCTGAACCAGAAAAAACAGTTTTGCATCAGTCTCTTAGCCATTTTTATAGACTATTCAACTTTAATATTGCTCTGCAGGTAGGCCGAGGAGGTGGGATCGTGGTCAAAGTCCCATTTGAGTGCAAATTTATTGAATTCTTCCCAGCCAAAATGAGGCCCATTGTTGGTGAATACACTGCCTGGCATGGTGCATCTTGCAAAGTGGGCCTTCAATTTGCCAATCATCAACTTGTTTCTTATATCAGGAAGGGCCTCCCAAAATCCTGAATAATAGTTCAGTGTAATCAAGTATCCTTGAAGAAAAAGTCCTCTCCCACCTTTTCTCATGGTCAGACAGTTTATGAGGTAACAGTCTTTTTCTGCAGGCAGAAAACTGGCAGGTATCACACCTTTCTATCAGGGAGCAGAGGAAATATAAGAACTGTTTGTTGCCTCAGTTAGAGGAGTGAAATGTGAATTATAAATCCTGAAAAATGAGAGGGATTAGTCTACAGGAGTATTTTTCCCCTCTTAAAATACTTCATTTTTTCCCCTCTAAGTATTCTTTAACTCTTTGACTGTTCTGAAGATTGGTAAGCCTTCAATTACTTATTCTTTTTTTGAACTTGTAAAACCATCTACTTATTATAACAGGAACAGCAGTGACCACTCTAATAAAGACTGCATGGTGCTTTCCATTTTAACCCATTGTTTTCAGTTGTTCATAACTGCCAACTCTCATCTTTTGGACAGATGATTTCTATATTCTTGCTTGACCAATAGTGCAATATTTTTTTCTTCTTCTTATGAACAATCAGTATTACTATCAGATGTTTTGTTCTCTCCTTCATAAGTTCTTTCTTTCCTGTTGCTAAAGAACCTGGCCAAAACAGACTTGTTTTAATAAAAGGGATATCACAAATACACTTTGAAACTTGCACATTTGTTTTGGAAGTTTCCTATGACTTGGTCCATAAACCCTAGCATCCCTTAAACTGCGTGTGCCAAAAACTGTTGTTTTAGTGCTGGTCACTTTATAGTATAGACTGAAGAACTCCACCTTCATCTCAAACTCTCCCCCAAATAAAACCAAAGCAATTTACGATCACTATCTGACGTGACATAATTGGAAATAACAATGATTAGAGAGGTAAAGACAGCAATAGGATCACAGTTTAGTTGTGGGCACATTCTGGTAGTATAATTAATGTGTACGTACAACCGACAATAAAACTCAAAAACATTTCAAATACAATGGTGTTACAGTAGAGTGAAGGTTGTGAGTATATATCAATAAAGTAAGGATAAAAACATTAGAATTGCTGTAATTATCCTCCAAACAAGCCATCACACACCCAGTGCAAGTGATAGGCCAAATTTAAAAATCTAGACATGTCAAAAGTATGATAATACAGAATAAAGGTGCATGCGTGCAAACACAAACACACACACACACAAAAAAAACAACCCTTTGCCTTAAGATACCATATAACGCATATATATTTTTGATTAGTGCATAACACTGTTTATAGTCCCAAGTTAAATTTGTCTGATTTTAAAGATTTTCCTTCATTTTCTGGTTCTTGGTATCACTCTAAAAAGTGAAGTTAAACAAATTGGTGTCAGGTAAAATGGTGTCTCTATGCTCTAACAAGGGGCTGAGAGGCAGTCTGGATTCATTCTTTTTGGGAACAACACAATGCAATAACTATTCTGAAGGAGGGCTGTTCTTTGTGAGAATTCTGTTCTACTAATCAGCCCAGGCTGAAGCTCAGACACTGTCAGCTGTGAAGAATACTTGCAAAAAAAAGACCATACATCCAAATGTTTTCATATGTTTTTAACTACAAAGGAAGTTTGAAGAGCCTGGATCTTATTCATCAGATAATTTGGGATAAATACGGTCTGACATTAGGTAGTAAATTCTGACACTAGGAAGTAAATTTCATAAACAACTCATTTTATAGTAATTTTTACTCTGAAAATAAAAATATTTACTTGTAAATTCTTTTTATGAATATAATGAAATCATTCTATGACAAAACAAGTACTGTACTCTATATTTTTTACGTGCAACAAACGGCTGAATCTCTGCTTCTAAGTGAAGAACACAATTCAATTTTTAACTATGGAACTGTGAACAATGATTCATATACAGAAAAATATGGTGCACGTGTCTATACAGAGGCAGAAAACCTTTGTGTATTTTGCTTCTTCGTTTTGCTTTGGGCTTTTATGTTCCTTCCCCGCCCCTTGCTTTAGTTTCTCACGATGTGGATTGATTTTTAAATCAAGGCAAAATATATTATATATTTAAATGACTTGTGTTTTGTTTTTTTAATTCACAGATGTAAATCTGGTTGATGCTGTATAAAATTTATTTGAAAATATTTGGTTTTGCATTTTTGGATTATAAATGCTATTCTCTAATCTAGTCATTTAAAATATTAATGTTACTATTGGTAAGATATATTTGAGTTGTACAAAGCTGTTAGGCAAATTACACACACACACGCACGCACGCACACACGCAGTGATGATACGATTCTCTCTCCTTAAATCTTCAGACAAGAAAGCAACAAGGGAAAATACCAATCTCTATGCATGCAACAATGTTAATAAAGAAACATGCTGTAGACTATTCCCTCTCATTTTGCAGGATGGATAATTCACATTTCATTCTGAGTGAATGGACAAAATTTCTTCATTTTAGGTGTATTTATGCAATTCTTATCTACATCTTCCTATTTCTATTTGAATGTTGGTAGATTTAACTGGTTAAATCCTATTTTTGTGCATTTTTAAATGCATCAATCCAGGTAAGTAAAGCTTTTTTAGTAATGGATTCTGATAAACTGTTTATTTTTTAATTTATAACTTCTCTCTCTTAGTACAGCTCATGCATGTAAGTTTCTGACATTCCTTTAAGATTAGGCCAACAATTTTTCTTCTGAAACAATAGCTCTATTCTCCTTTCGTATCTCAGCCATTTGATTGCCTGCACCCTTCTGTAATGATTATGGGTTTCCTTCATGTTGAAGGGAATGAGATTCCAATGGCATATGGTCCTTTTCACACTACCTTACAGAAAAAACATGATTTCCCTAACCTGTGATTTTCCCTAATCAGTGACTGCCAGACTGTTACATACACCATTAATAGTTTGCAGGACACTTGGTGGCCATCTGTAGAAAAGCTGCTGGTCACACAGCAGCTGGAAAAAAGGAGGAGACTCATCTCTGTTACGTGGTTGGAAAATACCTGTCAGGGATGTTCGAGGCTTACTGAGTCCTTCAGCACAGGTGGCTGGACTTGATCACCTCCTGAAGTCCCTTCCAGCCATACATTTCTGTGATTCCATATACCTAGGCTTTTTTTTTTTTTTTACAGAATTTTAGCACAAGGCCTGCTGCAAGTGAAAGCAGCAAGTAAGCCTAATTGCTTCCACTAGGGCAGGGGTGTCAAACTCATTTGCTATGGCAGGCCAGATTTGACTTAAATGCACTTTAACTGAGCCATACATATCATAAATCGAAATACTACAGCATTCTTCCAGCATCGCTGAGTGCTGTGTATGTGAAACTGTGCTCCACAATACCTCTCTCTTTCTCTGTTAGGGAGAGTGTGTGGGCTTGCAGAGCGCAGTCTCTCATAGTCCGTGCTCCGTGATGCATGAGACCTCACATTCTTGCAGTATTGCGGAGCGCTGGGTATGTGAGAACACACTCTCTCTCTCTCTCTCTGTTACAGACAGTGTGTGGTCCTATGGAGCACAGTCATGGGCCTGATAGAAGAGGTTCGACAGCTGGATTTGACCCACGGGCCACATGTTTGACACATCTGCACTAGGGGTTTCTGCTTCTGATGGTCAACTGACTGGGTTCATGAAGACAAAAGCTGATGATCTAATATAATCGCTGTGACAGGGAGTTCTAAGATGTTCCCACACCTGGTGAAGTGACCTAGTGACTTTCTGATCTACTATCTTCTTTGGAAGGTGAGCAGGCATGCATCATGGAACACGGACTATGAGAGACTGCGCTCTGCAAGCCCACACACTCTCCCTAACAGAGAAAGAGAGAGGTATCGTGGAGCACAGTTTCACATACACAGCACTCAGGTATTATATAGGGTGCATAATCTATCCTAAACTTTGCCTTCTACTTTCACTATTCTATATTCTCCCAAACTTTTCCAGCTTCTGACTCCCAGGTTTGTGTTCGGTTTCAAAATAAAGCAATTCTATTTGTGCCTTACCTGTCTTGCATGAAGTAGAGATACATCTTACATATATGCACTCACAAATGCATGTACACACAAAGTTTTAAATGTCTACTTTAGAAAATCTCTGCACAGGAGCTATTTAGGTTGTTTTTTAAAAAAATTGTTTTCTTTTTTTTTCTTTACATATTTATATAATAATCTGTGTTTAAGTTGTAAGAAGGAGGAAATAGCCTAGTTTTTGATGCAAACATTTGTTTTACTTAAAACCATATGCAAGATGATACTTGGGGCAGGGAAGGGTAGGAGAAGGGAAAAAGGAATAAAGTTGTTCAGAGTCAGAAATGTCAAATCACAATCTGTGCTTTAATCAACATTTGCCACAACAACCCATCTGCTCAAAAATTCAAATGCAGTGGAAATTTTGAGTGTGCAAAGAATACAGGGTCAGGTCTCTTAAGCAAATCATAAATTAGGTACTCTTCATTATCATAACAAAGCCAAATGTACTAATATTACATATTAAATGGTCCATTTCACATCTCAAAACACCGAAGTTGGAGTAATACAACATGTTTTGAGTCTGGACTGAGATCTGGTCATTCATGAGCCCAAATACTGACCCAGCTGATGCAACAGCTGAAGCATCTGCTCAAAAGTGCTAGGGTATCCTGCAGCTCCAAAAGTTAGTCTCACACAGCTGTCATAATATAACAAGCCTGTTCCTAAAGGAGGTATGCACCATCTTCCCTAAAGCAAGTAGTGCATGTCGGACCTGCACACAACTTATGTGCATACTTATTGCTCCCATCCAAATGAAATTTGTGTGCTACATTTCATGTTTGAAAAATATTTCAGGTATTTTCAGGAACATAGCACAAGAGCCTCATGAGATCTATAGTCAGAGAATTCTCTGCCGTACTGTGATTGTAAACATCGTCTCACTAATTCAGATCTAAACGTAAGACTCTAAATGTAAGGATTTCAGGGACACCACACAGATTTTTTGCCACACAAGAACTCTGGGTCCATAAAGACCAGTCAATTAATTAAACTCCTACATATATTAGTTTATTCCCCAGTCTGCATTATAAAGATGCATGAATATGACTCACTGTGACCGATACAAAATACAAATAATTTTATTTAAATTGTTTCTAAAAATATGTGGGTACCAAAAGCATTTTGACATGTTGCATGCTTCTGAGTGAAGCGAAGGGCACTCTGGGTTGTCTACTGTTTTTCATACAACAGAAGTGGCACATCATAGATTTAAAGCCAAGTTTTTAACTGGAACCAGTTTTACTTAAAACAGTGCTTTGTGGGGTTTTTTGTTTTGTTTGTTTGTTTTGTTTTTAAATAAAGATTGAGCTACTGATTCCAGAATGTGCTATATGTTTTATTCCATTTCCTGGTTAGCTAGAAGTACTGTTAACAGCTGGGAAATTTAGACAAAGATTTCTGGCTTCACTGGAATTAGACCTACAGAAAATCAGTCCCATTTGTCACTGAGACATAACATTCTGAGTTTCACCGATTTATCCCCAATAGAATCAATTTAGCTGCAGGGATAAAAGGATAGGCAGAGTTTAGCTATTAGTGTTAATCACTATTGCCGGCAATTTTATACTATGTGGAAAATTCTTGCCTCATTGGAATCAATGAAGAAACTCCCATTGACTTGAGCGGAGTTAGAATTTCACCTTATGAAAGATTAAGAAGCTTCAAGTGTATAAATAAAAGTGATTTATTTGGCTTCTCTACACTAATCATCATACTATCAAAGAATCAGACACCTGTTAACAAATGAATGTGTCCTGACAACACCTGAGTGTGGTAGAGCAGAATTAGTCTCCTTTTACTAAAACTAATATGGATACAGAGGACTTAAACTGACTTAAGTTCACAGAGGAATTCTGTGTCATAACTGGGAATAGAACCTAGATCTCACAGTTTAGAACCATAACAAAAGAAAAAAAACTATGATAGATAAAACAAAAGCAAAAACCTCCATGTAGAATTTGGGTATGGGTATGGACATGGAGGTGGGGGAGGGGAGTGGCAGCATGTAATTAAAAAGGAGCAGGAATGTTAGAGTTTTTATTCCAATTCCATTTTTAGATATTCAGAATTCTCTTTTCAGCTAAAATATTCATAGTAGTTTTTTTTTTGTTTGGTTGGTTTGGGTATTTTTGGAAGTTTGAAGAACATTTCTGCAGCGAAAACAGCCATGATTTTGTTTTGAAACTGCTGAATCCGGATTTGGAAGTTAAAATTTAGTGGGAAAATAGGTCTGTATGAAGAAGCGTCCTTGGTTGCACTGATGAAAGTTAGTGTTTTGAATTATGAGCCTCCCAAAAATATTGCATACTGAGCATGAATGTTTTAGCTAAATTAGTTATGCAATGAAATACGTTACTGCAAAGTGGATTGGACAGCTGGGGCTGAGAGAAAAGTCCCTGTTGTCCTGCATAGGAAGGGCAAGATTAAGGCACAGGCTCTATCGGCTTGTGCCTGGAGTCTGATCTTCTGGAGTCACATGATGAGATCAGAATCTTATCTTTGTATTCTACAGTTACGTGTTTCTCACCTCCTGGATGCAAAGAAAAGCTTGAAAACATGACTTAGGTGCCATGATGCTTTGCTGAGTTTGCAGACAGCCTGAAATATCAGGTCTGAGACATGCAAAGTGTCCCATTCGTGTTTCTGAAATTTGCAGCAACCTAAGATGGCCTACTGCTGCCACTCTGTGGGTCAACAACATTCCAAAGTCATTTGATTAAAAAACTGACAATAGATCTGTTAAAAATGCATTGACACATTTATGATTCAATGTTGCCTCAGATCTCTATTCAAAATGGAGCCTGCACCTGTAAAACTTATAATCAGAGGATCCAGATGTAGTAGAAGCTAGTTCAAACCCATTATATTTGCTAAAAATGAGAAGTCTGAAATAGGATGGTATTTGGCAAATATCTACATTTTGCTGAGAAAAAACGCATTGGTGAAGCCCTAAATGTTGCCGGTAATCTGCCCTCCCATAAGGAAGTGTTTACAGCTCTCATAAATAATGGGTCTAAGGTCTCCCCACTGAACTCTCAAGTACAATAACATTCTATTATTGACTGTTTTGTCACACCAACATCTAACACCGGAAACCTTTAACCACTTGAATTATGTTGCAAGAACCTTTTTTTCAAACAGCATACTGGCTTTAGAAAGATTTATTTTAGGAAGTCAGTATGCACCAGCAACATGTTAAAACTCAAACAGACCATGTATAGAAAATGACTGTCTAGGTGGGAAGAGCTGTATGTGTATATAGCACTGTATGAATATATATATCTATACACACACACACACACACAAATAGTGGGCTGAAATCTCCAGAAGTATGCTCTATAAATAAAGCCAAACTGATTTTTTTTCTACAGTCAAAGGCACAAGAGGAAAAACAGAACAAACTCTAAGCCAAAAAAAAGATAAGAACAAAGCAAACAAAACAACTTATACCCAGAGAAAATAGAACCCAAACTGCAATTTCAGTAATGGTACATTTTTCCAATGTAGAAATTCAATAAAACTAACCATTGCAGAATATCAACATTTCCTTTAAAAATAACTAAATTTTAGTGTGCATAAACATTTGTTTATTATTGCACTATCTTTATATGAAAGTAATTCATTGTGTTCTCTAAATTCACAAGTTACATTATATATTAATCAGCTTTGTGAAGTGGTGCAATACAGTACATAACTGTTCTACCAGGTGCAAATGCCAAGCTGTGGGGCTGCCTCCAGGTGGTGGAAAGAGAGAGGAGGAGAATGTGAAGGGCTGACTGAGGAGACACAAAGGAACCTCTCAAATACTTAAAAGATGCACAGTGAGTTTGCAGAGAACCTGAAGCAATAGCCCTGAGGTGTGTACAGCTCCTCTCACTGCAGTTGGTGGTAACCCAGAAACCAATTATGGTAATTTAACTACCAACATGGTTAGCCACTTCATCACTTAGGCCATGTACACACTAGCATCGCTATCGCGCACTTACCCTGTTGCGCGTTAAATGTTCCGTGGTTGTTGTTGCGCGATACCGCGTACACACTCGGCATGCTGTAACGGATAAAAAAACCCCCCCCCCCCCTCAGTCCTCCAGCAAAACAAAGAGCACTCTGGGTACCTATCCCACAGCCACCCGAACCCCTGGACTGTGCTGCCGGCTCCGATTGGAGCCCGCCAGCCCCAGCACAGCCCCCGGCTCGGCTCTCAGCACAAGCTGCTGCGCTTTAAGCACCGCGGCTTGTGCTAAGAGCCGAGCCCGGGGGCTGTGCTGGGGTAGCCGGCTCGAATCAGAGCCGGCTCCCCCATCA